>VZRH01005098.1:299265-319988 GCA_013397555.1 Urocynchramus pylzowi | reverse complement strand
CCCGCTCCCCCGCCGTGCCCCTGGCGGTGCCCCTCGCAGCCCGGGCAGCGTTACCTCAGCGGGCCCGCGCCTTTGTGCTGCAGTCCATCCCCGCGGCCGGCGGCGGGAGCGCCAGCACCACCGCGGGAGCGGGCGGGGAAAGGGGCGGCGCACGATGTGGCAGGAAGGGACACCTGGGCTCCTCCTCCCGCGCCTGCCCGCCCGCCGTGGATCACTATCTGGCAGCGCGCGGGGCTCGCCCGCCGCCCTTCCCCGGCCGCCCCTCGGCCAAGCTGGAATTACGGCCGCCTTCCCTCGCCCTTCCACGGCTCCCAGCTTGGCCGAGGGGCGGCGGCACCGCCGGTGTCCTCCGCCCCGGCTGCCCTCCATTGTTGTCCCCCGCCCCGCGCTCCTGCTGTACCTGCAGTGCGGGGCTGGAGCATCGCTCCCCGAGGGGCCGTGACGCCCGAGAGGGACTCGGGGAGGCCAGCGCACGGCTGGGGCATACAGGGAGCTGTATGCGGGAAAAATGAATAAAGAACCCACGCCCCCTAAACAAACAACGACAACAAAACCCTGGGCTGGAAGTGAAATGGTGAGAAATTTAAACAGTTGCTGGGGCTGAAAGGCGGCAGACGGCTTCTCCAGATGGCTCGTGCTGCTCAGGAGAAAGCTCTTTTGCCGAGAGCAGCCCTGGCTAAAAAAAGCTGCGCAAAATGCTAAACTCATCTTGGCAAACACTGTCCTTTCTTTCTCTCTCTTTTTTTTTTCCCCTCCCTGTTTTTTGTTTTCTTGGCTTTCTGTAGTTGTTCCGCTTTGCGGCTGAAATCATCCCTGTTCTTGGTTCCCCACCCAAAGTTACTTGGTTCCTCGGTTTCAGAGCTGGTTTTGTTACATCTGAGCGGCTCTGACCAGACATTTGAAGCCACGGAAGCATTGGGTGATAGTTCTCCTTTTTATGCAAAAAAAAAAAAAAACCAAACCCAAAAACAAAACAAAAAACAAAACAGAACAAACAAACAAGACAACCCCCTCTGCATTTTAATTATGGTTTTAATTATTTCTGAGATGCAGAAGTCCTCAAGTTCAACAAGTCCTCATGATCCAGGCTAGGAGTGAATTACAAGCAGGATCAAGTAGAAACTTTGAAACTTTGCTTGAAAGTCTTAGACGGTCCCTTTGAAATCAGCACTGCTGCTTACAGGTGTAAAATTACACATTAACTAACTCCATGTAGGTTCGGAGGACAGAACGTTTTAATTCTGGGTACTGCTCGCTTTTAAAGAGCCCCTCGAGGACCGTGGTCTTGGGGAAAGGAGCAGGGCTGGAGCAGGGTAGGATGAAGAGCCTGTGTGCCAGGACCCTCTTCTGATGGCTGCTGCCACCACATCAGTGTAGGAGCTACAGGACCACCATGGAAAAGTGAGCAAGGGCCCCTGGGAGCTAGAGAGGTCCTTGGAGAAAAAAGTGCCTGAGGTATCAAACTGTCCAGCCATGGGGTTCTGATTTGAACACGGAGAGGGTGCAGAACACGTTTTAACCTTGCAAATGTGTACCCAGCACTGAGATGGCCCCACCTGACCACACCAGCACCACAGGAACCTGCAGGTACCAGCACTAATAAGAGGATGAGGTGGCACAGCACCTGCTATTTAATACAGGACTTTTAACTATCTGGTGGCTGTTGGAAATTAAAACTAACCTTGGGCACAGGAAGAATATATAACTACATTTGGAGTGTGCTATGAAGGTTGGAGCAATTGGCTTTCTCCAATTTGCCTATTATTTCAGTTTAACACTCATGGAATTAGTAGGGCTGTTCCATCCATGTTTATCCCCTCATTTTTATTTCCTTTTGGAAAAAATTTACAGCTGTATCATGTTTTAATAAACCTTGAACCTGAAGAGGCCAATAAATTACAAACTTTAGGTGTGGTTTTGAAAGTGAGGGTGATACTGGAATGAAATTGGTGGATTGGGATTTGCCTTGAATTCTGAGCTCTGGCCCAGACAACTGCTTAGCTAGAGAGGGTGCAGGCACATGAGTGATTGAATAGGAACTGGCCACACACAAATTTCAGCCGGAAACCAGAAGAGAGTTGTTAACCATTAGAGCAATCAAATACTGCCTTTTCCAAGGGGGGTATTTGGAATGGAAAAATCTCGCTGCTTTTGAGTTGTAGTTTATTAAATTCATTATACAATGCATTGTCTGCAGCAGCAGGGGACAGACTTGATGTCTCAGGAGTGCTAAGGTGCTGCGTGACATTGATCACACACCCTGATATTTGAATTTCAGAGGCAGCAGTTGCTTATCCCAGCAGATGCCTTTCAGGTTTATTGTAGGGTGAGTTTTCTTCTCCTGGGCATGTAGATGAGTTCTACTTTAGTCTTGGAAGGACTATGAAGCTGACAAGTACTGATGATTCAGGCTATAAATGGATTACAAGCATGATCAAGGAGAAACTTTCCTGCATGGAAGAGACTTCTCCCATTAGTTCTGGAGCTTTTGTTCCCTCCTTCAAAACACCTGCCAGGTACTTCTGCAGAGCCAGTGGCATGGGCCATTCTGGTCAGGCAGATCTCTGAGCTGCAGCTCCTGCAGGTGATGCAGCAAATGGAGACCTCTGCCTTGGGCTGCTGCAGTGCCTGGGGCTGCTGTGCAGACATCCTTCTGTGCACTGGGACAGGCAACATCTAGAGCAGGGAGCACAGATGATAGGCAGGACTGTTCTTTTGGGGTTGGTCTGTATCTTAGCATTAAAACTGCCCCTTAACAAGTGAAACCAAACACATAGCCAGCTGCAGCTGCAATTTTTGGAGAGTGACCCCTCAGACACACACCCGCCTTTGTTACTCTCTCTGAGCTCACAGTTTCTCTCTGTCGGCCGCGTCAAGGAAACCCTCACTGTATACATTTCTTGCTAAATACATTGAAAAAAATTCACACAAGATGTTAAGTGTTTCTTTTTTGGGAACCCAGTGTGGCAGAAATGCTTTGCCACTCTTTGCCACTTTACATGGTAGGGCAGCCTTTTCACCCTCCATAAAGCCACGTGTCTAATCAGTGGACCTAGCCGAGCTACTCATTAGAAACTTGGCCAAACCACAAACATTTGTTTCCTTGCTTTATGCCAAACTCAGAGAAAGGACGAGGGAGTGGCATGGAGCTCATGTTAATGAGTTCTTCATTCCCCACAGAGAGATAATCAGAGCACTGCTCAGAGATTCATCAATGCTTTTTTTATTAGCACTTTAATGACCTACATGTTTGGGTTTTTTTTTGAGAAGTTACTTCAGCTAAGAGCTAGATAATTCCTCGTGCAGCTGTGGTTTAGGAAGCAGCTCAGGGGACACACATGCCAAATTACTTTAGCTCTAGTTAAAAAAAAATATAAATATACCACAAGGTTTCCTGGGTGCCTCCCTTTTCAATCAAGGGCATTATGTCCTCAATCCGTCTCTTCTGGGTCACGTGTGGGGGCTTGGTTTCTTTTGCAATCTTTGCAGCTTCGTGAGCTGTACAGCAAAATGCCAAACACTGGTGGTACTGCATGTTCCCCACAGACAAAGGGCTGTAACAGCTCCCTGACCCTGGTCACTCGGAGGGAGGCTCCCTTGGGAGCAGTTGAAGGCATTTCCGGGGAGCAGCACAGATCCCACAGAACCCAGCGGGCTGCCTGAGGAACAAAGCTGCTAAATGCTGAGAGATGGAACCTTTTCCATGTTGCTGCAGGGTGAACCTCTAACCAAGGGATTACAATTCTGCAGTGCCTGCTGAGGAGCTTCTGGCCCTGCACGTGTGGTGGGAACTCACTGCAACCATCACACATGACAGTGAAGGCCAATGGCAACAAAAAGCTCTCATGGGCTTGGCAGAAGCTGCTCAGAAATTATCCAAAGTTTGGTATTTGCAGCTTTCCTCATGTAAGGAATTGCTTATGGTGGCAGTCAATAATGGCAGCTTTCAGGAGTCTCTTTGGTTTAAAAGTGAAGAGCTGCTGGCCTTTTGCTGTCACTCAGGAGGGCCATCGGGTGGAAAATATTGTAAAATCTCTTCCCATGCCTCCCCTGCTCCCCAGTGATCAGATTTCCTTCTGGTATTCTGGAGAGAGCTGTGAGAATATATGCATTAAGGATAGGGATGTAGTCAAATACTGCAGGATAACCAGGGTTATGAGAGTGTTATAAAGGGATACGATTTACTTTTTCCTGAATCAAGCCCCAAGTGTTTCCTGTCAGACCTCAGTACAATGGGATACAAATGTACAGTCCATTACGTTCACATTTCCTCCAAACTGCTGTCTCTTTCCTTGAACACAGAGCACAGGAAAGGATGCTTTCTGCCCCCACTCATGTCTCTCAACTGACTTTATCTCGTTAGAAAAGGCAATTGAGACATTTAGCATGCACTGTCTTTAGTAGGTTGCCTCCCTTCTAGTGTCTGCTGCCTTAGGAGGAGAGAGGTTGTAAACATGGAGGAATGCCTTTGATATCAAAGAGAGCTTCACTGGAGTAACATCAGCATGAATGAATGCAAAATGAGGTCCATGGGGAATAAAATGCTAAGCCTGGGGAGAAAAAAATCAAGATTCACAGCACTAGTCCAGAAGAATAGTAGCTCATACCATATAAGAGCTCCATAGTTCTCATTTCCTCCTTATCCCTTCAGGACAGGAAAGAACATCCTGCTCTTCTAATATGAACAAAATAAAAGTTATTTTTGGAAGGAAAAACTCATGTTTGGAGCAGATTTTTAAAAAGGCATCACTAATCTGTGATTCTGATGATGCATTTGGAGCACAGCACATCCCCTTGCATCACAAAACCCACATTTATTGGCTCAGCACCATCTACACTCAGGCAAAAGGTTTGTGTTGGTTGAACAGCAAGGTAGGGATTCTTTGTCAGCACATTAAGGGTGAATTGAACCTCAAGTGCCATCTCTGACAGGGGTGTGCTGTCACCAGACACACACCAGCTGGGAAGCCCAGGCCAACTGCCTGGGGGAGAGGAAGTATGGGAGCCCAAGGTCATGGGCTGGTAGATGTGCATGTTGACTCAGTGAGTCTGAAAAAGGTTCTCTGTAACTATCCTGGAGTTCTGCTTTCTCTTTCATTATCCCAAGACAAATTGCATATAGGACAGAGTCATCCCCCATCCTCAGTGGTGAGGTATCTTTGCATGCTGTGCTTTTTGTGCTATCTCAGGGCCCAGAGAGGAGCATGTGGTGTAATTTCCTAGAAAACCTGGAAAAATGTTTTGAATTTTAGAGCATCAAGTCAATTTCAGAGCTGTTTGGGCCAACTGTTGCTTTTCATACTTGATGGATCACTTGAAAGGACAGCATGGCAATGAAATTAGATTTGTTAATATGCCTAAACAATATTAATTCATTAATAATGTTTTATTTTGGATTTTGATATGTAACTGTCATTCCCAAAGCTTCTTAGTAGGCAGGTAAGACAGAAGAATGTGTATTAGTGCAGTATCTAACAATAAGGATAAACAAATTGTAGAGGATATAATAATAATTTACCAATTCAAGATTAGTAAACAGCTAATGTACTATAAAAAGAGTTCCACTTTCCCTTTAAAAAGCATTCATAGAGTACAAGATTTTAGCTCCTCTCAGTGTCAAGGGCCCCAAATACCTAAGCAGACTCTTGGGAATGACCTCATCTGTAGTTTCTGAGTGTATTCCCAGGGATGCGTAATGCTAGGAATGGCTGGATCGAAAGCTGGGGGCAGGAGCTCGCTGCCCCAGCACAGCAGGGCTTTCCCAAATTGCAGCACGGGCCAGCAGTGCCTACAGAGAGCTCCTGGCACCCGCCTGCAGCATGCCAGAGTGTGCTCAGGGCAGTGTCCTTCTGTCACTGCAGCCTTCGGAGCAGGCTGAAAAAAAACACCCCGAGATATTCCTATGAAGTCAATGGATTGCTCACATACTTAAAGCACTGATTTCCCTGGTGGGACAAATTGTGTTCAGTGGTTTTCATACAAAAGGATGTGAGATTGCTGCTGCTGACTGTCTCCATTTGTTCTCAGACAGGAAGTGGAGAAGGGCAGTGGGACCGATGATCAGGTCTGTGCAAACAGACACTGGAAACTCAAAACAAATCAGTCACAGAAGTATGTGGATAGAGAGAAAAGAGAAAAACCTTTGCTTCTCTTTGCCCAGCAAATCCTGGTAATTCTTCAGAATGTGTACTAACCAGTTCCAAGTCTGTCTCTTACCCTGTGATGATTTACCCTAAATTGCAAAGTCTGTGGTTTTAACTGGGATATCTGAACTCTCTGGGACTCCACAGGGGAAAGATAAATGAATATACAGAGCAGACTTCAGTGTCACAGCTGAGGGAGATAAGGAAAGTGTGGAGAAGTAAAAGCACAAACTCCCTTTAAGAAGAATGTGTAATTCTACATACCATCACTTACATACCAGAAAATAATACACAGATCCACTATCTAATTAGAGTTCTGAATGTGTGTGTTATACAGCAGATGAAGCAGCTCAAACTACTGTGCAGAAAACAGATCTTGGATTGTCTAAAGATAGATGGTGAAAAACTATCAAACATCCAGAGTTTCCTGGACTTCACCAGAGTGAGAGATACATCAGTACAAATTGAGTCTCTGGTCTCCTGGAGCTCTGCAAATCATCAAAAAGGACATTAATGTCATTAGCAAAACCAACGAACGTGCCTATACTTATTACTTGTTTGTAATAAGATTTAGCTAGTGTATAATTAGCAGGCTGCAGGAGTCTTTTACGACCTCTGAGAACAGTCTCTGCCATGCTGAGGTGCACCAGAAAATTCCCATTCTTTCCATGTAGTTACAACTTCCCCATTGGTTTCTACCCCATCAGATGGACTGACATAAGCATATCCAACATGTCATAGGAATCCATGTGAAATATATATATATATATATATATATATACACACACACACACATTAGTTTGGGTTGATTATTTATTCTACAAGGATAATCTTTGACCAGGAAGAAGACCTGTTCCCCAGGAGGCAATAAAACTCTTCTGCCAAGCAGGACAGTGAGTTATCTTGTGTATTTGTGGTAAGTAGATACAGGATTACCCATTAGTTGGCTTGAACACATCTCACTGTGCGTGGCTGATTGAGCTGGTTCTCTGCCCTTCTGCTGGGATGCTTTTTTCTCAGGGCTTAAGCATGGCTGTAGTGAGTTCTTTAAACATGTGTTTAACTAGGGCAAGGGAGGCTGGAGTGGGACAAGTCACTGAGTATCTGTGTGTCCTGATTTGGATCCCAATGTCAGTTGGGTGCCAGAAAATGGCACTGAACAAGACAGCAATTCATGCCACCACTCTGTAGGAAGCTGGGGGTATTTTAGTCTTTGGTTTAGGCTTGTATGATGCTGGATGGGAAAATGGCACACAAGTGTTCAGCTGACACTAAAGCAGATGAGAACAGCGGTGTTGGAGTTGGCCCTCTGTCAAGCTGAGCTGCAGCTACAGATCAGGCATCCTGCCTGGCTTTCAGATAGGAAACCAGCTCCAGACCTCGCAGCTCTGCTGCGTTTTTCTCCAACGGGGGGCTTTTCAAAGCTGTTGAACGTATACATGAGAACCGGCTGTTCCACTTCCTTTTCCAACACCAGAGGTGTAAAGAGGCCAGCACACAGCCAAGAAATGGGGCTGTGAGTCAGCTGGGATTTTCTGAGCATCTGACTGATAGCTACCCTTCCTCGGATGGAGCACTCCAGCTGCTGGAGCTGGCTGCTGCTGCCAGGGGCCAGCTCTCAGGTTCTTTTAACGTTTTCTGAGCTGTGCTCTGAAGCTCAGCTCAATGATACAAGTGCTTTGGGAAGCTGGCGTGGAGGGACCTGTTTTGTGATACACCTTCTGTCCTTTGCACCAGTGTTGTGACCCCCATGCTTTGGGAAAACTGCTCTTGGTTTGCAAAATGTGTAACTCAGATGTTGCCTCTCTGCCTTGTGAGTGGCTGCTTGGGACAGCAATGTGCTGGGACTGTGGGAGTGATTCCTTCCCATCTCATGGATGAACAATACATTCCCTTCACTTGTGATGTTGTTATCAATGATTCAAAATGAGATAGCAAACATTCTTTCCATGCTGTGTAACGAGCTTCCTAGCAGAGAGATCCAGCTGCAGATATGATACTCATGCTCTGGTGCTTTCAAGGATTATCAGTGTAATGTTGGATGCCAATGGAAAGATACACTGAGTGTTAAAAAAACCCCAAAACAACTGCTGTAATAAAACAAGACTGTAATTCTGTTGCTGCTACAAATTTGGTGTATGAACATGGGCAGATGTTTAAGAGAAAACATCAAGTTTGCATGCCCATGTCAAAATTTTCCATGTCCTGACAGAGAGTCTTTCAAATTCCATTACAGCAGGTACGGCCATAATTCATAACCTTTCTTCTACCTGGGTGCTCATTTTCCCAACCCTTGATTAAAGTGTCCTGAGCCACTGATTTGTCTAACTGGATCCAACACTATGCTTCTGTTTCGAAGCCTGCTAGCAGGCAGGCAACACCAGCCAGCTTTACTTACAGAGCCCCTCTGGTTCCTGGAGAACTTTCATTTCTCTCAAAGTCAAACTGGTGATTCGAGACTAATGAACTGCTGTGAATACTCTGCTTTATCAGAGGAAATAGTTGGAGGCTGAAGTCTTGGTCCCTAACAAGTCTTTGCGAAGATATTAACATGTCTTGCCAAGACCTAGTAATTCCCTTGCAGCCAATGCAACATTCCTCAGAGGCCATAAGGCAAGACTCGAAAGGGGGATCATGTGGCTGGGCCCAAGCTGAATTAGCTACTCCAGAGAAACGCCCTGAGCATGTGACTTCTTTGCAGACACACATCTAAAGTAACAAACCCACCTGATTTTGGTGAATCCATTCAAGAGATCTATTCTCAAGATGTCTTATGTAAGAAAAATAAGAATAAATTTTCAAAAATGAAACGAAGAACTGTACATACAATGCTATAGCCATATGAAAACACATAGACTTGATGATAGGGGTAAATAAAGGAAGTGGGGAAGAGGACATTGCCCAGCTATGCCTACATTTTATTTGCTTGCTCTCCTGTGAGGAAAGTGTCAGGAGAAGAAAAACAGAATATATATGCTACACATATCCCCTATAACTGATTATGCAAAATACTGTCCTTCTGGGAGCTGCTTACAATAAGTTAAACCTGACTTTCAGGGGATGAACAGCAGGTTTTCAATTATGGCATTTGAGACCTCTGGAATGGGGATTATGAGAAGACAGCGTAAGTCAGATGGGCCTTTTGAGACGTGCTTTTTATTCAGTGACAGACGAGCCCTCACACGGGTACTCTTGCAAGCACTCAAGGTATGTACAGTAAAGGGCAGCACAACCATCTCCAAACAGGCCCCAGGAGCTGTGGAGCATGGTTTGGGCTGGGGGAGGAATAGTGCCTTGGATCCTGGAGTGCTACCATCGCCGTGCCTCTGCTCAAATGCCATGCAGCTAATTAGTTGTGGGAGCAGCCTTGGTGCCTGCTGGCTGGGTTACTGCTGTGCCACATGCTATTGCTGAGCTATTTCTCCAGCCTGAAGGGTAGGGGGAATTTTACCAGCAGGTTCAGTGAAAACAGGCCAGCAGGCAGTGCTTTGCATCTTCTACACTAAGAGTCTTTACTTGGTTCACCACTCATTGTTCTGACAGTTGTCTCATTTATTCACTTTTTACATCAAAATCCATTCCTCTAAAGCTTATGTTTAGCCTAAAGCATCAGCATGTGCTAATAGTATTAATCATTCTGGAAATAGCTCTGTCTGCTCTGCTATCAGTAGCTCTCTGGATGACACACTGTCCCAGCTCCACATTGCTTCCCTGCTCTCTGGGGGTGGCTCTCGAGCAAGTGCACAGCAGGGAAGGGGCAGGAGGCTGAAGGAAGCAGAGGGGGATGCCCTTGGGCTGGGCATCCATATTTTAGAGGCTGTGCCAAAGTGCATTTACCTACAGTGCTTTTCAGCCCTGATTCTTTCTGGGGGGTCTGAGCTTCCCCTGTGCATCCCATCTGTCCTGGAGGAGGCATCACACAACAGGTTTGGGCTGGTAACCATGGTCTAGAAGGCTTCCAAGAAGGATCCTATTGTCACAGGCTTTAGGGGCAGATGGGACTTGCAGATAGGAGAGCCAGGTCTTGGAAGTGCTCTGGGGTCCTGCAGTTCAACTAAATGTTGATGTTGCTGTGTGACCTGCTCATATGGTTTTGCCTTTTTACTAGCCTGACTTCTGTGTATGCTTCCCTTCAGAAAAAAGGAAGGATATTCTGGAGGGCTTCAAAGCCTTCTTCTGAATATATTAAGAAATAACACCATGTGTGGAATCACCAGCAGAGAAATTAAACTAAGACTAAAAATAGAGTTTCTTTTTGCTTTCTTATTTAAAAATAAAATAAAAAAGCTAATGCCCAGATCTCTGACTCTCATGTTTCTTTATCTAATGGACAGTCTCCAAATAAAAACATCCTCTGGGGCAATGCCATGTTCCCTTCACAATTGCCTGAATCGGCTTTTCCCTTCTTTCTGGTTGTACAATATCTCACAGCTAGCTATGGCAATTGTGGAAAAATGCCAGTAACAGTAGTAAGGGTGCAAGTAACACATTGCTAGCTTTTTTGAATATAATTTAGCTGCTGAAAACCAAATGATGGCTACAAGCATATGACCAAGTCACCTGCCTGCTTCCTGGCCCACGGCTTAAGAACTTCAAAATAGTACAAAAATATTTCACAGTTAATTAAAAAACCTGACTTTTATGAAGGTCAATAGAGATGGCTCTGCCAAGTAATGCACACAAACAAAAAAATCCAACACAATTGGCAAATCACTTCCCATGTCTTAGTTTCCCATTTTTATATAATACAAAGTACTTGCAGACCTGACCAGAATATATTCCACAGCAGGTGGAATGAACAAGCCAGAAGAACAAATTCCTACACAGGGCATTTGGTCAGGTAAAGTACTGCTGTACTGAAAGTTGCCCATGATGGAGTAGTGATTGAATAGGAAAACATGAGGTCATTTTTAGATATTGATAATTCATGGAAATGTAAAATATATGGGGCATAAGTGGGAGTGGAACAGAATACTACTACGGTAGTTGTCCAAGAAATGTTATGCTTTTATTCACAAATCAATTGATAAGTCAACAAGTTCATCTGAGATCATTGTGTATCTGAGGTACTTCTGCAGTACTTGAATTTTAGAACCCTAGTATCCCATAGCAATGTAAAAATATTGTACGTGTAGTTGAAATTAACGTAATTATCTGACTTCTTCAGCACTGATCATTTATTTTGACTCTGTGGTCCTTGGGGTAATATTCTTCCTTCAATTCAGAGTATATTGTCAGCATTAACAGTGAATCATAGGCAGGAGAGAATAATCAGCTTGCAGCTTCATCTCTTTTCCAGCTAACCTTTCACCATGAAGCATTTTTAAAAGGCTGGAAATGAACATAAAATTGAAAGTTGACTGAGCTACTTCATGGTTTTTACTACAGCAGCAACAATATTCGTGCCACTAAACAAATTTACTGAGAAAATTATTTTTGCTGTCAACACTGTTGGGAAAAAGCCAAAGTTCCCACTCAAATTACAGCAGTACTGCCCAGGCTAAACAAATTTTAAAAGTGAGGATTTTGTGATTTTGTTTTTACTCTCTCCAAAAATGCAGCACATTTCTTGCATCACAAGCTAAGACATCCTGTTCAGCCACATTGTTTTTTAATCAAAAGCTTTCCTTTACTTATTGCTTGACATTAACCCATTGCTCCTCCTCTGGATCCTCTCCTCCATATCTGTGCTCCCATTTCCTTTCTGCTGCTGTGCTTTTTAAGTTAACATCACTTTTAAAAGTTCCCTTTTAATCAGCCCAGGCCTGCTGGCATGAGCTGTCAGCAGTATTCATTTCTCTAGGCTCCTGCCTTGTGTTGCATTGCCTTGGCAACAAGATTTAGCAGCAAGGCAACAGTCTTGAACTTGTCAGAGTCTGTTGCGACGCGCCGAGCATGTATTACTCTCCAGCACCTCAGGTTGCTATAACAACTACTAACAATAAAACTCATCTCCTGGCTTTTAAATACAGGAACTTCTACAGTCTGTTTCCTGGCAGGACTGCAGCAATATTATGTGATTCCTGGCTGTGCTTGTTTTGCCTTCTCCTTCCTTTTTGCGCATGATAGCAGCCTGCAGGAGCGAGGCGCCGAGGCACGGCAAGGAGCTCGGAAGGGGCAGCACAGCCCGTGTTGGTGAGCATGGGCACTGCCAGGGCTCAGAGTGGGGCTGGGGGAACAAAAGGCCAAGTGATCCAGGGACAGTGCAGGGCACAGAGCCCCAGCAGCAAACTCCAGATGCTCCAGACTGGTGACGCTCAGCACCTGCCTGCGTCAGGCCTTTGGCTGTGGCGTTTTGGTTTTTTCCCCTGTTCCAGCAAAATACACCTTGTGTGGCTGGTAGTGGCATCCTGGGGAGGAGACTGCAGCCATCAGAGGTCTCTGTCAGCACAAAGTGCTTTCTCCCATCCTTGCAAATGTTCAGCTGACAGTACTGATGACAATATAGGACCAGTCTAGTGTGGGAAGTTGGGCAAGGGACCAATGACTGTCACAAGATCATATAATATCTCAAGCTGGAAGGGACCTATGAGGATCATTGAGTCCAATTCCCTGCTCCTCACAGTATTACCTACAAATAAACCCTATGACTTAGAGCATCCTCTAGATGCTCCTTGAACTCTGGCAGAGTTGGTGCAATAACCACTTCCCCAGGGAGTCTGTTCCAGAGATCAATACCCTCACAGTGAAGAAACTTTTCCTAATGTCCAGTCTGAACTTCCCCTGACACAGCTTCATTCCTGTCCTATTACTGGTCACCTGAGAGAGATCAGCACCTGCCTATCTCCCACCTGCTCTGAAGAAGCTGTAGCCTGATATAAAGACATGCTTCAGTCTCCTCCAAGATGAACAAACCAAGATATCTCAGCTGCTCCTCTCAGTATTGCCCTCAAGGCTTTTCACCATCTTAGTTGAACTCCTCTTAGCACTCCTCTTAGTCTAATAGTCTGATGTCCTTCGTATATTGAGGAGCTCCAAACTGCACAGAGTACCCTGCAGCAGTGCAGAGCAGAGTGGGACAATCTCCTCCCTTGACAAGCTGGTGATGCTGTGCCTGATGCACCTCAGGACATGGTTGGCCCTTTTGACTCACAGGCACTGTTGACTCATATTTAATTTGCCATTGACCCAAAGCCCCACATCTCTTCCTGGGGCTGCTCCCCAGCCTCTCCCTCCCAAGCATGTACATATAACCAGGTCTGCCCAACCCCAGGTGATGTGTGTACTGAGGTACCTGTGCCCTGATCAGCATGGGTTGTCATGATACAAATGTTGCAAATTAAGTCTGAATCACTGGTGCTAGGTATTAAAAAACCTAGCAGATACAAGACTTTTTGCCAGAGGAGCCCTTTATGAGGAACATTTTCAGTCAATGAAAATGCAGGGTGAGGATGCAAATTGAGCCAGTGCAGAATCAGGAACCATGGAAATTTCTCAGCAGCTCACCCAGTGCCCTGTCACATCTCCTTCCTGTGGCTTCATTCATGAGGACAGAGCAAAGCACTCATCCTTTTCCTGTATGTCACATCCACAAGTATCTCGTGCAGACTCAACACCATTCTCACTTTCCCATAACATGGCTCATATTTCTTCAAAGGGACAGAATTCATAACCCGTGACGTGAACAATGGGAAGGCTTGTACAAGAATAACTCAGGATACAGCTCATTTCAAGCGTGGTGAGGGATGCAAACAGGAACAGAAAAGAAGCAGCAGATCTTTCCTCCTTTATGAGTGAAGCTCAGCTTCTGCTGCCAGGAAGCACTGCCTGTGATACAGCAGTGGGATGTGGGAGGAGGAAAAGCTCTCTCTGAGCAAAGGTCTGTTTGTATAAACAGATTTTATAATGTAAAAATGGTGCTTTTAATTTTCTGCAGTTGCTGCCAGCTGAAGGACAGTGGTTGCAGGTGACAGGAGCTGCTGGGGATCTGGTCACACTGCTTTCCACTGACTGCCTTCCTGTGGGGCCAAAGGCTGAGATCCCTCAGAGTCCCCAAGCACAGAGCACAGCCTGGACCCACAGGTCTTTTAGAAATGACCCAAGCAGGACTCATGTGTTTAATGCTGATGGTAAAAGAATCAGTGCAGGGCACAAAAGTTGCAGGCAAGGAGCATCCCTGGATATGCATGATCTTTCTACAGAGAGGAAAGTTACCTCATTTGCTTTCTCAGGCTCCTGCTTTCTCGTGTACAGCGTTTTGAGTAAACATTCCCTGTATGAAGTTGCTAAGAGTCAAGCAGCCAGCCTGACAGAGACACCCCAGCCCCTAGACTTCTCTGGAGTGCCTCATATTTCATGTTTCATTTGGGAAAGAAAAAAAAAAAATCTCCTAATCTAGAGTTTTGGTTTAACAGACAAAACCAACAAATCAAATATAATGAGCCTTTATTTTAAGGAAAACAGCTAATTTGAAAAGTCCAGTTCTGCAGTTAGATCTCAGGACAGCAGTGTCTAAAGAATTGAAATGGCAAAGGTGGGGTCTCAGATGTCCCAAATCTCTCACAGATATCAGCTATGGATCACTGTCCCTTGGGCATGAGAGTTAAGGAACACGGCCAGACACCAAAGTAAAGCACCTAAGCCTCACAGTTTGGTGAAATGTGCAGGGCATGTGCCAGCATCCAGGTTTGTGCCCAGGTGCTGATCACAGCCTGGGGATGCCTCATGGCAACTGCAGGTTTGTTCCCATAAGGCCAGGCACAGAACCCAGGCTACATTTTTAAGGTTTAAAGTTTCTACACTGAACACATGTAGAATGTTTAATCCCAACTTTCCTCTGCTTTGTACTGTTATCTGAGACAGACAGTAACCCAATACTTTGTGTCTGGACTCCTGCACTCACTGGAATAAACATCTGTTTCTTATACTGTGATTCATTTAATATATTATACAGCTTGGGACACCAAATTATTTCAACACATTCAGGCTCAAGTGATTTTTCAGCAGGTGAGTGGGCCTCGCTCACAAAGGCAGTGACTTTGGGTGGGAACTGGGGCTTGTTAAATGTGGCCCTTTTATATATTTATACAAATAAATGTCTATTACCCTGCAAATATTAATTAGAAACAAAATCCACTGGCAATTTCAGATGCTAAACAGGTGTTAACATTGGGAGGAGTGCCGCTATCCCAAGCTATGGCAGGAGCTCACAGGAGGGCTCTCATTTGCCTCCCAAGCAGACAGGACCTAGCAGACACCTGGCTCCATTAGTTTTATTGCTGGAGCAGATAAGGAAACCTTGTGTAATAAAAATATTTCCCAGGTGTCAGGCCAAAACACAGGCAGGTCACTGCACCCTGTTAATGTTTGTGCTAAGTGAAGACTTTGAGGAAGAATGGCATCACAGGAACTGGATAAAGTATCTGTTGTGCAATAGCATGATTTTTAAATTTACACATAGAATATATCCATAAATATATGCAATTCATCAGGATATACCTCCTTGTCAGAATGGAGTTTTATGCAGGCTGAACAAATGATCTCCTAAAGCATTTAACACCAGTGCTGCACCAGTGACCACTGTGGTCTCTTTTGCATACATTAGACCTAGCTTTTCCCATCTCTTTTCCTCCTAGAATGGACAAGGGAAAACTAAGGAGTCCTGGAAATAGCCACAAGGCTCAAATCTGGGCCATTTGCAAAGAGGCAAGTGCAGGTGACAGGGGATGTGTGTGCACTGTGTGGTGTTGAAATGCAGCCAGGCAGAGAACGCAGCAAACATTTCGTTTTCATCCGAGTCGTTAAAGCTTTACAGGCAAAGCCTGAACATCTGGTATTTGACTTAAAAGAGCAGACGTGGAAGCACTCAGATATCTACCTGGCCTACTGCTGCCTCCCTTTCCTTTCCAAATGTGGCTGCTGGGAACCACCCAACCATGATCAACTTCCAGTGCCGGCCAGATAAATTATCCTCCCAAGAAAAGCGAAGATAAGATCTCCAGATAGGCTTGTTTCTTCTCTCCCTGCTATCTTTTCCCCCAAACACAACATTTGTTGTTGCAGTTTCTAGTTTCACTGTTTCCAAACATACAAAATTTATTTTAAACATGATCCAAGAGGACTCATGCCACATGTTTGAAACCTTCATTTAACTCAGAGCTGAGAGCTGAAAATACAAACAATTTTTTGCTGTTCTCAGGCCCTTCCTTCTCTTGGCACATTACAGCACTGCTGTTATATACTACCAAAACACTGGCATTAATTGTTGTTAGGTAATTTTCTAGGGTGGAAATAGGAAAAAGACTGCACTTGCAGTCCCTCACATGGACACAGGTGTGCCCCTGGGCTGGGAGGATGTGACCCTGCCCTGCCAGCACTGAGATGTGAGCATGGCCGAACTCACTTGGGTTGTTGTGAGTAAAACAACTTTCACGTGACAGTTTGCAGGACAGCCCCTGGAAACACAAACACAAGAGGGAGGGTTATTGTCCAGGCAATCCCAGTGCTCACACACTGATGGGAGGGACTGTTCAGTCATGTGTGCAATCTTGTAAAAATGTGTTTTGAACCTGTGTTGGCAGGGAGGAAGTGATCCCACACCTCACCTCCAACCCCCTGTGTGTCTCCTGCTGTGTTTCCCAGCTTGGAAGTGGCTGTGGCACTGTGGGGCCATAGCAAAGAGCCCAATGGTGCTGGTGGCACCAGCCTCTGTGTCAGAGAAGCGGGGCTGAGAACACCCTGTCATCTGTCCAGTGGGCAGGAGATGTCCCAAGCCTCTGCCAGACACCACTGGGACCCCCTGTCCTTGGTGACAGCTGTGTAGATGCTCAACCCCCTGCTACAAATCCCCAGTTTCTATTGCTCTCTCCCACAACAATCTGCATTACTTTGAGGGGAAAAAAAAATGTCTTGGTCACAGATTGGTTGCTGGGTCACTTCTGATGCCACAATCTCACCAAGGTGCCAAAGAGCATCTGCCATCAAAAGGCTGTGAGATGCTCCAGATGGGCAGGGGTCATTTTTGGTGATTAGATTGCAAAGCAGGAGTCTAAATTTCACAGGTGCCCAAAAGAAGAAGGTGAAGGAAATGAAAGTTACAACCACAATAAAGGCATAATGGGTATAGGAGGGTTGATAAGATAAAGCGAGTTCTTTTATGGCTTATTTCCTAGACTTGATCACCTGATACAGATCAAGATGACAACAGTTAATGGCTGTTATTTGGTGATGTTGGTCTCTGGGAATTTTGGTTGCTGCTCCTCAGGTCTTTCTCCCTCACCCCTCTCTTTTGTTATCTGATGCAAAAGCAGCATTACAAGGACATAAAAGATAGCCCAATTATGAAAATTTAATCCAAAGCAAGGTAGATTTAAGTGCTCCCATAAAATTCTTTGCATCAGAATTTTCACCATTTTATTTGAGGCCAAACAACCACGTAGAAAGGAGAGTTTCATTTCTTTAAACATTTCAGAACATACATCATAGACAACTCTACCTGATAAATGAATTATTAAAGATTTTACATTATCTACATTGGCAAGTTCATTAGGACCACTTCAAAGCTTCCCAGAGACTCAAAATGCCCAGGAAACAAGCATCAAACATTTTGGCTTAACCGGAAAGCTCACTCTGCCTTCTCTTATTTAACTTATTAGTCATATATTATTCAAATGAAATAAATAATGCTGCCTCCTCTGCTCACTGAGGCAAAGCCTTTAGCAGCAAGCCACTGGCTCAGTCAGCCTGGGCATGCACCAGACCCCCTGGCAATCCAGACCCCTTCAGGGCTCATCCACAGGCTAAAGAGTGCTCCTGTTGGCTCAGGTGGCACTGAGATGCTTGCAGTGTTGAGACCCAGGTCCCTGCAGACAGACAGGGCAGCAGCTCCCATGGCACAGTCACACCTCCACCTGTGACATGGCTGTTCGCTGCAGAGGACTTGTCACCAGCATAGGCAGGAGATATCTGCAAAATGCTTGGTGACCTGAAAATATCTTTTCTTACAAGATCATTACTCTTCTGGAATGAGGTTCCTATGCAGAGTACCCATCAGTTTGTCATTATTAATTCTATCAGGAAGGAAAGCAAATTAGTCCAAATTTCAGTGCTCAATGAGTCAGAACCAGTTAGAAGTCACCTCTGGATACAGAAATCTTAACAATGTGGCTCTGCAATACCAGGCACTCAGTAACAACCTAGAAGCTCTTCCAGACATCAATATTTTCCCTTCTGTTTTCTGCTTCCTTTAGCACATTTTTAGGAGATGGGAATGAAGCCTTTTTTACCTTTATTAAATAAAGGACTTGATGAGGAAGACAGAATGGGGATGCATTTTGGCCACCAGACAATGCAGTAAGGTGGTTTTGAGTGGTGGCTTAATTAATTTTAAATTACATAGAGACATCAATATCACATTGATAGTCTGTCCACAGTGATGCTTGTTATTTCTGCCCTGAGCTGGGTCCAAAGTAGAGAAAGTTAATAAAATTCAATCCTCCTGGTTTGTTCTCCTCTCATGCTGGGGTTGTAGGAGGAGGGAGGACAGACCTGATTTCACACTGTAGTTGTTTTCCTTGGACTGGCTGTGGACAGGCAGAATGGCATTTCTAGACCTCGAGCAACCAGGGCAAGTTCTGTGAAAATGCTGAGCTTTCCCCTTCCCTGTCCTCCCCCTGGTACACTGGGATCTGCCAGCAGCTTGGTTATTTCATACTGTGCACGCTCCCCAAGTCACACTCCCACATATGAGAAGTATTTTCTTTCCTCCCTGTATTTGATTGCCACTGCTCCCACGGTCCATGAGCTAGCCCAAAGTGATATAACAATGATTTGCTGGCAAAAAATAATCAAACAAACAATTTCACTGGCACAGGCTGATTACCTTGTGTTTAGCCTCTGTCCTAAATTCAAACAAACTGAAAATGCTGCAGAACAGGAGAGGAAAAGCGTCCCCACTTGGAGAGCTGGAAAGGCACATGACAAACATTTGAAACATTTTGGACTGATCCTTCTCCCTTCCCTGGGCTGGTGCACAGCTCCGGCAGGTGCAGCTTTCCACAACCCTCTATTAAGAGCCACAGCCAAATTCAAAATCTAACCCCAAATTATTATTATTACTGTTATTGTGAGTCAGAGGAGGCTGAAAGGACTATTTCACAACCCTGATTGGATTCAGCTGCAGAGTTCACCATCAGCAAATGATCTCCCTGATCGTCATGTCAATGTTGCAGTGCTTTTAAAATGTCCTGACACGTGCTTTAGTATGAAAATCGCTGGATTCTGGCTGGTTTCCAAGAAATTAATCTTCTCAGCAAATATTCTGCAGGGTGAGCATTATGTGGTCTGTAACACAAATGCAAAACACGGCTGTAGTTTACCCCGAGGGGGACACTGATGTGTGCTGAACTAAATGGGCCTTTTTGGCCCAGACTGCCAGGATTGTAGGAATCCCTGTGGGCAAGGCTGAAAGATAAGGTGAGAATAACCAAGAAACAGCAATTAGCTTCACCCAAGGAGGTTAATGATGAAAGAAATTTTCCTGTTATAACAGACCCAGTCACCAGCCTCTCCCTTCCCTCTCTCCTGTCCCTCCTCAGGGACAGTCTGCAATCCCAGCCCCATCCAATGACCCTTCCCAATGCTGGGGTGCTGGTTGCAGAGCAGACCTTTTGTTCTCTTCTGTCAGATTACAAGTTTTGCTGTGCTGTGTTGCACCCTACAATGAATTCCAGGGATCTGCAGCGTAGGGAACACCACAGTTGCTGGCCAGGCCTGACTGCAGGGGAGCTGGAAATGCTGAGTCTGGAGAACAGTGTGAGAGAAAAAGAAGCCAGACCCCTTCCAGATGTGCACAGCAAAAGGTCAAAGGACGAGCTGCAATGCGGGAAATCTGCTTGGGTATCAGAAATAAACCTTTTTGCTCCAAGGTGGTCAGCACTAGCACCATCTGCCCAGGTGGCCGTGCTTCTCCTTTCTTGGAGGCACTCAAAACCCAGAAGGACAGTCCCTACACAACCTGCTCTAGCTTTGAAGCTGGCCTTGTTTTAGCAGAGGGTTGAATTGGAGACCTCCAAAAGCCCAGTGCTGCAAGCAAACCCCTCTTGCCTGGACACAGTCACAAAGCTGAGTTTTTCCTTTTGTTGTAGCCTTTCTTGGTGGTGATCTTCTCGCGTCTGCATTTCTGTAACAGCCTCCTGTTTCTGTCAGTAGGGTTCACTTACAGCCTATGAAAAACTGCCAGGGCAGAGCAACCAAAGGGTGACGGAAGGTATTTTCATTAGCAAGCATGCATGGCAAATGACCAGATTTTCATAGAATCATTGAATGGTTTGGGTTGGAAGGGACCTTAAAGATCATCTAGTGTCAACCACGGGCAATGGACCAGGTTGCTCAAAGTCCCATCCAGCCAGCCCTTGAGTATTTCCCGGGTTGGAGCACCCACAACTTCTCCGGGCAACCTGTTTCAGCACACAATTCCTTCATACTATATAATTTCAACCTGTCCGCCAGTGTGGCGCTGGGGGAGGAGGTGCGAGCCCCAGCCTCTCCTGTCCTACCCGGCTCCTTCCCGCCCGCCTCGGCGGCTCGCAGCCCCCGGGGCCGGCGGGGCGCGGAGCCGGGCGCGCTCGCCGAGCGGCCTCA
>VZRH01005098.1:175574-299234 GCA_013397555.1 Urocynchramus pylzowi | reverse complement strand
TGGAAGCTCAAGGGCGAAGCGGATGGCGAGCGCAGACCACCGAGGTGTGGGACAGGCGCTTCGCTCCGCTCCGGTCCCTCCCCGCCGGCTGCAGCGCACCCCGGTGCCCCGGGCTCCACACCGCCTTCCCCTCACCGGGACACGGAGCTCCGCGCNCGGGAGCTGTGCCCGGGGCCCAGCCTGGGCCTGGCTTTCCGCTCCAGCCGGTCCCCGGCGGGGCTCCAGGCCCAGCCCGGGCGCCCAGGCCCTGCAGGGGATCCAGCACTGACAGCCGGGCCCGCCGGGGTGGCCAGGCCCAGGCGGCTCCGTCAGTCCTGTGGAGGGCTGGGGGGAGGCTTTTAGCCCAGGTGGGCACGAATATCTCTCTTACGAGGAGATACGGTGGGAGCTGGGCGTGTTCAGTCTGGGGAAGAAAAGACTGAGAGGGGATCTCATCAATGCATATAAATGGTTTAAAGGTGGGTGCAGGAGGATGGTGCCAGGCCCTTAGAGGTGGTGCCCAGCGACAGGACAAGGAACAATGGCCATAAACCAAAACACAAGAAGTTCCACTCAACATGAGGAAGAACTTCTTTACATTGAGGGTAGCAGAGCACTGAACAGGCTGCCCAGGGATGCCTTGGTGTCTCCTTCCCTGGGGACATCCAAAACCCACCTGGCTGTGTTCCTGTGTCACCTGCTTCAGGTGACCCTGCCTTGGCAGGGGGGTTGGACTGGACCACAGGTCCTTTTCAACCCTAACAATTCTGCCATTCTGCTTGGTGAGTGCTGCAGGTGCTTTGGCGAGGGGACAAGCAATGGGCTTGTGCCTCAGTGTATGGCTCCCTGTGTGCAGAGAAGCCTGGCTTTGAGGTGAGCTGCTGGCTCCCGACTATGCAAGCCAATGTGCTTATTTTGAACAAGACTATTCATAGTAGAGAAAGCAGAGAGGACATTATCACAAGGATGAGCATATCTGAAGAAAACATAAACACTTAGGGTGGTCTACACAGCATCCACAGGCAGACCCAGCTGCAGCCACTGCAGCCAGACCTGCTGGCCTTGCCTCCCTTCCCCACTGTGGCTCTGGCCCACACCCTGTCACAGGGGGCCTGGTGGCCCGGGCCATTGCTGGCGCCAGGGCTCACAGCAGCCCATCGCTGTGCATGTGGGAGGCAGGAGGATGTGTCTGCTTCCTCTGGCAGCATTTTCGTGGTTGCTCTTTGCCCCATGTGTCTGATGGAGATGCTGTCCAGGCAGGATCTGGTCTGGGCTCTTGGAGAACTGCCTCCTGCAGTCTGAGTGAGGTGTAGATAATATGTGTCTAGACAGTGGCAGATTTTGGGATCCAGCTCTGACTCTTGTCATGCTACAGTGGTACTTTGCATGTTACTCCTGCTCTGCCTTAATTTTCCCATCTGTATTATGGGGAGTGGCCCCTGACAGAGTGACTGAGAAAACAAATTGGCATAAACCAGCATGCACTTGCAAGATTTAATCATAAATCTTGGCAAGCAAATGCCTGACCCTTGATGTTCCCTGTTCCCTCATGGTTCACCCTCAGTGCATCTCTAATCTTACCACCAAGAACATAGTGTTAATGTATTTTCAGCTCATTGCTGGGGGATGAGAATGTTTTATGGGCGGGCAAAGTTTGTTAGCCACTTCAATTTTGCCCTTTGCTTTCTCAGGCACAGTGGAGCTTATGAAGGCCGAGCAAAGAGCTGGATGGTATTTTGTGTGAGCAGAGACAAGTGGCATCCAGACGTGGGGAACTGCAGAGACAGGTAACAAGGGAGCCTGACACCTTTGAGAAAGTTAGGGCAGGAAATGGGGGTGATTCTTGCACTGCTACAGCCACTAACTTAATTTCAGCTGTGTTTTGTTTTACTCACTGGACTGATTAAATAATGATAGAAATAATGATAGAGAAGCTGTTTTAACTTTGTAGAGGCTTGTAATTATGACCAAGGGAGGAAAAGTTGCCTGTTAAGGCTTATAGGGGTGACCAGAGTAAATGGCTACCAACTATCTTTGAGAAAACAGCTTCTATTTCTCTGGAAACTGAAGACAATTTTTATTGTAAAGTTTGTGAAGAATATTTCGAAAGCAATTTCTTATAATGTGGGGTTTATCCAAAATACATGTACTCCTTAATTTGGGTTTTGTTTTTTCTAATCTACCTTAGATGTGTTTTTAATATTGCAAGCAAATCTTTCAACAGTGGGAATACTTTTTAAATGATTTTTTTTTTTGTCCTTGAGAGAATCTCATCTTGTTAAGAAAACCATGGCTTGTCAGCAAGGAGCTTTATTAAAAGGCAAAGCCTTGTCATGCTTTGCCTATTTATATGAGACCTCTAGACTCCTGGAGACAAAGCACAGGCCAAGAAAGGAAGCTGTGTCCTTATGAGCTTGTGGAGATTCTTTTCTGCTGGCTAGTCACTATGTTGTTGTTCTCTTCCCTGTATGTTTCAGTCTATCTGAACATAAATCAGCAGCAATGTTATAGAGTGTTACAGCAGCTCACTGTGGAGGACAAACAGAAACAATCACAGTATTATAAAGTTCAGTGTAGCTTGCAAACACTGTATAAAACAATGAAATTTGTCCTGGAAATAAATCTGAGGTGTAATCCCCAGCAAAGGGACGAGATGCCAGTTTGAGGATACACTAGTATGGTGCCTTTTGAGTTTGATTTGCTTATTGTGTTCTGGGTTTTAAAATACATTGTACTTGTATACCTGACTCTGTGGGCAGAGTCAGTGTCACACAGGTCTGGTGTGCTCTAAACTTCCTGTGATGAGGCATGTGAACGGTGTTCTTGGGTTTTCTTTGCACCTGAATGCACCAGATCTTGGTTCAGTTTGTGATTTGGTCACAGCGCTACTGTGTGACCTTGGTCAAATCAAACCTTGTGAAAGGGAGGCAGCTTTTTCTGCCTTCCTGTTCAGATGGCAAACATCACAGGGCAGGGACTGTGCCTTATTGTGTTTTGCCATAAGACTGTAATGTCATCTGGGACTCCTGGTAGCTACTGAGGTGTAAATAGAATAAGTGCCTGGATAAGCAAAAAATGTTTGAGACTTACATGCTGTTTGCTTCTCTCCTCTATGACCTGTTTGTAGACATGGTGTGAAATGAGCTGTGAAATTAACTGGTCAGAATAAAATACTTCATAGCATGGCCTTCAAGCAGCACATAACCCACCTTGCCCTGGGAAGTGACAGCATTAAAGTTATAAGAGTTCTTAAAAATGTGAGAGGCCCGGGGAGAAAACCAGGAAAAGGAAGTTACTGGAAGCGTGCCACTTTGGGCACACTTTGGAGATCTGGGTGAAGAAAAAGGTGGAGAACCTCTGAGGGTCAGGCTACTTGATTTATATAGTTTTTCTGGCCAGTCATCCTCTGCAGCCAGCGTGTGCCTCCCACTGCAGCATCTCTCGTGCCAGCACAGCAGCAGGGCCTGACGCGTCACTGTGCTGGGCACTCACAGCGGGATGGCTGGTGAGGGTTTTGGGGGAGCACAGTGAGAGGCTGGTGTTCACTGCAGAGCCAAAGACACATCCATTGCAAACACACAGCCAGGGAGGGTGACGGGCCTGTGCCCTTGTTTTTCCCTCTGATCTGCTGTGTGCCATCCAGGCTGTGCCCCACCCCTGCCTGATACCAGCTGAGATCTGCAGAGCATTTGCCAAAGGTCTTTAGAGAACATTCCCATAAGCATCCTTAGTTGTCCTCTGGCAGTCACTTGTGAGAGCTCAATGGGCTGTTCCTCCTGTTACAATTGTGCTCTTGCTAGGTGAACCTTGCAGCCCTGAGGTCAATGTGGCCAGTGAATGCCTCCCTCTGAATGTCCTTGGGAGCAGATTTCTTTTGTCTGTGCTAATTCAGTCAGCAGTTCACCATGAAACTCTGGGTTACAATAAACTTCTAAAAGTTACATGTACAATTGGTCCATTTCTGAGTTCCTGATGTGCATGTCTTCCTCTCCCAGCAGCCTGTGCTCCTGTGGTGTATAGGCCACAGCATCCCCGGCCTTAAAGTGAAAAGACTGAGATTTTCTCTCAGTGCACTTGATGGGTGGGGCGGTTCTGATCTGTGGGTACTTGGTTCCCATGCCAGGACCTTTCCTGGCTGTCACAGGGTATGTCTGAGGTGCTTTGTTGCTGGTGCTGTCCACATGCAAGAAGGGGTTGACCAGTGCATTAAGCTTACGTGTGTCAGCACAGGGCATGCCATCCTTCACCAGGTGGGAAAGATCCTTTCCAGGGCAGGCCAGCTTTGACTGTCTGGCCTTAACCTGATTTCTTTTTCAAGGAATGAAGGGACAAGACAGGTGAAATTCTGATCTGAGAGGGATGATGTTGGCACAGTTGTCCTCAAGGGGAGTTTCCAGTGGAAGCAGCTTCCTCCAGCCTATGCATGTGGGTGACCTGGGATGGCTGGAGAAACACTGAAGTTTCATGCTTTGTTTTAATTGCAGGTAGGAAGATGAGTCCGAAAATTACAACAGAGCTGCTGAAGCAACTGCGTCAGGTGATGAAGAACCCCAGATATGTACAGGAGCCTGTCCAAGCCTACATAGTGCCCTCTGGAGATGCCCACCAGGTATGGCTGGATACATTATGGGAATGGTCATACTTTCTTTCCCTGCAAAAAATAAAAGCCAGGTGTAACTAAAATCATCCTTTGTTCACTTGCTTTAATTGTTCTAGCACAAAAGTCTGGGAAACCTGAGAAATATCATGTTGGAAAACATTTCTGGGGTCTGTTCAGGAGGCTGAGGTTTTGATGTTCTTGTAACAAATCAGAGTGGATGACAGCTTTTCATCAGATTGTTTTCAGGGAGCTCACACTGCAGAAAATGGAGTTTGCCAGGTCACTTGCTGTGCCCATGCTGGGTGTTGGGAAGAAGGGGTTTACTGGGGTAGGAACAGGCATTACCTGAGCTTTACTTTCTCCAGTAGCATCTCCTGATCAATACATACTCTCAAGCAAGGTAGCAAAGGCTTAGTTGCAGAATTTTCTCTTTGCTAGATCCAGTTCTTGGTGGAATTTGTTGCCTTATGCTATAGCCCTTCAGATGCCAGGTGGAGGGGCCTTAGGAGAGGCAGGGAAGGAACAGGCCACGGTGTTGCTTCCCTTCCCATGCTGCTCTGCATCATGTTCTATGCACCAAAGACAGGAGGCAAATCCTGGCCCAGGGTGGTAATCCATGGCAGTAACTGTTGTGTGCTGCTTCCACTGTTAGGAATTTTGTAGTCCGTGACATAAATTTTAAATTGCTGAACTGCCTTTTACCTCCCCTGCTTGCTCATGTGTAAGGTTCACTCTTCTGTTCACTCTGGGAGGGTTTTCCCCTCCTCAGCCATTTTCAGGAAACAAAAGACCTGAAGCTTTACTGGCACACACCCAAAGCTCCCTTTTACCCCAGGGTGCACAAGAGCAAAATGCAACTGAATCAGAACCTTTGCCCTGGACTTGGCACTGGGGTGAGCCCGGTCCAGACTTGCCTGTGCCCTGGGACCATATGTGCAGCATTGTGTTTCCTCACAGGGAGATCCAAACTTGGGCAGGTAGGGGGAAGGCATTTTCTGCAGCTGCTATTGTCTGCTGCATTCCTGCTTCAAGCTGCCTCTGTCCATATATAACTCTGGTTTCATTTCACTAGACATTAAATGCTGTCATGTGAGTTGAAGAATGTGACCCTCAGGACTTCTGGGTTTTTCTGTTGCTTTCTTTTCCTTGACAGAGTGCAGTTAAGCAGAGAACCCCATGTTGCTATTTCCTGCCAGGCGAGTTGGTCAGGTTTCTCTGCAGAGGGATCTATCTGAATAGAAACGATTACTAAAAACTGCTGATCCTGGTGCCTCCTGAATAGCTGGTGCAGGATTTTTTTCTGTAAGGGTTGGGAATTGATGCTGATTTTTGCCAGTGACAGAAACCTGTTGATCCCAGAACAGCCTTACTGATTCCAGGTAAATTGTGATGACCTGTGATTTGAAACTTCTCCATGTTCCAAGCAAGGATTTGTTTCCTGTGTGCAAACAAGAACTTTACAGCCTTGCAGTCAGATTTTGCTCTTAGGCAGCTCCCTCCATGAGTCAGAATACTGTAGTTTAATGATACCCTAGTGTTTGGTGGCCTAAGCCATTTCCTCCCCACAGTCCAAACAAGATATGTATTACTGTCCTTGCCTCTCTCAGCTATTCCTGAGGCTGTCCTGGCATCTGCATCACAGAACTTGTCAACAAATAGGGCTTTCCCTCCTGTGGTGTTGCCACAGGGTTTAGATTGCGGGAAACTTTATTCCCTTCTGGGTTGCAAAGGAACCCCTGGATTGGACTGATGCTGATACACCCTGATGCTGCAACTTGCTGACTAATTTCACTTTGTAACACTGGGAATGTTGATGAGCTCTGAGTTCTGTGATGCTTTTAATATTGGTTCTCCTGCAAGGCTCAGTGGCTTAGATTATCATACTGCCAGGAGTCTTGCTACCGGTTGTATTCTTCACTTTCCATGTTTAGTTGTGTAAGGAACTGAAAGACTTGCAGAGCTTCTCAAACACAGCTGCCTCTGACTCAGACTTAACCAAGGCTGCCTTGGATTTGTGGCTCTTGCACTTAGCCCTGGATGTTGGCTGGCTGCTTTAATTTTTGAAAACTTTGATGCTGGTGATAAGAAGTCAGAGAAACAGAGTCTTTCTTTGGGGACCTGGGTGGTCCAGAGGCTGATGAGAAAGGAGGACAGTCACAGACAAAAGTGGAATGAAGCCCAAAGAGTCCCACTTCCTTCCATGTGTGCTGGGTGGCTACAGGTTCCCAAGGATCATGAAGGGATGAAAAGACATGCTTTTAGGAATGAGGCACCTAAACCCTTTGTGGTTTGGTTAAAAATGTCAGAGCTTTTGGGATGTTGCAGTGGTAAAAAGTAGGATCCATTTTTATGTTGAATCAATGTGTGTTTACATTGAATCTGGAGTTTGCCCATATGGGACTATTCAGAGACTGGAAGAGCTGCTTCTTAATGGGAGGGAATGATGTTTGGATTAGAGCTTGGGTTTGGAGCCAGTCACAGCTTAACTGTGGCTGGCTTCGCCCTCCAGGCCTTGACTCAAAACAAATTTGGTCAGATTTGGCTGGTCGTCCACATGAAGGAAGCACCTGCCCAGCTTAGGGCCCCGTGTTTGGGTTGGCAGAGGTGCTGTTTTCTCCTCAGGGCTGGCTCCTCTGACACACACTTGTGCTAAGCTGAGGAATCAGCCCAGTTATAAAGCAGGAGATGGCTTGTGCACAGATTGCTCTGGTGTGTTCCAGATCTTACCAGTGCAGTTAGGATTTGGCAGTGAATACCTCCCTCCCTCCAGGTACACTGCAGTGTTCTTTAATGACACCAGTGTTGTGCCTCTAAGGGTAGCCAGATGCACTTTGCATTGCTGATCTTGGTTGACATTAGACTAGAATGAGCTTCAACATGTTTACAGCACAACCATGCAGGCTCTGGGGATGAGCAGCACTGATTTTTTTGGGGGTTCTTCCTGGCTTAGATGAGGGTTTTTTGTGATGTAGCCCCCAGTTTTGTCTGCGTGACTGACAAGTATGGTGAGAAGCAGATGAAAAGACTGAGGAGAGCCGGGTTGAAGGCCATCAGAGCTGCAAGATAAGCACCAGGGAAGTACTTTCTTCTCACTGTGCTGTGATCTGTGCTTTGTGTGGCATACACAGGTGTTCCCCATGTAATTTTAGCTTGTGCAAAACATGGGCTCATCTTTGCACAGTGGGGGTTGCTGCATGGAACAGAACAGGTGGGTGTGCAAGAATTCAGACTGACAGATGAATGAACTGTCTTTCCCTCCAGATCCCTGATGCTCCCTTTTAAAGCCCTTCTGCCTCATGGTAAACTCTCAAAACACTTCCTGGATTTGTCTGTGAATGGGATAGCATGAGGTTTTCACAAGCAAACTAGCCTGTACTCTCTGCTGTGTTAGTCAAGAGAAATGGAAAATAAATCCCTGCTCTCATTTGTACTTAAGTACATCATTTGGGATGTATTTAAGTGATGTGATCCAGATGATGGGAAATTTCCGCTATCTCCTGTTGGCATTGGACCTTGGGAGATGATGGTCCCACCTTTGAGCTGGGAAGTGTAGGAGAGGGGAGTCATAGCAGTCAACAGGGTGAACAGTCTCTAGGGAGTGTTGAAATGAGGAATCCTCAGGTCTGGCATCACTGCCTTCATGTTCTGTCCTGCTGCTCTGAGGCAGAGGGGAAACTTGATTCTGTTCCCTCAACAGCTTTGTCCACTCTATCTGCTGATGCCTTTGCCATTATTTTAAAGGGGCTCAGTGGTGATAATGTGCTGTGTGGGGCTGAGGGATCCACCCCATCAGCTGGAGCTGTGCTGAGGGCAGTCATCCTTTCTCAAGGTGTCTATCCTGACCTCCCTTCTCCCATGCTTAACATGTCACAGCCCTGTGGGGCTAGACAAGAAAAAGCACAGGAAACTAGCTGGGTCAGAGAGGAGGGCCTACATGGTCTCCATACCCCCTCCTTTCTGCCTTCTTTGACTAGTGCTTGCATAAAATGGAGGATTTCTTTGGAGTATGTACCAGGAATCTTCCCTGGCAATTGGGATCAAAAGCCACTCAACAAGATCCTCTTTTGGGCCATGAGATATGCTGTCCTAAGGTTCAGTTTCAAAATGTTAGTGGTGGATGGTTGGTTGCCTTCTCCCAGGAGGGGAGAGACAAGGCTGTTGTGAAAGAGGTTTGATGATGGTGTGATTTGGAGCAGAAATAGAGTTGGTCCCAGGTGCTGTGATTTATGTTGCTTGCTCACTCCTGTGCTTTGAACCCTCTGTCTTCCTTAGAACAGTGAAGAGTAACAGATTTGAAGGGAGTATATTTTAACAATCAGGTGATTCTATCACAGTAGGGACTAAAAGCACCTGAGAGTTGGGCTGTGATTTCTTAGCTCAGTTCCTAAGATGTTTCTTTTGCCCCAGCACAGCTGGGGGCAGAGAAACAGACTTGGATTTCAGACCATTTGTAAGGTACAAATCCAGGGGTTTTGCAGCTCAAACGTCAGTGCTGTCAGCCTGGATTAAGCTGATTTGCTGATTTGCACTAGTTCATTAACAGGCCTACTCAGCAGTTCTGACCTACAAACTTGCCAGAATGGAATCCCGTAAAAAAGTCATGTGGGCCATGTGAAGGTTCAGTTGTTCTTTTAATTTTGGCAATTCCTGTTAATATCAGGTGTCTGTGCATTCTCAGGCTCTTCTACAACATTCTGAAAAGATGTGTCCAGAAGCACAGGTTGTGACAGGTTTAGGATGAAGATGGACTAATAGCCTCTTTTTCCCTCTCATCCATCAAACCATGCTCTTGTGGTTTTGGCTGTAGTCTGATTTTGAGTAGGCAAGAAAGAAGTGAAAGGATCAGTATCTGTTTATGAAAAGTCCCAAGCATTAAATTTTTTTACAGTCTTACCACCTTGATGATTTTCTTCCAATGTCACTATTGCTGGAAAAAATGTCTTAAAGGAATTCTTAGAAATGCCACTTCAGTGGAGATAGTGAATTTTACAGATCTTATGTGCTGATTACTCCAAGATCAAGGGGTGCTTCTGGTTTCCCTTCCCTTCACGTTGCAGCTTCAAAGGCATGATTTGTTTGTTGCCCAAAGGGGAGGCTGAATGTGAAATAAATGTCTGCAAACTCTGAAGCACTTCAGTGTTTACAGATGTTTGTGGGAAAAAAGTGCTGCAGCTTAAAAAACCCACCAGTTGAACATAAATACAGTATAATCACAATGGAGTAGAGCCCAGGAATTTTTAACTCATTTTATTCTTTCTGTGGCATCCTTTAGGAGAAAAAGCTTATCAAAGTATTTGGCATCAGCTGATTGTTTTTTTCTCCTGCTGCTATAAATAATTGCTGCCTCTTTTATTTTCTAGAGCGAGTACATTGCACCCTGTGATTGCAGAAGGGCGTTTATCTCTGGATTTGATGGCTCTGCAGGTACCTTTCCAGAACCTGGTTTCTTGTATAATTTTCCTCTAAAGAAATAGTTCTTTTCATGGCATAGAGGCAGGATGGAAAAGAAAATCTATCCAGCTTGTTTGGACTGTTTTATTCCCATTTCAGCATTTGCAGAATTATGTCTTGGCTACCCACTGGAATTATGTAATATCAGCGAAATAACAAGTTTTCACAAAATGTTTGACCCCTAAATGAACCTCTCATAAAGTAAAATCCTGTTAACTGTTTAATGTGGTGCCTTTAACCTGTGGTCATTTCTTTTGATGTTCAGTATGAACAGATTTTTACGTTGCCCGTTTGGGCTGGGTGAATAGTGGATGGGCTTTAGCTGGCCTTTCTGTTTGAACAGAGCTAGGGCCAGAAACTCTGCATTTGGAAACTGAGCACTGTGGAAAAGTTTGCTTATCTTGCCGAGACAGGATGTTTTCTTGGCTGTAGGATAGGTCTGTGTTTCAAGAGACCTAATTTTTACCCTAGCTGTACCCTAAGCTGTGCAAATTACTCTGTTCTGTGGTTGTTGGAAAGTCACTTTAGTCTGCTGAAGTTATTTTCCCCTCTAATTGTATATCAGTAATAAATACTAGTACCTATGTTTGGAGGGTTTTTTCATCAGTTCCTATGAGCTCTGGGACCTCATTTGGAAGGTGATAAATCAAAGGCTGTGGGCTGCTGTTAATGGCTAACATGAATCCTGTATTAATTTTGCCCCTTCTGCGCAACGTCTTCATAACCTTCCTCTCTAATTTGTGCCCTTGTTATGTACTTGGAAGGTCTGTTCCCAGCCTAATGTACAGCCAATCAGTGAGGTTTCACACAGGGACTCACCTTGTGTTTTTTGCTTCATCTTTTCAGGCTGAAGCAACTTAAAATGGGGTTTGTGTTGGGGAAATTTGGTGAAAGACAATGAGTTAATAGTTGGAAACTCTGCTCTGCTAATCTGAGTATCGGTTTTTTGTGACAGAGAGCATTGTCAAGATGCAGACTCCAAAGACTTGGATTCAGTTCCAGTTTGTGCCATGGTTTGTTTTGTTTTGTATTGTCAAGGGCAAGGCAGCTTGAGTGTCTTGCTGGGATGTCACTGCCCCTCAGCTGTCTGTTTGCATCCCTCCATCTGGAGTCAGTGGAATGGGACAGACAATGAAACCAACAGAAGTTTATGTTCATGTTTCCTGTTCAGCCATCTCTGCTAGAGCTCTAACATTAGGGAATGGGGTGCAGCTGACAGCTGGGGGTGATACCCATGCCTGCACGCCTGGTATCAGCTGTGTTTTGTGGGTGGCCAGAGCCCAGGCTTCCTCCCCAAAAGAGGCTGGGATGGAATTCAGGGATGTACAGTATATGTTGCTGTGACAGCAGCCGAGTTAGACCACAGTCTCTGTTACAGAAGGTTTGGAAAGCCCCACTTACCCAGTTCCACTGGCTGGCTGAGATTTGCTTAAGTTGAGTTCATCTGAGGCAATTCATTAAGGTGCATCCTTGTGCATACTGTCTCCAATAGGATTTGGATGGTCACAGGGCAGGGGAAACAGTGAATATCTCCACTGAAACAAGAATAACTTTTGAACAGTGGTCAGAGGTGCCTTTTAGGGAATTTAGGGTGAATTTCCAGCACTGTTTCTGCTGTCTGTGTCTCTGCATGGTGGCTGCCCACCCTGAATCACCTTTCTGCCTCCCTGCCTAGGTACTGCCATAGTCACCGAGCAGCACGCAGCCATGTGGACTGATGGACGCTACTTCCTGCAAGCTGCACATCAAATGGATAGCAACTGGACACTCATGAAAATGGGTATGCAGGAGCCTGGGATACTGCTCCACTGATCAACAGAGAGCAGTCACTTACACAAGTACAGCTTGAGCTGTAGGGATATCCCATCATGCAGGGACTTTGGGACATATTGGATACACAGCTTCTGCTTTAGTGTCCTGTGACAGCCCTTGCCTGTGGGTCTAGACGTTCATTAGTAGACATATTTGATGCATTAGCTTGGACTTTTTGCATAGTGTGGGAATGTTTCAATGTGACTGCTTCTTTGAACTTTTTTTAATCCTTGAAGGTCTGAAAGATACACCAACTCAAGAGGATTGGCTAGTGAGTGTCCTCCCAGAAGGCTCGAAGGTGGGAGTGGACCCTTTCATTATTCCAGCAGGTTGGTTTTACTTTATATTTATAACTCTGGGTTGGGCAACTGGATTTTTCTTCCTTGCTTCTCTGGCTGAGCTGTTGTGTAATGGTGTGCAACTAACCATGTGTCAGATGTAGTGGTGGTTAAACTGTTATGCCAAACAGGTTGGATTTTGGATTTTTAGCCATGTATCACAAGGGTCACAAAGCAGTGCATTGACTCCAAGGCACAGGGGATGAGAACTGCTTTCTAGGCTTGCAGTAACTTTACCTGAAAAGCAGAATTCTGATCACCTCTTTTTGTCTGTGCTTTGGCTTCTCATGGGCACTTCAGTACAAAGGTGCTGAATGCCTTGGTCAGCATGTGAGCAAGAACACCCAGGCACAATTCAAGCTGTTACTCCTGCTTGGTGGTCTTGGGATCTCTGCAGCTTTCCCTGTTGGAAACACAGGGAGAAGTATATTTTATATCAGAGTATCCATCTATTCGTGCTTCAAAACATGAAGCACAATGCAAAGGTCACTGGAGGCAAGGGAGATATTTGCTTGTTCAGATGGATTAAGGACCTGTCTCGTGGCTGTGTGGAAGCAACTCTCATCTTGTCTAGCTTAGATCTAGCATGGTTCTGCACTGCAGGAGGGGACACCCTTAGGGCAGCTTCTGCTGTGGCTTCTTCCAGAGACTTCTGTCTCCCTGCTGGAGCAGTTCTTCTTCAGCTCAAGCATGAGGCTTCAGGACTGTGAGGTTCTGTACCAGCCACTGGCTACTGTGGTGTGTTTGTGGAACTGTAACTGCAGTAGATTTTGCTGTCTGTCTTAAGGGAATGGGAAGAAGGAGAAGATAGAAGGAAAGGAGAAGACTCTGATTTTTGAGTTTGACCTTTGTGAAGAGAGCTGTTGTTGAACATATGTGTGTTCCTTAAAGCCCCCACTCTTGACTTTCTTCCCTTTGGCAGACCAGTGGAAGAGAATGTCCAAAGCCTTGAGAAGTGCTGGCCATGACCTTGTGCCTGTCAAAGAAAACCTGATAGATACAATCTGGACAGATTGTCCTCAACGCCCCTGCAAGCCTCTCATCACGCTTGACCTGAGTTACACAGGTGAGGAGCTGAACTCCCAATAGACATGGGCTGTTCCTATTGCCCTATATCCATCCCCCTTTTGCTTTTCTCTTACAAAGGAGAGAGAAAAACAGTACCACAGCACAATGTGGTCACTGTGAATAGGTGAAGAAGGTGATCAAACCTTAGCTAATGACCCCTCTGTTCTCAAAACTTCAAGTAACCATTTTCTAGAAGTTGGGTGCCTTCAAAATAAATCCATGGGCATCTAGAAGGCGGCTCATTTGAGATAGTTCATACCAGTTATTAGAAGGGAGTGTGGAGCACAGGCACAGTATGTTGGTCTGTGGTGCATCATCATCCCCAGCAAAGTTAGGGACTGCAGCTTTTCCTGTTGTGTTTTGCAGGGGTCAGCTGGAGAGACAAAATTGTAGCCCTCCGTTCCAAAATGGCTGAGAGGAAAGTCATGTGGTTTGTGGTAACGGCCTTGGATGAAGTAGCATGTAAGTCTTTGCATCTCCTTTCTCAGTTCTTTCTACAAAATAAATGTTCTTCCTGCCTTGGAAAGGAAGAACCATGCCAGGGTGAGAGGCCCTTATGAAAGCACGTTCGTTAGACATCAGTTAACTTCTTATCAAGTGCAGTGGTGGTAACAGGTCACAAACAACAAGCCTGTATTTCTGCACAATGCCTCATTACACCAGTGCAGCTCCTGAGTACAGTTTTGGCCCAGGAAATGCAGCAAATCACCACCTTTGAAAAACAGCCCAGGCAAAGGGAGAAGGTCACATGCAAAGCCTGAGGCAGCGTGATGGAAAGAAAAAGACCTGTGAGATTTTTCTGGCTGTAAAATATCCTGATGCTGCCTCACCCATTGGAAAAATGGAGACTGTTTTCTGCTGTGGAGTCTGGGCTATAAACAAAGCAGTGCAACATGTGGCTTTGTATACATAAAGCAAGGGTGGGGTACACTGCATTCACAGTAATCTTCCTAATTGTCACAACTTCTTAAGTCAGTCTCTACCTCTCCAGTGTTCAGCCAATGCTTTGGTTAAAACAAGTATGTCAGGGCTCAACTTGTTTTTCCAGATCATTTCAACCCAGGGTCTCACTGGAGTCCCCTCTGTGTTTGGGGCCCCAGGACGGCTGGGTCTCTACACCCTGGCTCCCAGCCCAGTGTGTAGGAAGGGAGAATGGCCAGAAACAGCAGTGATTTCCCCAGGACTGCTGTTCCTAGTACTGTGTGTCCTTTTTGCAGAAATCACCAGTGCACACACTGCTGTAGGGGGAATGTAACACTGGCAGGGTGTGAGTGCTGCTCATCCTGTGCCCCGTGTCTGATCTGGAAAGGTAGAAATGGAGGTGATGTTTTCCTCACTCCAGCACTGCTAGCACAGTGTCCCTGGCACTGGGTGAAGCCAACTTGATGAGGTCTGTGGGCTGGATCTGGGACACTGAGCAAAGAGCTTTTTTTGTGAAAGAAGAACTTCTGAGAGTGGTGAATACGACTCCTCCCTGGGGAGGCCTGCATGAGCAGAGATTGTATGTCTCACCTTTTCAGGCGCATCTCCAATTAAATTAATGATAAATTGGTGCCCTGAGGTGGTTTCAGATTAAATGTCTCCAGCAAAGTGAAGCTTGGTTATGAATCAAGAGTGTTAAGGTGCACCAGAGAAGGTCATGAGAGCAGCTCATTTTTGGGTGCCTGGTTGATTTCTTATCCTAAAGGGGGAAGGGGAGAAGTTGTTTCAATTTTATCTAATTCAGTTCACTGTATTAAACTCCAGACAAGTTTCTGGGGACAGAAAAAGAGCCACAAAGGAGATTGTTGCCTTCTTACTGCATTGGGAGTTGGCTGAGCAAGGAAGTTTGTACCCATCCAGTAAAAAGTTCTTTGTGGCTCTTTCCTGCATTCAAGTGACCTTCTGCTTCCCTGGAGAGAATTAAGCTCTATTTTTACTTTCATGGCAGAATTTGCACAGTTCAATGAATACAGTGCTGGGTTGTAATTTAGGACATGTTGGTTCTTTTCCCAGCTGTCCTGCTGGCTGGCCTTATTGGCTTGAGTAGCTCATTTCAGCTAATTGGATATCCTGGAGTTTTTATTTGACCCTAAAATCAGGATTTTAGAGATGCTGAACATCTACTTCCCTTCTTCACTTTGTTTGGAGTTGTGTGGGATAAAATCTTTGTGAAAAATAGCTAAGACTGTGCAGTCTGAATCTGAGATATTGGAGGGGCCCGAATGAGAGGCCTTTTTGGGGTATTGTAGTCTTGTCTATTGTGTCTCTTACCTCAATGTCAAAAGGATTGGAATGAAATGTTTGTAAAGTTTGTGACTGTGAAGTGTTGTGGCTGTTACAAAGTGAGCTTTTATTGCATTGTGCAGATCAGAAAGGGCAGACTCTACCTTTTGTACACGTGTCCTTGTCTTTCCTTGCCTGTACCTGCCTTTTTCTAAGCCAGCCCTCCTTTAGAAGTTTAACACCAGTTTAAACACCCGGGAGTGTTCATACTGTGGTTCTGGTGCCATCTCCTGGCATAAATTTAGGATTGCCAGGAATGAAGCAGGCTGTGGGGACAGCTGGGTGGGAGCTGGACTCACAGCCTGCACCCATGAAGTCTCATTGCTTGCCTGTGTTTTTGTGAGATTGTTTTTGACTTTCTCTAATGCTGCAGAAGATGAAGCAGGACTGTGATTCTTGGTGTTCTTATTTTTCAGGGCTTTTCAACCTTCGAGGCTCTGATGTCGAGTACAATCCTGTGTTTTTTGCATATGCCGTCATAGGAATGAACACAATCAGGTGCTTGTATTCCCTTCCTCTGTTCCCCAAGATGCATTTTTCTGGGGGAGAACTGTTCTAGCAAAGTATTTTTCTTTTCATATGTTTCTTTTCAAAATATGTCTTTTCAAAAACACCTATGCTTGGGTACTTTAGTGTCCTTTCTGAGCTCTTTTGTCTCCAACATTAGTTACCCTCCTTCCCTGATCAGAGCTAGAGAGGCAGCCAAGAGCTCTGCTGCACTCCTCAGCACCTTGGCTGGCTTGCTGGGTGACCTTGGGCACGATGGCAGAGTCCTCTGTCTGTCACCATGAGATAATGTGTAGGGCCTTTGGATGAAATGTGGCTGGCCTGGACATTACAAACTTTAGGGAAAAGTCTAATTGCTGAGTCACTTCAAAACTGCAAGGACAGTGCAGGAAAGTTTCAGGGCTGGCTTATAACAGAAGGCTTCTTCCCTGTGACTGCCCCATATATTGACCCTCAGCAAGCTCAGTTCCTTTGGAAGCACCTGTAAGCTGCTACCTAGATCCATCTAAGGTAAAGCCTGGCTGGGTGAGTGAGTACAGGCTGTGTGAAGGTTGAGCTGAACTTTTCAACTCAGTAAAAGTGAGAGCAATATGATACTTAGAACTACAGTGGCTTTTCTCTTTCCAGATGGTGCCCTTAAAAGTTAGAGAGTGGCTGTTACTTGCCTCTGTTACTTTCCTGTTTCAAGCACAGTGATGGGATGTAGCCATTTTGACTGTGTCATACAAATAGAAGTGCTGTCAGCTCTTTCCTCTCATTGGGGTGGCACATCTTAATTTCAGGTTGGGATTTAAACTGTGTGAAAGCTGGTGGCTAAAATGAATAGGACAAAGTAGAGTGCATAATTCATGATTTTCTTTCTCCCTGAAATGTTGCCAGAATGATTTGTCTTCCCCCATTTACTCCAGCCACTGTTAGATGTGGTCTCACCTATTTTATCTCTCCAATTTGTTTCTCAGGCTCTTCATTGATGGTGACAGGATGATGGACCCAGCTGTGAGAGAGCACTTACAGCTTGACTCCACCCTGGAACCTGAGTTCAAAATCCAGGTGATGCCCTATGGATCTATTCTGTTGGAGCTGCAGGCTGTTGGTGCAGGCCTCTCACCCAAGGAGAAAGTGTGGCTCAGTGACAAAGCCAGCTATGCTCTGACTGAGGCCATTCCCAAGGTCAGTGGCCCTAGCAGGGGAAAATGCTTTTCTCTTCTCTGCTCACTGTGATTAGGAAGGGTGTTAATGAGGGCAGCTGGCCTCAGTTTCCCCTCTGCAAAGCCCAATGCAGGCTGGAGCTTGTGCAGAAGGGATCCAGCCATGCTGAGGTATCGAGGGGTTGTTAATCCTGGGGTTGCTCCTGCTGGAGCTGCCCTTCCAACTTGCTAAGCCGATTTATCTAAAGAATTGTCAGCTTAAGATAAAACAAGTGGAGTGAGAGAGGGGAGGGAAGAGGCAGCAGGGTGAACTCAGGTCATTCTGCCCACGGGTGGAGCATCAGCCTCATGTGGACGAGCAGCAAGAACTGGAAACTTGCAGAAATTGAAGCAGGAAAGTTGAGCAGGACTTCTGGGAGAGTGCATTTGGCTTTATCTGAATGTCTGAGGGTGGCTGCCCGTATTTAGTTCAGTGGTTTGAGAATATCAGGCAGTGTGTGATGTCCTTTACTGAAGGCAGGAGGGAGAAGATGACAGTTTTTGTAGCAAGGAATCTTGTGGGGACACAGATAACCTGCAGGCACTGTCCATGCACTTAGTGCATCTGCTGAGGGACAGTTGTAGCATCAGAGTAATTTCTGCACAGCCATACATGCTATATTGTGCTATCCTTTTGAACTTGCTGTCTGGGACTCCCACTGTCCACCTAATATTCTAATAGCCATGAAAGATACCTGGGGAAGGGCACAGCAACTTAGGACAAATAAGCTGGTTTCCATGCATCTTGTGTACATCTCTTGTTTGCTAGAGATCACATTCTCTGGGATACCATCCAGTTTACAGTGATGTCTAGTAACTAACAGATGCTGTGAGTAAATATACAGGTTTTTGTCCCTGTCCAGGGTTAAATCTTCAGACACCATCAATCTATATCTAGGCCTCCTAATACAGAATACTGACAGCACAGTGTCTATGGAGCATTCAGGATAAATTGTTGTTTTCACTTCAGAGTAGAAAGCCCCTTGCTGTAGTTGCAGTCAATGATCTATCCCCAGTTTGGGTAAGCTGCTGTAGTTGATTTATGTAGAGTATCCATAGATACTCATGTAGAGTAGAGTAGATGTAGAGTATCCATATGGAGAAGTACAGAAGGTCTGACCTAGAGAAAGGAATATAATGAGTTGGAGTGACATTATTTACCCTGGAAAGCACTGTAGGCACTGGAAGTTTTGGCTGGTACTGAGTCATTACAGTGCTGCATGCCCTCTGTGTGCAATGGGGAGAGTCCCTGCCTCAAGGAGCTCTGTGCAATAGGAAGCAGGCAAGGAACACTGAAATATCTTGATTAAAAGCCACTTAGAGAGTCACTGAAAGAGCCAGAGTTTTTCTAGTTCCTCCCTGGCTCTCCACCACTTCAAAGCACTCCAGGCCAGTTGCTCAGCTGGTGTGAAGAACACCAGTGCTGGAAGTCCATCTACTGTCTGTCTCCATCAGAGCCAAATATTGACACTGGCAAAAATCCATTCCATTATTAAACACAGATCTGCAAACCCTTTACAGATTTGTTTACAGCTGCATGTAAATATACTTTTCACGGAAGATTAATAGTACTTACCAGTATCTATAAAGGGCAAGCCAAACTAAGAGTCTGACTATTTATCCTGACTGATAAAAGGATTTTTCTGACTTTCTTGTGACTTCTTTTGTAATTTAGTTTCTGCATTATATAGTGTAATTGTTTTGCTGTTTTTAGAAATTTGGAAATTGTAAGCCTGTAGGATTTATGTGAATTTAGTCTTTGCAGAGGATCTTCTGTGCCTTTCCTTGAATTTGAATGATATATATTTGTATGCTGATGCATTTACATGTTGCTTGGGCTGTGCTTCTGTAGGTCCTCATCCCATCTCCTCATATATAATGGCTAGAGCAGAGAACTGGGCAAAAGACTTGGTTCTTCTTCTGATGCCAAGTGTGATGAGATTTGGGCAAGTCACCTCAGCTGGTGAATTTCTGAAGATGTGCTGAAACCATCCAAGCATTCCTGCTAATCTAAGGACAGCTGGTGTTTGAGGAAGTGTGCAGTACTAAGGGATCAGTTACTAGTTGTTAATGCAGGGTCACCCCATCCAAGCACAGGAAAGCTTTGTCTCAAACCACTGATGTAAGCTCCTTTCAGAACTGGCAGCATGTAAAGCTGAGCTTTGCAAAGGCCTTTCATGTTTCCTTGGGCCTTGGTGTGTTTGTCAGAACTGCTGATCATTAACAGTGGTGGTGCTCAGTGCTTGGTACCTGGGCTGGGTATCCTTTGCTCCCTGCTACTTGATTGTGACTGTCAGGTAACAAATCCAGGTGGCTTTGAGGTCGTTTCCACAGCCTAAATTCTACCATAGCATCAGGGATTAGTGTTTCTCATTGGCCTTTGTGGCTTCAGTGTCCATCAGCAACAGGAATCCCTGGCTCAGACATTGATACAGATATATGGTATTTAGGATATCCAGGTCTTCACCCTGTTTCATGACAAGCTGTTGTTTAGTTCTTTGGATTTCCCTATGGCTGTCCTTCCTTCAGTCAGGGACTGTTTCTCCTCTCTATTCCCCAGTGCACTTAGCTGATTGTTGGCAACCAGTATCTCACAGTGTTGAAGGTTGAGAGAGGCTACCAAAGTACAAATTGTGGCCAGGCTGAGTTATTAAATCTGTAGGATTACGTAGTCTGACTAATCCACAAGTAATCCCTGTCCTTCTGCTGCAGGCTCACCGGTACCTCACCCCATATACCCCCATCTGCATTGCAAAAGCTGTGAAGAACACAGCAGAAACAGAAGGCATGAGAAGAGCACATGTAAGTGAAGCCTTGAGTGTCTCCTTGCACATGGCAACAGGTTTGCTTTACTTTTAGGGAAAGAAATAACATTTTCTTTCAGTTTTAATGTTTTGGATAAAAAGCAAATAAGAATTTGGATGGCAGGATAAAAAAGGTCTTCTGTCAGACATCTACTGCTGTTGAAGCAGGTTTTTTGCTTGTTTTGCATTCCCTTGAAGAACAACATTTGCAATAGTGTGAGGAAACAGCCTTGCTCTGTGGGAAGACTGTGCAGACTTGAGAAATGTTGTTTGCAGTGTGGGCCCTTAAAGGGATGTTCTTTCCCCTTTGCTAGTTCTGTTGCCTTTGTCAGTGGAGTCTTCAAATTGTTATCACTTGAATAAACACAGCCTAAATAACACACAGAAATTCTTCGGCACATGGTGCAAAGCGCAGGCCAAGATGTTCAGAAGCAGCCAGTGTCCTCAAAGCACTCTTTTAGTCTTGTCATCATGACCCTGGAAATGAGGCTGATTTCCCAGGAAGCTTCAAATTTTCAAACAAGGAATCTGCCTGTGAAACAGGTTCATTGTGGGGCTGAGCTTTTTCTTGTTTATCTCCTGTTAGTTTTCAAGCAGCAGTTTTCACAATAAGAGAAGTGTGCCAGTTGAAGCAGGGCTGGCAGTTTTGGGCTTGTCCCATATTTTCTGCAGCTTCTCAGGAACCAGTACTTTCTATTTCAATGCTTTTCTCTCCCTATCAGTTAAGGGGAAGTAAAAATAGTTGTACTGAGAAGAGGCACTTTGTCACCTGCCACCTGAGGACAAAATTGTGCCTTGTTCTTGTACACATCTCCTGCATCTTGCCCCTACATGCTGCAAGCATGTAGAAAAAAGAAGGAACAAAAATGGGGGTCATAAGGCAAGAGAGCCAGAAGCTGTGTGACAGAGAGTGTGTGGTGACTGTGTGCCCAAAGGACACGTTCCCCTGTCACATCACCAGATATGTTGTGGGTTGCCTTCTGCAATTTGAGATGCAAGATCTTGGCTGTTAAAGCAAAATAGTCTTGAAAGTGATGTGTGGGGTAAAGCCAGACTTCACTCAGTAAGATATGTCCCAGCAATAATTATTAACATTCATTTAACTCTCCAGATACATTTCCAGTGTTTATATTAATTACAGGGTGCAAAACCTGAAAATACCTCTTGGATCATCTCTTAGTTTATGTTTCTGAAACTTACAGGTTGAATTATTTTGCATCAAAACCTGTTTATACTGAGGCTTGATAAATCTTTTTCCTTCTCAATTCCCTTTTCTTGTGCCTATTTTAACATAGATTAAAGATGCTGTTGCCCTGTGTGAGCTCTTTAACTGGCTGGAAAAGGAGGTATTGTATAACTTTTTTTAACTTGGAGGTTCTTTTGCTGTGTAAAATTCTTCATTGGCATAAACTTTTTGTTAGACTTTATAGTGCCTTTACTAAAAGTTGAGGGTTTACTTGGTGGTTTGGGTTTTTTTGTGAGGATTTCAAACATAATTTATCCAAGGCTGAATTAATTTTTTTTTAAAACATTCTCCCTTTCATTTTATACAGACCACTGCTCAAAGAAGTGAGAAATTACCTGAGCAGACTTAGTGTAGTATTAATGCTGTCTTGTGCTGGTTTGGTAGTGTAAATCATGAAATAATATTCAGCTTCCTACAATACTTTGGAATAATTCTCATGATAATCAGCGTTGTGTGTCAGTATGAACAAATTTGGCATTTATGAATGGGAGGTGCAGTGAAAATGGGGTAAAACCAAATTATTTGTGTATTCACTGGGTTAGAAGTACTCAGTGGATGTGCAGAGTGCCAAGTGTTACACAGCAACTTACTAAGCTGTGCCACTGCATGTCTGAGTCTATTGACTTTATTTACGGAGAAGGCTTGATGACTTCCTGAAGGTGCCTTTTTACATGTCTGAGTACCTCAAGAAGTCAGCCTCAGGGGTTATGAAACCCAGCTCTTGCCCTGCTTCGCCTGTTTTCCAGTCCAGGGGAAGTTGGGTCACAGTTTTGAATTTATCAAATGCCTAAAGGGAAATTTAACACACTTTGTCTTTTCTGGAAGCAATTGCTTCCATTCCTGATTTAAAAGCATAAAATTTCTAGCAGCATGGGCTGTTAAAGAGAATTATTTAAGCTTAATTGTCACCTGACTGTGAAGAGCTGTTGCCTTGTGAGATGTTGCCTGTGCACATCTCAGTGAAGTTAGTACTGCACTAACTGCTCCCTGGTCAGGGTTCAGCAATCCTGCTGTGACTGTCTCCACTTCCTTCTTCTCAAATGCCCTGCACAACGTTGCTGGGTTTGTGTTTGTCATTACTGAGAAATGAGGACAGAAAACCTTGAAAGAAGCCACTTCCAGGGTTTCATAAGGCACAGACAAGACCCAGTGTTTAAGCATATAGGGTTTTCTTTGCTTTTTTGCAGTAATTCAACCCATGTCCTTGTCCACCAGGTCCCAAAGGGAACAGTAACAGAAATAGTGGCTGCAGACAAAGCAGAGGAGTTCCGCAGGTAAGAAGTAAATCTACTCTGAGGAGGTTTTCTGGGTGGCTTTTTTTATCCCTTGTTTTTATTTTATTCCTTAGAAATACGTCTCACTTGCAGATATATTTTACCTGAGGACAAACCTTTACTAATGGATTTATTTGAAAACTTGAAAGAGCTGGGAAGAATTGGGTCTCTTGGGAAATACAAGTCCCAGCCCACTGGATCCTGTCCACTTTCCTTTTGAGATAGCAATGAGGAGTATCGCAGGTTAGGACACTTAAATACCAAACAGTTGTTTCCTTACCACAGAGAAATGTATATTTCAAAGTCAGATTTCTTCCTCTTCTGATAGAGAAGGAGCACCATTTATTTTGAAAGTTACTCACATGTGTACATCAGCAGGACCTCTAAAATGCCTTTGAGTAAATAAGTAACAAAGTAGAAATTGTTCAGCATATCTCTTCCTGGATGATTTGGGTAGTGAATTTTCTTCTTCTAAGGAAAGAGTAGATCTGGCAAACAGGTTTCCACATGGGTGGGAGAAGAGGGCTTCTAATTGTACATTTCTTCTACTCAAATTTATTTGTCCAGGTGGCTTTTAAGGCTAAGGGGAAGGATGAGGTGATGTGAAATTGAGGATGGGGCACTGCAGGTGCCCTAGGTGCTTGGTGTGCTCCTCTCACTTGTGCTGTAGTGATCACAATCTTTTCTTTCAGTCAGCAGAAAGACTTTGTTGAGTTGAGTTTTGCTACCATATCAAGCACAGGTCCAAATGGAGCCATCATTCACTACAAGTAAGAGAAACACAGCTTCTCCTTTCAACCTTCAGCAAACATAGTTGGAATGAGCTGTTACACTTCCTCAGGGAGTCACAACAGAGTACTCCAGGGAGATGTTGCTTGCTATCTTTCTTTACTCCTTACTAAGTAAAAATCTTTCCCTGCTGGCAGCATGCATGTATTATGATGCTGATCTGCTCTGGGCCATAGAAAAGGGCTATTTCGGGGCTGGAAGTCTGGGAAGGATGAGTATGAAGTGCCACAACTGTTCTGAAATACATCCAGAAACAGATGCTGAGGGTTTTGCTGGAAGCAGCAAAGCTCTGTACTGTAGTGCTATTTGCTGTATACAAATCCTCTCCTCAGTATGATCCCTGGCTCAGCATGTGTGGGATTTCCATCACTGCCACAAGAAATCAGAGCCAACATATCTAAGCTTGTAGTTAATATGGTTTCTGGACTGCAGACATGGGCTGGAGACCTTAAAACTGTGGAACAAAACCCTTTGTGTTTAACTGAACAGGCCAGTTCCTGAGACCAACAGAACGCTGTCAGTGAACGAGATCTACCTCCTGGACTCAGGAGCACAGTACAAGTGAGTGCACAAATGGTGCTGAACTGCCATGAGTTCTTTTCCCCATGACCTCTGCAGGGTCAGCTCACATTTGCCTTGGCAAGCAAGGCAGTGTGGAGGTTTGAGTAGACAGATCAGGGCTGCTGACAGGCCTTGCTGGGGTCAGGGACAAGATGTCAAAGTACAGCTCCCATCTGAGTCCCATCCATCCCCAGTGTGATGAGAGCTGTGCTTTAGCTGGTGGTTTTGGTATTAAGTTGCAGGAACAGGGAGCAAGCCTGACTGCCCTGGCTTAGCCTTGGGCTGCCTGCTCAGCAGCCTGCACAGCTGGATGAGGCACCTACCCTGCCAGGATCTACCCTGTGGGCACATTTGACTGATGCTGAGGTCAGGACAAGGTGGGGCGAAGAAGCAGGACTGCACTGCCCTGTGGTGCTCTCTGCCTTTTCAGAGAGACTCAGAGTCAGGGTTCCTCATCCCCATGGCCACTTGGGTCTTGGGTATGTTTTTGGGAAGGCATCATGTCTGAAAACTCACTCAATGCTGTTTTGACAGTGCCATTCAGTGGCCTTAGTTCCTCTACTGTGGAACTCTTGACTCCATGGAAAATGAAAGAAGTGATGTTTTTAACCAGTGTAAATAGATGAGAAGTGGCTTGTTCAGGAAGACTCAGGACAAGCCTGGCTGCTCCTTTGAGATGGGCTTTGTCTTTAGAGCTATGCCTTTTTGTTATGTCAGTCAGGAAGAGCTTTGAAAAAGAACCATACAGACATCCTTTGATAAGATTTTTACAAGGAGATCTTTTTTCCTCCCCTCTGATGGCCTAATTAACGATTTCCTTAGTGCCACTATGAAAAGCAGCCCTTTGGATACAATGTAAGCTGGACATCAATGGCACTTACCACAGCATTGTGACAGGGATGCTTTGCTTGTCCCTGCTGAGAAGTTGAACCGTGAGCTCTTTGTGCACAGGCCTGTGTGTGCTGGGGAAGAGCTCAGGGACAGGAGTGAGCGTTTCAGAGGGAACTCGTTATTTCAAGAGCTGCTGTGTTTCTGACAGCAGGCTCAAAATGCTGTTTGCACAAGGAACTTAGAGCCAGTTTCTGACGTATTAGATTAACCCCTATCCAAAGGCAGGATGATTTGCAGAAGACATCCTGAAGATGAAAGGGATACTATTCCCCCTTACACTTCCCTTTTCTGAGCTGATAGCTGTCATTTTTGCACAAGTGTGTGTTTAAAAGCTGTTAATGAATTGCCTTCCATACAAACAGGCTGAATTTGACCTGTTCTCAATGGACAGTACCTGTTGCTAAACCTCAAATTAGCATCATTTTTATGAGCAGTTTAGATTCTAATTTGGGAAGAGCTTTGGGATGCTTGTGATTGAAAGATAACAGTGTGAGTTATAAATCATTATTGCTACATCTGGGGCATTGTGTTCAGGAATTTTTGAGATTAGGAGCAGTTACATCATCAGCCTTGTGTAGCACAGAGCAGATGACTTTATCCATTTATGAGCTTGGTTGGTTTGCTGCAGTGTGACTGGGTTTCCTGTGCATTCTCACTTTGATCTTTCTTTTTCCCCCATCCCTTTGGTTTCTGCATCTTTGTTTGCCTCTGAAGGGATGGTACAACAGATGTGACCAGGACAATGCATTTTGGCACACCATCAGCCTATGAAAAGGTAAGTTGGAATCACAGTGTGGTTTGTGATCTGACCCTTATTATTAGAGATACTTAAATTAGTAATGTGCTCTATTGCAATGCAGTCAAAGTTCTCTATGGACTTACCATTTATTTACCAGTATGTGGCAGCATTTGGACAAGGACTGAAAAGGAGACTATCATAATTCAGACTTCGAAAATACAAACTGTTTTGGAGAATTGACACCTTTCTATCTTAAAATGCACAGCTTTCATCTGCAAAATGACTTGTTTCCTCTAAGAACTAAGACAATCAGCAGACTGAGGATAAACATTACTGATTTGTCCAATAAGGGAGCCAGGGGGGTCTAATTTAGTGCAAAGCTCAGTGTCTGATGCAAGGCTCCAGTCAGATTGTGCCTAGTGTATGATATAAAAAATCAGTCTCAGACTTACCTGAAAAGGTCTGTGTTGGAAATTTAGCAACGTAATTTTGTTTATTTTAAATTGCTTCTTTAACTTTTTATTAGTCTTAACTAAAACTAACTTTATTATTATAGTTCACTTAGTGACAAAAATATGCTGTAGGGTATGCCCAGGAAGTAAAAGTACAGCCACAAAGAGAATCAGTCACGCAGATCAGGTGAATGCTGCTGCTAAACCTGCAGTCTGAGTCTGTCATAGTCTCTCTGTACTTACTGGAGAGGGATCTTCAGAGTGATGTAAACTCCTTCTGCTCATGGTTTGCTTTGGCATTACCAGCCACACAAGAGCATGAGCAAACTTTTCTATATCCTTTGCAGTTGGCTACAAGATGCATCCTCTCTTTCCCTTCCTGGGGATTACAAAGCTTTTCCTTTCCCTCTTTACTTATGGCACATGTTTCTTTGACAGGAATGCTTCACATATGTCCTGAAGGGACATATAGCTGTGAGTGCTGCCATCTTCCCAAATGGAACCAAAGGTGGGTTGGTGAGTTGGAGTGTTTTGACCTCTGAAGAACCATTAAGTGGTCTGAGAACAGCGTTATGATTGACAGGTCTAGGCAGATTGGGCAGATGTTGATGTAACTGTCTGTTTCCATCACAAGACTTTGGATTCTGGATTACTGATGCCTTCTGTCTCAGCAGCAACCAGTGCTGAAAATTCTGAGGCAGGCAGTCTGAAGGATTTTGGAAGTGCTCTGGCTCTAGGGTGATAGTGATGTTCATCAGTCAGTGGCACTCTAACACAAGTGCTTGGAGGTTGTCTTTATTCTTTACTAATGGCCCTATCAAAGTGAGAGGTCACTTTCCAGCTTTGTAAGGATTGGCTAATTCTCTTCCAATTACTATGGAATCTTGTATCAGTGCGAAAATACATGGGAATATGACACACAAAAGAGCTATTTTTATTTTGTGCAGGAGAAATTGGGACGTATCATCCACTTCTAGTGAATTTGTTACAGAGTTGTTTTCACCCTGGTCATACCTTATACAAAACCAGCTCTTTTTAGAGATTTCTTCAGTTTGCATTCTTGGGTAGGCAAGTTAAAAGCAACTGCACAGTGCTGTGAGAAACCCAGATGAAATTGAAGGGTATCTGTACTTGGATGCATGGGCGTGGTGTTCACATGCTGGCAACAGAAATTCTGTGCCCCCTGGTTGAAACTGTGTGAAATGAGTGGCCTTCCAGGCAAAAAAGCCTGGCTGATTAGTCCACCAAATACAATTGGCAGGTCTCCTATTTTCAGTTCAATACGTGCAGCTTGTTTTAAGACAGGTACTGAATTCTCTGTGGGACTTTTAACCATTCGATTCTTTCCTGAAAATGTCAGTAGAACAAGCAGCAGTGCAGTGTTACTGTTACAACCATCTCTTGAATACCTGTGCAATGGAGGAGAGAAGGGCTCTTTAGCTGAGAAAGGGATTGAATGTCAGAATTGCCAAACCTACTTCTAGCCATCCAATTACTTGCTTTCTTTGTGGGTGATGAGGCTTTTTCAGGTGGTGATGGTAGGTTTTTTTTGTTTGGGTTTTTTTTGCATGTTTCCCAGGTTTGAACCTTCAGCAGGATTATCAGTGTCTCTGAGGGGGCCTGACTTGACTGAATTATTTCTCCTTGTCTGTCTACAGGTCACCTTCTAGACTCCTTTGCCCGCTCTGCCTTGTGGGACTGTGGCCTGGATTACCTGCATGGGACAGGACATGGAGTTGGCTCTTTCCTAAATGTGCACGAGGGTCCTTGTGGCATTAGCTACAAAACCTTTGCAGACGAGCCCTTGGAGGCTGGCATGATTGTCTCTGATGGTATTTGGCACTGGTGATTCTCTCTGGTCACTGGGGAGGGACCAAGCTTTTCAAGATGCAGAGGGAATAAATGTGACTGATGTAAAGGAAAGGCTGGATCAAAAGCTCTGGGCCTGCCTCCTCTGCTTGCTGTTTTAGTTGTCATTTAAACTCTCTAGGTAAAGACCCTCACTTTAGCTTTTCACCTTCCATGAAGCACCTTTGCAGTGGGGTGCTGCAGGACTGCTTCTTGCTCTCTGCAGTACAGGCCTTAAAAGAGCTGTGCTGACCAGCTGGCTCTGGCATACTGTGGAGGAACTGGCTGCAGTACAAGGTGGACACCAAGCTTTCAGGAGCTAATCCTGTCTTTGCTATGGGCTATTTGAGGCAGCTGTTAAATCTTTGCATGCCTTATTCTTCCAGTAGTAAATTAACAGCCTGCTGGGGTTTGCTGAGAGACTTACATTCCTTCAGGGCTGCAAAGTCCTCTCAGGAAGTCAGGGAAACAGTCTCTAAAAGAGTGTTTTGAGGAAGGGGTTACCCACCTGCTTTTCATGAAGACATCCATATTTTCAGAGTTTCTGATGTTTGAACACAAGTATTCTGTGCTGTCTTGAATTCCAAGGAGATTCTGAAGCTTGAGGGCTGTCTGTCTTGTTTCTTCACTCTTTGAGAACTTTTGCTGTCACCTTGCTCGGGGCTTTTGTGCAGATTTAGTAGCATCAGAAATTTGTTTGCCTCTGTGGTTGCCTGATGTCAAGATTGCTTAGTGACTTCAGTGGACTAGAGACACAGAGGAGAAGTTTGGCCATAGGGAATAAGTACTTGCAGAGTGCAGCAATGTGGCTTAGTTAATTACTGTCTGTTTCTGCAGAGCCTGGCTATTATGAAGATGGGTCCTTTGGGATCCGAATAGAAAACGTTGTCCTTGTCATCCCTGCCGAAACCAAGGTGAATGACCTGCTCAAGATGCACCTTTCTCCATGACTTGCTGGTTATTAAACTTGAAGTACTGGAACTTGGTGTGGGACCATGCTGCAGACAGTTAAATCCTACTCAAGATTCCTGGTCTCCAAAACCCCTTATTGATGAGCACTGGTTCTAAATCTCCCTTGATGATGGGAGCACAGAAGACAGTTTTGCTTTTATGGAGTTTCCATGGGTTGAAATGTGTGTATGAGAGTTGTTTTAAATTGTTTTCTGTCTGTGTGTTGAAGCAACTTTATTCAGTCCCTTGGAGTCATTGCTGTAGAACTGGTTGATCTCAAGTTGGGATTTTCCTCTCTGGTAGGGAGCTGTCAGTGGCAGTAGAAACAAAACTACAGGCAGATTTTGGCATTATAGTTGCTGGCTAGGTTATGCTTTTAGAAATGCCAGACTGAAAATGATCATATAGTCATCAAGCTGAAGTCCTGTACAATTTTGACCTTTAGAAAGGGATCATTGAAAGAAGTAACTAAGGCTTATATCTAGATTCTTTGCTTGAGCTGTAAGAAAAATGTTACTGTAAGTTGCTACCCTCACATCTGATTATTACCTTGGTTATTCTATAGTGATGACATAACATAATGACATAAGTGTGATCGAGGTGGAGCTTTTTCTAAAACTGTACAATCTCTTGTCTTTCTGCTGCAGTACAATTTCAAAAACAGAGGCAGCCTGACCTTTGAACCCTTAACCCTGGTTCCAATCCAGACGAAAATGATTGATGTTAATTTGCTGACAGAAAAGGAGGTAAGTAAAACAGGTTTGCATTGCCTTCTTTGCACTAGAACCAGCTTATTTTGTTCTGTTTGCTGGAACCACTGGCCACTGTTCCATTTCATAGATCCAGAGAGCAATCCTGAGCACTCTGACTTATTTTTAAGCCTGGCCCACTTTGAAGTGAGGGGGTGAACTAAACTAAACCAGCTTTTCAGATGTCTTTCCAATCTACGTTATATGATGAAGACAGTGAGGATCCCACCAATTATATTGTTTTGGTAGTTCCCTTAATATGATACTTGCTGCTATCATCTCTTTTCCTGCTCCTGCCTTGATTTGCTTCTGGCAAATGTCTTAGCATTCTGTTTTCCCCAAAGACTGTAGGGATGGCTTGTGACCAGTCCCATCTGGGCACACCCCATTGCTCAGTACACATGAACTCTGAGCAGACTTCTCTGATACCTGCTCAGCAACATTTATTTCCTGAAGAGCTTCATACTCCAAGCTTTCTGTTTAAGTCTCCCACTATCTTCTCCATGGCATATTTCATCCTGGTTTTCTACTATACTCCTTATTTTACCTCAGCACATCCTCCTTTTTGGAATGATAACCCTGTTTTGCATTTCCATTTTCTGAATAGGGTTGTGAAGGCTACCAAGATCTGCCCTAGGGTTACCTGTTCAGATCAATAGGGTAGCTTGTGCCTCAGGAGTGCATTGTCCAGGTACAATTTTGCAAAGCTATTTATTAAGCTGTGCCAAGGTAGCTATTCAGACTTGCTGCAGGCAGTGATTTGCAGAGACTTTGCTTGTCAGCTGAATTGACCCTAGGCTCCTCTGAAAACCCAGGACAAATTCCTTCAGTTCCGATCCTCATCAAATTTACAAGTCACTTCCATATAATAGAGATCTGTCTCTTCAGGACAGGATTCCAGCCCAGCTAACAGCTCAGACCCAAAGAGCACAAGGGCCTACAAATGTTTTTGGCTGTGTGTAACTTGTAAGGTCACGAACTCTCCTCTGTGTTCATGCTGAATCTCCTACCCCTCTTTCTGCAGTGTAACTGGGTGAACGAGTACCATCAGAAGTGCAGGGAGGTGGTTGGAGCAGAGCTGGAGAGGCAAGGCCGGCAGGCAGCTCTGCGGTGGCTCCTCCGGGAGACGGAGCCTGTGGCCCGGGTCCAGTAGCAGCAGCGCTGGCTGCGGTGTGTGGGGCATCAGGACAGCTCCGTGTTCCGATCTCTGCGTCTCCCTGGAGCCCGGCACCGCTGGGAGCGCGTCCTTCGATGAGCATTTGGAAATCAGGAGGGGGTTTTGTGTAGTGTCTCTTGCCCCACAGCACGTGTGGGTGATGGGGCTGAGGAGGGTTACTGTCTGAATAAGTGTTTTGGGGGGAGGGGTTGAGCACAGAAAACAAACGATAAATGCACGTTGCCTTTGAAACAGAGGTCTTATTTCAATAATGGTTCTAAGAGGCAATACTGGAATATTTTATACTGTCTGGTTTTTCACTGTGAAAACTCAGTATTTTTGCATACTTGGGTTCCAGTTGCTAAGATGTTACCCACACAGCAGGACTGATTACTGAATAAAAGATTCCAATCCACTGTTCGTTCCATTTGTCTTCTCTTGCAGTCAGTGATGTGTTGGGTTTGGCAGCTTGAAGGAGGACAGGAACCTCATCTTTCCACCCTTATGTGTGCATCTAACTCAGACAGGGAACAAATGTGTTTGGGACTGCCTGGTGCCAGTCGCTGGGCAGAGGTTATGGTGAGAGCTGGCGGGAGCAGTCAGTTCTGATTTGTGACAGGTCCTGGAAGGATATGGAGACACTCGTCAGAGGTTTGTGTGTGCAGAGTGCCTGGGCCAGTACTTCTGTCTATTGTTATGTCTTACTGAGTGCTTGTATAGCCCATGGCAGTGCAGGATGCGTGGGCAGTATCATGGAACTGCAGCTCTTCCTGGACACAAAGCAATTAGTAAGTTAAAATAAATAAATGTGCCCACAGTGGACAAAGGGCGAACTCCGCGGCGGGGTCAGCGCGGCCGGACCGGGCGCAGCGACACCTGGTGGCCGAGCGAGGCAGTGCGGGCTGAGCGGTTTCCTCGGGCATTGCCGCGCTCGCTGCAGGTGTTGGATCAAAACAGCTTCAGTGTCAGACAATAAAGGAGCGATCGGGTAACAGCACATCAAGTTCCTGATATTTCAAAGAAATTTTCTGAGCAAATGGAAATGTTTGTGTACATAGTTTTCTTTCCCTCTTCCCCACCCCAGCTGTTTTTTCCAAGGAGGTGATAAAATAGCGGTGCAATAAGTCAATAAAAAGGTCAATATCACCCCGCAGTCACTGCAGACAGGTACATATATTTAAATAGTCGAGTGGTTTCTCGCCACCCGCTGGAAGCGGCAGCTTTCAGCTCAGCTGTGTCTGCGGAAACCCAGCCCACCCTCAGCCACTCACAGGTGTCGAATGGGCAAAACCTGTCTGCGAAGGATCCTGTCGCCCCTGTGGGCACAGGGTCAAAGGACGAGCGAGGGATCTCCACGCCGGCTGTGCTGTGGCAAGGCGGCTCTTTCCCGGGAAAACCCGCGTGTGCCGGGTGCGGCTGGGCTCGGGGCGCTGGCAGCCCGGCGCTGCGGCCCCCGGCGCTCCCGAGCTGCTCTGCAGTGACCCAGCCTGGAAAGGTATCTCTTCTAACGTAAGGGCAGGTGTTTCCCACAGGAAGGTGGAAGAGGAGGATTTCTACCAAACAGAGAAACACAGAAACCAGGGACACTTTTGTGCCTGTAGCTTAAAGCCAGTGTGGCTGGCTTGGACAGTTTGTTGTGAAGGGGGAGCACAACACCAAAAGGAATTTTCTAGGTTTGAATAGCCTTATTAGACTCTTTTCCCCACCTCAATACCCTCCTTACAGCCAGATCCCACCCTGGGACCATTCCCACACAGAAATCCATGGCTCATTCCCATCCCAAAGCCTCCTCCACAGGGTCAGAGGTAGGCCAACCCATACTTGTGTTCTCCTCTGGGCACCAGTCCTGGGTGTCTCAGCAGATCCCTCTCACCATTCACTCCCCAGCTCATCCTCCCTCACCACACAGCCCTGTGGGCTTTTTTGCAGGGAATCTGACAGCAGCTCTTGGTCACAGCTTGGAGATCTTTGCCCCTTTCCTGGCTTTGGCACCTCAGCAGGGGCACACGGGGTTTTGTAGGGCAGGGCTGCTGACACACGTTCCTAACTAAGACGTTTATCTCTCTCCCTACACAACTACAGTTTTTTATCCTGTCCTGTCTGAGCTTTAGGTTTCCAATGGAAATTAAACTTGGATTATCTTCTTTTCCTTTTATCAGGTTTTATTCCATTAGTGCCTGCTTTCCCTGAGTGGTCTCTCCCTTCCTCTCTCCTGGTGGAAGGAAAAAGTTAAGGAAGAGAGGAGCAAGAAAAAAATTGAATGGAAACCAATGGCAGGTTTAGGTTTTATTTTTGTATGAACCATCCACAGAAATAGCCACAAAATTATATTCTTCAAATGAAAAAAAAAACCAAAACATTTAATTCTGGAAAAAAAAAGTCCATAGAGGTGTTTGTTGTTGCAGGAAAGCAGGAAGGAAGGAAGGAAGGGGCATTTTCAGTAACAACGTATTTTCAAACCGTTTTGTTTTGCAGTACTTTTAACGTAGTGGGCATTTTGTAGCTTTAGATCATGTGCAAAGCACATTTCTGTGCTGTGAGATAGAATCTCCTACAGGGGTGCTTGTGGGTTTAGCCCATCCAGTCCTATCCCTGCACCAGCCCAGGAGCTTGGTGGCTGTACCTCAGCACCACCACGGATCTGTTTCTATCCTTGGGACACGACCTCAGCAAATGCAAACCATACTCAAGGTCCACGTGGCCACCCTGCTTTATGTCACCAGAGCACCGCCCTCTCTGTCCCCTTCCCAGCTGTTTGTTAATATTTGCGCTAGAAATTTCCAAAACCCCCACCTGCTGGTTGTCACTTGATGCCTGCAGAGGACCTGCCTTTGCCCAACACCATTTCCTTTTGGCACTCAGTGGGGTGACTTGGCTGCTGGTGCTAAGGATTGTTGACATGTATTTTTGTTGACTTGTAGCAATTCACACCTTGTTCCTAGAGTCCTCTGGCTTGTTTTTGGAGAAGAAACTGCAGGCCTGGACATCTGGCAATGGTGTCTGGAGATCACGAGTTAAATAACTTGGATGGTGTCACTGCCCTCAGCTTGTTTTACATGATTAGGACAAAACTCCCCATGGCTTTGGATGTAATAAGAAAAAAAAAATGAAACAAGAACCTCTGGAGGGTAGAAATATGAACTGTGTTAGTGCTTAATTAAGTTGCCTATTAACAGTTGTGTAGTGGCCTGGAAGAATTTTAATGTACCAATTAAAGCAAGGAGCTATCTCCTCAGCTTTCCACCACCTCTGGGGACACTGTCAAGAGCGGGGAGCTTGCAGATCAAGTGTTGTTTATTTTGTTGCTTCCAGCTTGTTAAAAATCGTTCTAAATTTGGGAAGTGGCGGATGCCCGTGGATGTGTTTGCTTCCACAGGCAGCAGAGTGATGTCTGATGGGGATTCACATGGTGAAGAAGCAGGGCTGTAATGCTGTCTGACCCCATAAACCCCCCCTGTTTCTTAGGGCTCCTCTGAGTTGCTGCAGAGGAGGAGGGGGCTGGCAGCCTTGGGGCAGCTCCATGCTGACAGTGGGGTGTGCTGGCTTGGCACATCCAACCTGGACATCTGGCTGTCCCAAGTTATCCTGCCTGTTCCCTGGCTATCCCAAGTTATCCTGCCTGTTTTTCCTGGCTGTCCCATCACTGTATCAAACCTTTCAGGAGTTTCCCCCTGATGTAAGCCACAGGGATGGGAGTTCCCCCTCCAGTCTTGTGTGAGGTGGTCAGAGAGTGTGACTGCTCTGATGCCTAAAATGGCTCTGATTTACAGCCAGAAGGTACTTAAGGCTATTTTAGTGCCAGCAGACATCAAGCTAAGACATATCAGCAGACGGGGAGAAATGCACTTTTTAAAAATTTAATTTAAATTGCTTGTATTTTACTGGCCTGAGGGCTTGTGAAGGTTGCAGGGGAATTGGTTCATCAGGGCTGCCCACTGCCATGGGCTGCTGAAGAAGTGTTGCCCTGCTCCCACGAGACACCATGTGCACAGCAACTCCATTCTCAGATAGCATTTGAATTTAAAAAAAATCAATTTCCATCCATTTTGCGTGTCCCTGGGGATGGATGGCTCGCTCTGGTTCCTGGTGTCAGGGCAGGGTTTTGCCCACATAGCCTGAAGGTGGGGGGCCTCCCATGTGCCTGCTTGGCTGTGGGCCCTTTCTTGCAGCTCTCAGAGCCTGTGACTGCCATGCACCAATCTGCATTGGGCTGATCCTGTTTAGAAACCAGGCTGGGGCCAGCATGTTGTGAACATCTCCCAAAGCAGAACATGACCCAGCTGAAGGGTGCCTGCTGTGTCCCTTTGGTATCCCCCTGTCACCCCAGCATCCTGTCAGGCTTCCCTGGCTGGGCATCCCTGGAGCTGGAGGAAATCCCCACTCACTGCACATTGTCCCTCTGTGCATCCTCTCTCCTGCACAAATGCTGCTCTCCCCTCTGGGGGAACAGACAGTGTCCTTTGCTTCCATCTGCTTCTGGAACACATCTTCCAACAAACACATCTCCCAACAAACACTACCACATTCCTCTTGAGGTCTGAATACAAAATGAGCTGGGGAGTTTCAGACAAATGTAGCATTAGCTTGGAGCACCGTGGTCTTCCAGGAGGGGATTTAAGGAGCTTAGAGTGGTTGTGAGAATATCTGTGCTTCAAATCCAAACAGGCAGCTCGGTAAGTGCAAAGTTGAGGAATGTGTCCTCTTCTCCTTGTATTCTATTAATATTTAGGGCTGGGCTTCAATTATTCATTCCTTCAGGGTGTGCTTTTATCATCTCAGTGCTATAGCTTTAGCTTGTGCACTGTCTCTGGGCATTCAGAAAAGACCTTTTCATAGTATTTGTGAAATTTCATATCTGAGAGGCCTTTTGCAAGCAAAATGTATGCCATGCCATTAGTCAGAAAAAGCAAATCTTCCTCATCCCCACCCAAGGCTTTTCTAAGCCCACACAGAGCTCAGCCTCAGTAGATATACAGGAGATGGCCTTGGGTAGGGATGGGCTAATCCAGCACTTGTTGGTTAGAGATTATTTCTTTTTTTTTTTTTGGTTCAAAACCAAGGATGTATATAATGATGTTAGATAGACCCAGACCAGTTCCATACACACCCATGAACCTTGGCACAGGCAGCTCATTTGTCTGAGCTGAGGACAAATTGAAATGTGCTGTGATTAAATACTCCAAATTGTTGACATCTGTGCTGTAAATACCTGACTTGTTAACAGCCCATCTTCCTGCTGGGGCACAAAGCCTGACAGTCAGTTTGCTCAAATGAGGATAATCAGAGCACATGTTTCTGAGTGCAGCTTGATCAGGGCAGGGTCTGGGAACAATTCTGCCTTATTTTCACAATATTTGGGCAAGAATATTTTTATTTCATTGAGTAAAGCCAACCATGAAATTAGCATTCCCTTTCTCCCTTCAGGAGGCTGAGTGCCTATGGGAACTCAACAGTGTGGCAATTTTAGACTTGGTCAAAACAAGGGACAAACAGAAAATCTTTCTTTTTTTCTGCCTTTTGAAAATATTTTGTAGGTCTATCCTGTTCGGGGATGAGATGATAAGATCATGAAAAATTTTGTTTGAAATAAACCATGGAAAAATTGTTGAGCTGAAAGAGTCTCATCCATCAAATATTTTAATTTTTATTATTATAGAGATGTTTTGTAAATACTGGCTATTCTAACTAAACTGAAAAGATTGGATTAGTTTTAAAAGCAGTAGAAAGAATATTAGTTAGAGTTTTTCCATTTAGAATTTGTTGGAACAAGGTAGTCTGACATTTTTTGAAACACTGTTAAAATACTTTTTGACATAAACCTGATGAAACCTGGCCCTAAACTCCTGTGTGGGCTGAATTTTGAAGAACTTGAACTTTTCAGACGAGAAACACAAAAGCATAAAAAAAAATCCCCTGAAGTAAAACATTTTGCTGAAAATCTGCTAGAGTGATTGCAGTGCTTCTGAGAAAGAGGAGTATGAGCTGAGACACCCAAGTGTGGGTTCATCCTGTCAGGGCTACGACCTTGTGTTTGCACAAGGTGCAGCCTACCAGGTGAGCAGCTGGCTGCACCATCCCTGCTGTTTGGGCATCCCTGCTGGTGCTGAGAGCTGCTGTGGGCAGCCAGCACAGCCCCGTGTGCATCCCACCTCTGCTGCCCACAGCTCAGCTGTGTTCTGTCCAGCCTCTTGCCCAGGTTATGGCAGGGCAGTTTGAAAGGGCTCCCCACCTGGGGCAGAGGCAGCAGGTGCTGTTACTGTCGTTGGGTTAAGGCCAAACGTTTCTGCTTGGGAACACAAATAACCCTGGGCATTGGTGCTTCTGCATTTCCCTTGCTGAAGGCCGTGGGTACCTGCACAGCTGGCAGTGCAGGGGATGGGATGGAGATGTCTCCTGCACTTTCCCTTGCTTCTGCTGCAGAGTGGAGGTGATGGGAGGCAGGTGTCCAGGCCATTGCTTACAAAATAGCCCCTCTTCCCAAGTGTAATTTTTAAGAAAAGTGCACTGGTTTTATTATTTACCACAGGAGCAAAGTTGTGTGTTTCCATATCACCATGAGGGGCCAGCTTATGTTTGCCCCACAATAAGCAGAGAGTCAGCAACACAAACCTCTTCTTGGGCAGGAAGCAACAGGTGAGACTGTGGCTATTTTGGGGCAACTAGCCCCTTATGTAGCCAGGCTGAAATACAACATCTCCTGCAAAAACCCCTCTGAAAGCATTGTGGTAACATGAGCAGCCTGATGGAGAGAAACCCAGCTCCCTCACCTTAGCTCACAGGGTCTTTCCACCAAAAGCTGCAAACCTATTTTATATTAAAGGTTCTGCATAGCTACAAGGAGGCTTAGTGGGACTCAATTTTTCTTTTTGAAATATCAATAGAGACAGTTTTTTTGCATGCTCTCTCCTGCTCCTGCAGCAATGGCTATAATTTCTTACCAGCTGTGGATTCTGCAAGCAGCCCCAGCTGAGCACCAGGGAGGTGCCAGTATTAAAGAGGGAGTAGTGTGGGTCCTGACACCTGAGTGGAGAGCAGGAATGGTAACTGGCAGTAAAAGCTGACAACCATAAATTATTGTTGCTTTTAAGTATCAGTTCTCAGTAGAAATAAACCTTGACTCCTACCAGGCATAGCTGTAAAATTGCACAGATCTCACTTTAATCACCAGCTGAGCACCCTGAGCTCTCTGCTGCTGTCTCGGGGAGGGTGGCACAGTGCCCATCTGTCCCATTTAACAAGAAGTGGAGATAATGTGAATTCAACACTCTAGGAAAGGGTGTTGGCACTGTCCAAAAGTGGGCTGTCCCTAGGGAACAGCCTTGTCCAGGAGCATTCCCAGTTGTATCAACGTGGCCTGCTATGTCCTGCCACTCCTGTTCTGGAGCTCCAGGGCAGGGCTCACCCATCCTCTCCTGCCTGTGTTCTTCCTCCTGAGCAGTGCAAGCCATCCTAACAATGGCTGGGACACCCACCTTCTCCTTGAGCCTGAAGACATGACATTAATCATGCAATGTGTGTGATCACAGGCTGCTGTGCAAGATCTGGATAAATGCAAAAGCTCCTGAAAAAGTAGGAGGCTTTTCTGCAAGAGAAAAGTACAAATACTGGGACAGAGGAGACTGTCTAGAAGGTGTTCCAGCTCCATTTATCCAGTTCTCTGTGTGCAGAGGGACATCACTCAGTCACAGCTCAGATATTCTTTGTAGGGTAAAACACTGGGGACACAGTTAGACCTGCAGCAGGAGAAAAGAGTTCCCAATGTGGGGTGGAAAAACTGTAAAAGTTCAGAAAAATTCCAGCTGCTGAATCAAGAGGAGATATGCAATGGCATCAGATATGCAGCAGCAGAGTCACAACCTACCTGGTAATGACCCTGAGTAGAGCAGGTTCCCTTTACCTTTAAAGAACAAAGCAAGGGAGTGTTCTGCTGCTACAGCCAAGCACTTAAAAGTGCATTTCATAAACATAGAATTTTTAATACAGGCCATCCCACCATTAATAACAGTCTGCCAGCATTACAAATTGCACAGCAGATACATGGTTTTGCCAGTTTTGAAACATCAGCTAATTTAGTTTTAATCTGCTGTAGAGCTAGAAATAGTCCCTGTAAGGATGACACTGTTTTGCATTCAGTGTATTTCTTGTGATGAGAAAACCAGCAAGCATTAATTTAAAGTGATTAATTCAGTAACATGCAAATGTGAAGGCTGTGTGGAAGCAACAGATCATGTGCTGCAGAACCAGAGCTCAGTTCCTTGGTTGCCCTGGGTTCACCACCCCAGAGCAAACCTCCTGCACACAGGGAGAGAGAACACAGTCTGAAGGAAAAGTGCTGATACCAAGGAGGGGTCCAGGATGGGGTTTGGGTTGGCACTGGTGGCAGAAACCCATCCAGGAGGGTGCTGGGAGTGAGCCGGACATAAGCCTGGCCAGGTGGTCTGGAGACTTCATGCACCAGGGGCCTGAAATGAATCCCACCCAAACAGTGCAGGGGGTCTCCTTGTAGGAGGAAGGCAGAGTGACCTAGCCCTGCTGTGTACATTGCATGTTGAACATGACTCTCAGCTATCTGTGACATTTTCACAGGATTCAACAGTGCCAAAGTGCTCTTAAAAGAGAGGAAACAGCCCAAGAAGAGGAGCCTTTCCATAGCCCTCATAATTTGCTGGAGAATGGTCAAGGGACCTATGAGAGCTGTGCCCTGGTGAATGGGGCACCAGCACAAACTGGTCTCAGTTACTGCTTGTTCCTTGGGCTCAGGATGACTTTTGGGAGGGTGGCAGCCAAAAGTGTCCTCCATCCCACTGGGGACACCCTCCACCCTGGCTGCAGTAAAGAAACTGCTGTAGTGATTTGCCCTCCACTTGGCTTGGTCTGTAACACACTCCTTCCAGCTGGCAAAGACAAACTGGGTCATTAAGAAAATAAAAACAGCGAACGTATAGAGAAACAGGAAAAAATGACCCTGGGATGCATTCACATTTTGTGCATTTACTGGGATAAAACCTTGAGTCTATAATATTAAATCAGAATGTCAAAGAGATAGCTTATGCTAATTTAATTAAAGGCAGCATCCTGGCGCACATGGGTAAGGAGCTGAATTAATATTGTGCACCACCCACTAATTTTGCCTGCCATGGGTGTGCTAAGGCTGGGTTGTCCTGATGTGCTCTTGGCTTTGTTTTTTCTGGACAGGATGAGTATATCCCTGCACACACACAGTCTACCAAAATTAGGCAGAATCAAATTTAATACTTTTAAATCCCAAAGCTCACTAAATCTGTGATAATTGCACTTTTAGGCACCTGGGCACTAATTTATCCACCTGTGCTAGAGAATGGGTGGTCTTGCCTGCCCTTGCTACCTGTCAGGGGAACAAGAGAGGGGTTTCTCAAGGAGGCCTGAAGTTAAGGGCTGTGAACTCCTACCCCCTGTCCCTTTCCCTAAGTATGAAACAGGATTGAACCCTTTTGGAAGATAAATCAACTTGTTAATGGAGTTTGAGACATCATAAAGGTACCATAAGCCTTCAGCTTCACACTTCACATGTCTATATCCTAATTTTGCTTTGGGCATATTCTCTTCCTTCATATGTGTGGGAAAATCGTCCTTCAAGAGCCACAGTAGGGCATGATTTTGGGAAGTTTGACCTTTACCTAGGTGCCAAAATAGAGCTTCAGTAGCTGGTTGGCAGGGACAGGGGATGGTGAGCTCTGTCTGCCATTTGGGTGGAAAGATGCATCCAGCCACTGCTCTTCTCCCTTCCAGCCCTGTCCTCCCACTCCTGGCAGTTAGAAATTACAGGTGTGTGTGTCCCTGTTATTTATACAACAGACACATCTTAAATCCACAAACAGGAACAAATTTCTCACATCCTTATATGCTGGCCCTTATCAAAAGCTAGGTGACTCTTTGGGAAATAGTCTCTGGGTGCAACTCAAACCTCATCCAAGCTAATGGGAAAGTTTTGGTGGGCCTCAAAGGGATATGGATCAAATAAATCCTTGTCCCAGGGTTGGATGCAGAAAAGAGCTTATGGCTTCTTTGTGCAACACACTGCAGTGTGCTGAACTTGCAGAACACGCTGAAGTCTCTCAAAGTTTCTTGGTCACACCAAAGCTGCCAGACAGCTTCTGAACTGCCAAGTCCTCACTGCTTCTTCTTTGGCATAGTAGTGCTTGTGAAACAAAGCTATTTTTCTTTCCTAGCCTGGGCTGTGAAAAGGGACAGAGACAATTAAAACATTGTTGTGTAAAACCTGGTTATAATCATAACACTGTTTTCACATTTGGATCTTCAAATCTTCTTTCAAGGAGCTTATTGAATGCTTTTGCCCTCTGCAGATCAGGCAAGGAGCTTGAGTCCATTGCAGATGGAGCTAATTGGGGCTGAGCCTGTAGACTAATTTGAGCCCATCAGAATCAGAGGCAGTGTGTTTGTCAGTTCCCTTTAGCAGGGCACAGGCACTCCTCCAGAGTGCTTGGTGGTTAAGGGTGCCAAGAAAGTGGAGTTTCATTACTAAGTGTGAGAACTGTGGAGGGAAGTGCATCTATGAGGGTATGAGGATTGCCTTGCTGGGGAATAAGACTGTCATTATAAGCTGGACTGGGAGCAGTTTTGATGAGAAGAAAGTAAAATAGGAATAAATTGCAGTATAAAGTTTCCTCTTAGTGTTCTTTTTCCAGGCAGAGGAAGCACTAAGCATGAGTGCACTGTAAGACTGCAGTAATACCTTCTGCTGATAAGTAATAAGAAGAGCAAAGCATTCTCAGGATGGCACCTGTAACTCCTCTCTGTTAGGCTAAAAATGGCTTAGGGATGTGTAAGTGCCTTTGCAAAGGAAACTGCTTGTGTGCAGAGATGTCTGTGTTCTGCAGCAGACTTGGCCACAAGGCCAGGCCTGCCCATTAGCTGTGACCATACTGAAAAGAGTTATTGTGGAGCAAAGTATCCAGTACCACATGAGGGGCTAAGACTGAGCTCTTAGATAGTCCAGGGGTCAGTGAGAATGAGGGGTCATTGCCATCATCAGGGATAGTAAGATGGGACCTTTCTGGAGTGCGTCACTGCCGGAACAGCAGTTTCTGTGCTCTGTAGAAGAGATGCTTCAGAGTTTTCTGAGCTGCCATCCTCCCTGGTTTATAGAACACCTTACTGCTGCCTTATAGCACTGGCAGAAAGCTGGCACACTGCCCCTAGAAAATGTGCAGCTGCAAACATCTGTATTCAGCAAACGCGAGGACTTTTTTTTCTTCCATTAAAGCTGAGCTACTCAGATGATAAACACCTGTTATGGTTAATATGGCAAACTAGGAATGAGATCTGAAATACTTGGGACTTGGATTTGTACTAAGTTCTACTTCCCACTAAAGGTTGTGAATGAAGCAACTTAATAACTTACTTGTCTGAGGAGTATGTAATGTCAGATCCCCAGAGGAGTTGGAAGGACTCCTCTCACCCCTCAAAATTTCCTGCTGGCTACCAGATATTCTTTTATCATCACACTTTAAAGTGAAAACACTCTACATTATTCTCTATGAACTGTATTGCAGAACACAACTTGGGAATGACCTGAATAGGAAGGTCTGACAGATTGCTTTTACTAAAGGCTCTTCAGGGAAAAAAGCAGACATGACCCTCTGCTAAATTATACCTGTGTTAAAGTAGGGTATTGCCACTGCTATTGACAGCTTTGCACCTGGTTAAATGAGTGTGAAAGAAGGATTGGGACCAGCATCACATTATTTTCCACTTAGTAGAATTGCTATGATCTCCACTAAGCCCAGGGGAATTTAGAAAAACCTCCTTGGTTCTGACCTCCTTGCCCCAGGTTTGACAGAGGTCATTAGAGGTGGTGAATCATCCATATCTTCAATACAGTGATTTGGGGCACTTAGAATATAAATAATGTTCTATAAGATAAATAATATAAGATTTCATTATTTTGGGCTACATCAGTGGGAATGTGCTGTAGATGATTTGTGAGAAAAGTATTTGAAGACAATTTGTTGGGTATGAACTGCTGAACTCATGAAAATTGCTGTTGGTCCATCCTCTGCCCACTGCACTAAGATCATTCATCCTTTCCCCATTCTACCTTTTCTTCCTGTGTAGGAATTTGGAATTTGTGTTTGTGTCCCTGTTGAGGGGAGGACTTAAAGATTCATTTCCCTAAGGCTGGGGAGGAATAGTGTTTTCCATTCATTAAAGTTCAGATTATTTGGCAGCCTGAAAACCTGAGCGCAGGCAGTGCCTTGTTTTGTGTTTGGGTTGTGACCTGCTGATCCCCTCCTGCTTTGAGGAGAAGAGGATGCTGTGGGGCCACACTGCCACCTGCACTACTGTAGGAGCAAGTAATCCTATGGCCCTGGACATGGGGAGTATCTGCACTGTCCTGGTACTATCCTGCCTGCCCCAGTGGGCTGTGCACCACCATGGGATCAGATCCCACACACCCACGGACAAAAATCCCATTTTAAAATCATAGAATCATAAAACTGTTTAGGTTGAAGAAAACCTCTAAGATCATTGAGTCCAGCCATTTACCCATCACTGCCAAGACCACCACTAAACTGTGTCTCTAATCACCACATCTACACTTCTTTTAAACATCTCCAGGGATGGTGACTCCACCACTTCCCTGGGCTCCTATTCCAATGCTTGACCACCCTTTTGGCAGAGAAATTTTTCCTAATATCCAATCTAAATCTTGCCTGGTGCAACCTGAGGCTGTTTCCTCTCATCCTGTCACTTGTTACCTGAGAGAAGAGGCTGACCTTCCTCTGGCTACGCCCTCCTTTCAGGGAGTTGTGGAGACCGACAAGATCCCTACCCTGAGCTTCCTTTTCTCCAGGCTAAGCACCCCCAGCTCCCCCAGCTGCTCCTCATACTATGAGTGCTCTAGACCCTTCTCTGCACACTCTAGCTCCTCGATGCTCTTCTAGTACTGAAAAAAGCACAAAANATGGTGACTCCACCACTTCCCTGGGCTCCTATTCCAATGCTTGACCACCCTTTTGGCAGAGAAATTTTTCCTAATATCCAATCTAAATCTTGCCTGGTGCAACCTGAGGCTGTTTCCTCTCATCCTGTCACTTGTTACCTGAGAGAAGAGGCTGACCTTCCTCTGGCTACGCCCTCCTTTCAGGGAGTTGTGGAGACCGACAAGATCCCTCCCCTGAGCTTCCTTTTCTCCAGGCTAAGCACCCCCAGCTCCCCCAGCTGCTCCTCATACTATGAGTGCTCTAGACCCTTCTCTGCACACTCTAGCTCCTCGATGCTCTTCTAGTACTGAAAAAAGCACAAAACCGAAAGAAGAAAACTGAGTCCAGTGTTGCTGGACTGGACCGGGGGTGTAAGGGCATCCCGGGCAGGGTGCGGCGTCCCCGGGGCTGTCCGGGAGCCAGCGCATCCCGGGCTCGGTGCGGGGTGCCCGGGCTGTCCGGGAGCCAGCGCATCCCGGGTTCGGTGCGGGGTCCCCGGGGCTGTCCGGGAGCCAGCGCATCCCGGGCTCGGTGCGGGGTGCCGGGGCTGTCCGGGAGCCAGCGCATCCCGGGTTCGGTGCGGGGTGCCCGGGCTGTCCGGGAGCCAGCGCATCCCGGGAGCCAGCGCATCCCGGGTTGAGGCCGGGCAGGGAAAGCGCGGGGCCATTCCCCGCCCTGCTCCGGCAGCCGCCGCCGCTTCCCATCGGCAGAGGGACCCCTCTGACCGGCCATGGGGAGCTGCCGGCCGGGGACACATCCCCCGTGCCCTGCGGGAGCGAGCCAACGTGGGAAAGACCTGTGGACGAAGGAAAAACAGGTGAGGCGGAAAGGAAACAGCGAATAATCAAGTTTTCCCGGTTACCCGCCGTTTTTCCAGCAGTTTTTGTTGACAAAGTGTTTGAAATTATGAAGGTAGAGAAGTATTGATAAAACAAAGGCCTGTTGCTACCAAGCTTGTTCTGTAAGTCTTATTCATGATTTTGTGGACCCTAAGACACAAGTAGGGAGTGATTATGGGTTTAGGTGGATGCAGGGTACAGGTGTTTTTGCTTGGAGAACAACATTTGCCTCTGCTATGCTGGTGCCTCAGCCAGTGCCATACCCATCTCCATCCTCTCCCTCCAAAAAAAGGAAGAAATGTCCCATCAATGTCCTGGAAGTAATAAATAGAATCGTAGAATCATTAAGGCTGGAAAAGATCTCTAAGATCATCGAGTCCAACCATTATCCTAAATTAGCAATAGGAAAAAAAAAGCAGAGCAATCAAAGGGCATCTGCTGCATCCTAAGAAACTGCTGGGCTTCACTATGCTGAAAGCTGCAATTATTAATGTAACAGATAATGGGGTTGATTTGAAACCTTTAGTGAAGTCAGCTGTAGCATTTCTTTTCACCCCATCAGGGCTAAAATATGAATAATGCACTTACTATGCACTTGCAGAGAACAGTTTTTCTTAGAGGGACTGCAGCTCCTGGTTTTGAAGGAGAGCACAAACTCCCCAGCTTCAGCTCTCTCTGAGAATGGCCCTTTGGAGAGGAGTTTGCTTGTGCAGCCTGAGGCCCGTGTGCTCAGGCTGCTCCAAGAGCTCCCTGGACACCCCTATGAATTCTGCTTCTGAAAATGCTTCAGAAAGTTCTTGTCTTTCCACTGTCCTTCAGAAACTGCCAGTTGGAGGGGGAAGAATTTTAAGTGCATTGATCAAGATCTTTTCAGGAAGCCAAACACTTTTTTCAGTTTGTCACTCTTTCTTTTTGTGAAGGATTTCCTTTCTTTCATAATTACCAGCTGCAGTGTTGTAGGTGTGCCTAGGAGACGCCAAATACAGTTAGACAGACCTGAAACCTGAAGCTTTATACCCAGCTGAAGTGGAAGGATGGGTCCCTGCCCTGGCTGCTTGAGTCATCTGTATTCATCTGTGCTTCAATAATCCTTCCTGCAAAGCCAGCCATATGCCTTCGTACAGCTGCGTGACTAATCCTTAAGTAATCGTTTATTTGGGGAATGTCACCTCTGGGTGTGCAATTTATTGGTCCATAACAGTACATTTTGAAGGGAGCAGGTTGAAATAATCTAATTAGCATTTCCTGAAGGGGGATAGGACCCCTTTCCCTTTTCTCCTTGTCCCCAGCAGAGTACAAGGAGTACATGGTGTGCATGTGAAGAGATGGGAATCTGAGTTTCAAGGAGATGAGGGGTGTCTGAAGGCTGATTGCAGTGTGAAGGACAGACTGGGGAGGAAACACAGGGAAACACAATGTGGGAAAAACTGCTTTGCCTGGCTGCTGGAGCTGCCAGCTGTACAGCAGGGAGTCCCAGAGTGCTTTTTGAAGATGTGGTGAGAGCCATAACACCCTGCCTTGCTGTGGGATGCTCTGTGGCTGGAGAACACCTGGGCTTCTCTGTCTGAGGCCACGCCATGCTGCATGAGTTTTATGCAGCCCAAACATTTCTAGTACTCCTGAAATGTCCAGGTCATGACCCTCCAGGTAGAGAATTCTCTGGTGCTGGTCCCTCAAGAGCTTTGGTGGGCTGGAGGAGTGTAGCTGGGTCTAGGTGTGTCTCTCCTGTTACAAGCTGGTATGTTGGGAAGGTCACAGCACAGCCAGCTAGTCTTTTAGGGTGCTAGGAAGTCTGACAGCCAGGAAGGATGTTGTGTCTGGACACAAATCCCATCCCAGCAACCCCTGGGAGTGGAGAACTTGCCCTCTCAAAGTCTGGATGCTGAACATAATGCTCCAACTTTCATGTACTGCTTAATACCAGTGGAAAGAACATTTGCAGTCCTAATTTCTCCTGTTTTTTTTTAACTTCATTTTTTTTCTCCTCTTATAAGGCAACTTAGGAACTTACCAGCTTGAAGAGAAGGGTGCTGGCAGTCCCTGGGGCTGATTCCTTGCTCTGGCCTGAATACCAAGACATTATTTGAGTTGTTGATAGGACTCAGGGAAAATCCAGCTCGTTGCAGGACTGGTTGCTATGACATTTTTTAGATCACCATATCAGGAGCTATTGGTATAAGAGTAACCTACATTCTGCTTTGTGTGTGATTAAAGCCTTTTTGACAGGAACTCTATGTGTTTGACATGAATATGGATGGTTTGGGCTTCATAAACCAAAAAAACTCTATTTACCCAGCTGTCCTGTGGGACAGCTTTGGGGTCTGTGTGCCTTTTAAGGGATAAGTTAAAAATAAAGCTATTATTATTCGTCTGTTGCTTCCTTTGGCAATAATATTCATTGCTTATATTTTAGCATGGTGGGGAAGAATTTCTAGGTGAGGATTTGATCTGAAAAGTCAGAGGAAATGTTTCTACAAAAACTGATCCCCACAAAACGAAGAGTGGGCTGGTTTTTTTTCCTCTAGTGTAAGATAAAGAGATCAAAACTGGGCACTTCCAGACAAGGCTGAAGGTATGTTTCTGTCCTGCTGACTAAAACCTGGAGATGGTCAATGGGTCATTGGTCAGTTGTCCCAGGGGCATTATATGTAAGATAACTTTGCTGACTTTCAGTCAACCTCCTTAACACTGCTGCAGTGAAGGAAAAAAATAGCTGGTTCAAATGAGGACCAAAATCTGGATGTCTGGTTCCAAGAGGACTTTTAAGGCAATGCAAATGTTTCTTAAGGCTATTTTTTTGCATTCTAGTTCAAACTGCTCTCTAATCCTGTGTAGCATCTGGTACTTCAGAGGAAGGAAGGGAAGAATGAAATGAAACCTCCCTGTAGACCCAGACTATTCAAGTAAACTGTGGTTTTTCTTGTCTTAAAACAAGATTAGCAATCATTAAAAGGACAACTGACAGAAGAAGAGTGCAGGGCTGTGGTCATTTCCATGAAGTTATCAATACATCCCTGGGCATGAAATCTTCATTTTCAGTGCCTCCCATTAAAAAAAAAAAAAAAAAACCAGCTCAGTGGGGTCATCATGAGGTCACTGACATGATGTGCACTGGTTACTTTTCCCAGCTGATGCTATTACTTTTTTGACTTTGCCCTTTGGCTTGCCTTTGGCACTTGAACTGTATTAACCACTGGCGATATGAATCAGCACACAGGACTGACAGACTCAGCCACTCAGGCAAGCTGGAGACGTGCCAAATAAATAATCAAAACTCCTAATGAGGCTGCATAATGCTGGAGGCTTGCAGGGAACTTTCTTGCATTGTGGTTGTGTCACAGTTATTTGAGAAGAAGAGGAAAAACATAATTTTTGTTACAGCTGAGAGAAAATCCAGCTAGAATATTTTAAGTCAAGTGATGAGCAGCTATGGTGCTGTTTAGATTTTCTTGCCACATGGCTTATGATGTTTATTATTTATGATAGTACTGTTGGAACTGCAGTGGTATGAAGAGAAGAGCAGAAAGATTTTTAGAAGAAGTAAAAGATCTTAGTTGTAAAGAAGCCATTGCCTCTATCTAAACCCACTTTTTTTTTCATTGTTTTCATGTATGTGTCCACATCTGCAGAGTGACTGTGCAAATTGCAAGCAGATCATCTGGGTTTTTTTTGGCTAGAATGATTCCTCAATAGAGCATTTGAAAGATATAGGCTTATCTCCTCCAGGAATTTCCATGTGTTAAAAATATCAATTATCAGCTGGGACTTGTGGCAGCCTATTGACTACTGGGTCCACTGAGGAAAATGCTGCTTCTGCACTTCAGATTTACCATAAGAGTGGAAAGAAAGGAGATGCAGAGCTCACATGCAGCACTGGGAACAAATTGTAGCAATCCTCAGTAACCTTCACCACTGGAACCTGCTGTTCATTTTGTGGAGGGCCAACATGGTCAGGTCTTGCTGTAACAAATTATCCCTCAGCACATCTTTCCTCATCTGGCCAGCCAGCTAATCCCTGCCTGTCCTCAGTTTTGTGCAATCTTGCTGTAAGTCATGGCTAGGGAAGGAGGAGAGAGTGGAAAGCTTGTCCTTTTCTGCCCTGAGCTGTAACATGTACTTTCAGCCTCTTGGCCTCTCTCCTCACCCAGAAATAAAGTGGAGGGAGAAAACCTGATTTCATAGAGGTAACGAGAAGAGTTTGCCAGGTAAAAGCCTGTGGAATAGCAGGCACACTTCACCAGTTCTCTGCAGGAGCTTCTCATCACATTTTGAGTATTTCTGAGAATCCTTTCCTCTTTCCCCATCTTTCTAAATGCTGAGTTTGGAATTTTTCAGCCCTCCTTAAAAAACCCCCACACAATCAAATGTGCTATATGGTCCCTTCTCTCAGCCTCTTTTAATTTTGCACGATTTTGATTCAGTCACAAGGACTACGGTCCCTCCTCGCCCGCCCTGCTGGGAGCCTGCCAGTGCTGTGACTTCTAAATCCACCTTGGTGCCTCCATGTATTGGGAAGGAGGGAGGACACAGCACAAGGGACATCCTTCTCCCCCCCAGCCCTGGTCTCAAAGGACCTGGATACCATTTTGCCTGGCTGATCCAGGGCATGTTGCCTTTGGGAACAGCTTGCAGAGCCCAGACAAGCGAGGCAGAGCTACCAACCATGTTAAAATCCTCAGGCACCTTATCCAGAAGTCAATTAATTATGCCCTAGCCTCAAAATCATTAGTCAGCAGTGGCCATTTTTTTTTTCAATTACGGGGTTTAAGGGATTACTGTGAGTCATTACCCTGAGGTATTAATAGCTGCATTGCTTCTGAAATGATTCAGGTAAGGAGGTGGTGCAGCAGCTGCACCCAGGGCAGCAGGGAGCTGGGAGCATGACCCTTTCTTTTAGTGTCTAGAGCAGATCTGGAAGGAAAACATGCCCTTGTGTTAAAAATTCAACTTATTCCACAAGCTTTTCACTTTGTCTCTCAAAGGGTCAATTAAAGCTTCACAGTCTTTCCTGCCACACTGGCAAAAAAAGATCTTCATCTCCCCTTCCTTTGATTAACTGTGTTGTTATAAACAGACGATGCAGCACAAGCAAGTGAAATTAATATGCCTTCCCCCCCAGCCAAGGTCCTTGTAAATGAAGCCATTAATTTGAACCAGGGCACCCCTGTGCTAGAAAAGGTGCAAAGCTGGCACACAGCTAAAATCCTGCTGAAGTCTAGCTGTTGAGGGGGCAAGTGGCCTCAGATATGGGAACCCCCCTGCACACACAGACTTCACACATGCGCCTGGGCATGAGCTTGCTGAAGAGGTTTGCTGCAGATCCTTCCCCCAGTTTGGCCTCTTGGTTCTACAAAAAAGATGCTCAGAGCAGGCATTTAAATTTTTATGAAGTGCTTGCTTTATTATCTTAATAAATCCTTGTTTGGTTTGCAGAATGCATCCCCATTGAAGTTAAGAGTTTATATGAAAATTAAAACGGCACTGTATCTTCTTAATTAGACAAATGTATAGATAAAAAGAAACAAATGTCAGCTGGCAATGGAATTTAGCTTTGCTGGGAGGGCTATTTTATATTTCTCTCTCAAGATGCTTGCAGAGGTTAATGCTGGTCCTGCAGGCATTCAAAGGGACAGCAAAAGTACCCCTTATCAGTAGGCAAAACACAGGTACAGTCTGTTCTTCTGTGTTGTGACTCTCATCAGTGCTGAATTATTTACTTCCAAAAATAAGTTACATGATTGTTATCACATAAAAATTAAGCATATTTAATTTTCACAGGTGAACAGCCAAGGCTGAGCCCATGAAACCTTTGCTCTGGCACATTATTTAAGGTGCACTAACTTACAGGCTTAATTGGTGAAAAATGGTGGGAGAATATTGATCAATTAATTTTTTATTCAGATTGTTTTTGGCTTTCAGAAGCAAGATATTTAAGAAGGAGGTCATAAGTACTTCTTACATCTCCTAAAGGCTCCAGCTGTAAATCAAGGAGAGTCATCCAATGTTTTCTACAAGAGAGCTTTTTATTTTTTTGAAACAGACAGGAAGCAAAATTAAACTGAATTGTGGGAATAGTTTTCTTCTGGCTCAGAGCTGGCTGCAGGGTGGATATCAGGCTGCATTTGCTCTCTTAGCTACACATGCCAGAAGAATATCTGTTTCCCAGAATGGAATATAGTGGGAGAAGCTACTGGGTTATAATGTAAATTCTGGTAGTTACTGGCTCTGATATCCAGGGTTTTAGTATTGAGTTTTGTTCCATGTAATAGGTTGGGATGAGTGATATTTTGCAACAGGTCTAGTGCAGCAGAGATAGGCCTGGCTACAGGGCTCCTCATCTTCTTTCTTGGGATGAGGTGGATGGAGACTTGACAAGAGGCATCAGTCTGGAGATGTCCTACAAATGGTTCTGAGACAGTTGGTTGTACAAGGAGAGCACTGGCTTCATAACCCTGCCCTGAAGCATGAAGAGACATGGCAAAGCTGTCCCTGCAGTGGCTGAAGTAGGGGTAGAAAGCAGAGAACAAAAAAAATAACTCAGCTATTGAGCCATATTGGAAAAGAGTAGAGACCTTTTGCTCTGTGAAATAATACAGAGTTTAAAGATATCTTCTTAAAGCAGATCAGATACTTTCTGTTTACTGTACAGTTTAAAACATTATTGTCAATGAACTCTGCTTAAAAGATTTTTGGTCTTGACTTCTCATCTTTCTTTTAAAACTTTTTAAATTAGGGAATTTGTCCTGCTTCTGAAGGGAACATAGACTTGAAGAGACTTTCACCCTTGTAGAATGAAACCAGGACCATCAAAACAAAATCCTTGATTGGGGCAGTGTTTTTTGTCTAGCAGAAGTTGCAGGCAGGAAATTTAATACAGTCCTGGTACTGGCAGGGTGAGAGGAGACCTGCAAATGTCACTGTGCCAGGGGGTGCATTGGTAAACCATCAGCCTCGTGGGAACTGGGGCCTATGCCACAAGCACTGAGGGTCTGTGGGCAGGAGTCACTAATCTGCCAGGCCTGGGTGCCCCTTGCTTTGGTGATGGGTTCTGTCACTGCTGAAGGGTGAGCAGGGGCTGGTGACTGCTGTGCAGGACATGCTGCTGGGCCTGGATGGGCACTGGGGAGCTTTGTGCTGTGCAGGACATGCTGCTGGGCCTGCATGGGCACTGGGGAGCTTTGTGCTGTGCAGGACGTGCTGCTGGGCCTGGATGGGCACTGGGGAGCTTTGTGCTGCGCAGGACATGCTGCTGGGCCTGGATGGGCACTGGGGAGCTTTGTGCTGTGCAGGACATGCTGCTGGGCCTGGATGGGCACTGGGGAGCTTTGTGCTCCAGGAGCTTTTTGCAGGAGAACAGCCCACCTCAAATTTTGAAGTGCGGAGCTGGGGCTGGGCAGGAACTGAATGTATTTGCTGCCTGGATTGTCTGACCTTCATCTCCCCTGGAAAAAGCAGGATAGAAGCAGCAGGATTCCTAGGGAGAGAAGCCTTTTGGGGGAGATATCATCTCCTAGGCACACAGCAGCAGCCATCATTAGTTTTGTTGCAAGTGTATCTTCCAAATGGGGAGATCAATTCTGAATATTTTATGGCTTTAATTACATCACCCTGCATGTGATGCAGAGAATGGGTTATTAGGCTGCAGGATGCTGATTTCCTTCTCGGATGAGGGTTTTTTTTCCTCATGCTTTTCCTGCTTTAGATAACAAAATATTGTATGCAAGGAGGCAAAAATTCATGGCTGCATTGAACTAGCAGTTAGGCTTAAAACAAGAGCTGGCAGGGCAAAAGGTCTCTACTCTTTTCCAATATGGCTCAATAGCTGAGTTATCAGCAGCATATGGATTTCAAAGGGCAGGGAAGGAATTATTTATCACAAAGTCATTCATATCTGCTGCCAGAGGGATTCTTCTGCAGTTCCTAGAGTATGTTACCTACTCCTGGGCCATGTGTGAGTGCTTGAGCTGCTTTCCTCTCCACAGCAGGTTATGCTGCAGTCCTGCTCTGTTTAAAAGGCCCATGTGCTGCCCTGGCAGAGGCTGTGCTTCAGAGGACAATGCTCTCAGGATTGGAGGAACCGGTTACGGCTGGAAAATAGCTCTCCTCAGTTCCATCATTTATCAATGACACGTTGCACTTATCTTCTTTGGGACTGGATTTATAGTCTGATAAAGTAAATGGCAGTCTCTTTGTTGACTTAAGAGGATTTTTGGGTTCACAGTTAAGACTTGATACAGTAAAAGTATACTGCCTTTACAAGTCAAGGAAAAATAACCCGTGTTAGACTAAATTTTACTTTCTTAAATAGTCTGCATTCTTGTTTTTTGTCACTGTTTCACATAACTGCTATATTAGGATGTCTATTTTGTAATTGTGCAGAACAGATAGTTCTTTTCTTCTCCAAATAACTTTCAAATACATCTTTCAGTTATGTTTTTTGCTCTTCATCTAGCACAGCTGAATGCTTAATGCACGTCGACCTTTAGCAGATCTGCCTTTTTAAGACCTGCTTGACTTCCTTTGTGACTATTCTTTGTGGGGCAAGGAAATGACACTTTTCTTATATCACCTCCCATAGCAGGTATTTCTGTGAAGTATGGGGTTTCTTTCCCTTTCCATTAAACCTGTGTGGCCTCAGACCCCTGTGAACGCTGAGGGGTCTGTGTGTAAATTAGGTGTTTCTTATTCACATCTTTAAAATCCTCAGTCTTTTGCTTTTTCCAAATGGTATTTTTTCAGGAGTTCTTTACAATCTTGTGTGAATTAGCTGTGAGTCTGGAAGCTGAGTTAAAAAGCTTATCAAGAGTAAATTTTTAACAATTTGCTGAGGTTACAGTGCTGAGGGAGGAGGAATTCCAGAGTGTTAGCAGAAACCTGGGAAGTTTTCTGAGAAGGAGCCTGGACCAGTCTCTTCCTCCCATCCTTCATCTTGCCTCCAAAGGGCTTGCTACTTTGGTGCCTATGAGAAAGCCATGATTATGATTTCTTACAAACAGGGAATCAAGATAACAGGGTGGTTTGGCAGCATTCCTCATACCCAGAATCATGTAGTTTCTCTTTTTTGTCAAAAAGAAGATTGTCTCTCTCTGTAAATCCTCCCCTCTCTTCATCGATCTCCTGTTGTGGTGCAGCCAGGGGAGAGGAACAGCTGCTTTTGCATCAATACAGATCATCTTCTCATATCTTGAAGATTTTCCCTTCCCAGCAGAAGAGATGATCTCCACCTATGCTTATCTTTCATCTCATTCCATTGCCTATGATTCCTTTTGTGATTTCATTAAGTGTCCCTTATTCTTATCTTGGAGAAATTTAGAAGAGCATGGAAAGATCCATGTGATGAGAAGGTGATGAGAAAGTGTGCTCTCAGGGGTACATATCAGGTAGGGAAGAAATAATGATTGCAAGATATGTGAATACTATTGCTATGGGGGTCAGAGTTAAGGTTAATTAAATGTCTTCATTGTGCATTGTCTTCCCCTTAAGGTGTTTGAGAGCCTTCTAAGAGAACCCTTAACTCTGAGCAGCCAAGGCTTTTAATGAATATTTTTATTGATTTTGCTTGCAACAGGTTTGCTCTTAACTTACCTCTATGTATTCCTCATGTATTTTGCCTTGAAACTATATTTAAATTTTCCCAATTCGATATTACTAACTGGTACGTTTTAAATCAGATATGGCATGTAAATATTCCTACTTTTTTTAAAGAGAAACACATCAAAGTGTATATAGTCCTCTTTTTTTCAGTCTTTCTACAAACATTATATGAATAAAATAGTCTGGAAATTACATACAGATAACTAATGTGGCTCCTACTGAAACAGGCAATTAAACCATCTCCATCTGAATTGCTTGGTGATATGCAGAAGTATATGTTTTAGCATTTCCTGCATTATACAGGATTTAAGATTAAAAAGAACATTGCATCTAGATAAAGATCGAAAATTGTTGGGTCTCTTGTTTATAACCTCCATGTTGCTGTGAGAGATTTAGGTGGATATTAAGTATGAGCATTTGTGATTCATTTCTTCTGTATGTATGAGCATTTCCTTTCAAAATGCCTGCTTCTCATTTTGCATGAAAACTACGGTTTCGCTGCCATGGAAATGAGAAATTGTGAGAATTAATGGAATGATGAATCTCCATTGCTTGAAGACTTTCAGTCAAGGCTGGCTGTCTTGAAGAGTTATTGTTCTCAGTGTAGGAGGAACTAGAGGAGGTAGTGACGTATGTCTTTTTTAAGGCCCTTTTCTGGCCCTAAAATGATGTTTTTGATGCAAATTTCTTTTTTTATACTCAGTCTAGCCAAATTCCCTGGAGGTCTCAGCTCCTGGTGACAGTGCTGTGTGTGTCCTTAGGAATGCACTTGACCTGACACCGGTTTGGTTAGAGCTCACCTAGGACAGTGCTATGGGTCTCCTCCATAATATTTTGGTTTCTCACTTTCAGCAAATCTTCAAGTGGCTGCATTCTGTGTTTAGACTGTGGGGCATATGACTGACACAGAGGTGTCCAGAGTCCTTATCACTGATTCTCCAACCTGAGGATCCAACTGGAGCATCCATGCTGCTCTGTGTGCCTATTCAAAAGACAAGTGGCCTGGGGAGAGGGAGAGCAAAGTGAAATTTTAAACTTGCTAGAGGTCTTGTGTGTCTTACCACAAGTAACCACTCTGTGTTACTCATCTGAAAAAACTCTCAGGTCTCTTCTGTGTTTACAAAAGGAAATGTTCAGTTCTGCTCCTGTTCAAACAATCTATCAGGTCTGTGTTGTAAAATACAACAGTACAGATCTGAGACTATTAGTTAAAGACATAAAGAATCATGCCCAAAGTTGTAAACATAAATTTCTGTGAATTATTTTTTTATTGAAGTATGTTCAACAGATTTGCATATAGATTAAACCCTAAATATACCAAATGTCAGTCTGTTTACATCCTGATGCCTTTGTGTTGCTGCTGTGAATGGATTGCATTCAGAGCTGGAGCATTCTCCTCATTGCCTCTCTAACTAAAATACTTCAGCAGTGAGGGTTACAAGGGATCCTTACAGGTCACAGACCTGCTTGGGAGAGCTTTGACTTGTTGGGAGTTTGGTATGAACATGTCAGAATTTTAATGTATGTTACCTGGAAAGCTAATGAGGCTCCATCTGGAGACTTATAACTGATTACAGGCTCAATTATTTCTCCTACCTGAACAGGTCAGTCCTTTGTTCATACTCTTATAAAAACAGCAGCAGCAACTCAGTGACTTCTCATCAGAAGGAGATATTTTTTGCTGGAAGCAGTTAGTCCATGGACTTGTACCCCATGCAGGCAAGTGTCTTTTTTTTTTTTTTTCTTTCTTTCTTTGTCTTTTTCCCCTGTAAATAAATTTCATTTCTTGGGCATTTTAAATGCCTCTTCCCTCAAGGTGATCCTGTAGTGGTTAGTGGTTCATCAGGATGGATGTACAGATGATATTGATATCCTTGCCTTCATGGATGGGGCAGTCTAATCTAATAGCTGAGGCACCTGAGGGGTCAGAGCAGTGGGATAATTTAGAGTGATCACTTCTAACTAAAATGTGATAGCACTGAAGGAGAAAATAAAACCTTATGGGGTAAAGAGAAGGTAAAAAGTGCATTTGAGTTGTTTGTATTATGATATAACAGCAGGAATATACCTACAGTACCTTGGTGACAGAGCCTGGCTGTCCAGGAAAAGGATTTAAAATCTGCCTTGTAGACTCACTATTTTCTGCTGCAATACCCTTTCATCTTTCTGTCTTCATCTGGAAAGGAAGAAATGAGGCCATAATCTGACAAACAGAGGTTGTGCACAGCACCTGCTCTGTATGAGGTTAGCACCATTTGGATCCCTGGGTCACAGGAGTGAGGTTGAGCAGAGCTGATCATGGCACCCTATCTGGAGCAGCTCACTGCAGAATTTGTAAACTAGAGCGAATAGAGTTCCTAAAAATGTCTAATAACTCATTTGTGCATTTCTGTTGATGTGTTTAGTCCTCCATCAGTTTGAGGGCTTGTTTCTTACGGGCACTTTTATTTTGCAGAGTATCAATTGTAACATTTTTCTTCCTGTCCCTGTTGCTTTATTCCCACGAGCAGTAGCCAGCCTGTTCTGGTGACCAGGGTCCTCTCCAGTTCAATAGGGATGGAATATCATCACTTCTGCAGTGAACTGGGCTGGGCCTATGTCAGCCTCTCTGCTGGATGATACCAAGATCACCGAACCATGGCAGGCTGATAGGATGATAGGGTGCAGTTAGCAGCTTCAGCCATGCAGAAAAATCTAGAAGATCTGTGTCAGTGAGGGAGCAGGGTGTGCACCATGACGAGACAACAGATACAGCCAGATGGTGATGGTGGTGATGATGAGAGTATTAGGATCTGTGTCCTGCTTCACCGGAATATAAAAGTGGTTTTTGACTTGCTGGGGACTGGAACAAACTATTCTGTGCCAACAGTAAGTGCTTTGAAAGAGATAAAAAAAGTTTTCCTGGCTAAAACATCCATCTGAGATGGTAACTACTTATGCCTGGATCTTGCAGACAGCCAGAGAAATGTCTTCAGGTCTTCAAGGCAGCCGTGAAATGAAAACTTTCTCCTAACAGATGATACATTCCCCTTATTAGTTACAGCCCGGTGGCCACTGTCAAACACATCCTAATTATTTCTCTATTTTTTTTTCCTTTTTAGCACCTGCAAGGAGCTTTTCCCTTCCATAAGCAGCTCTTTATTGACCAGCAGTTTGTTATTGATTTCTATATTCAATAAAACCTGTGGTAAATGGGGACATTAAATTACTCTAGAGCTCTCACTTTTAAAAATGCAAGAGAAAATAGGACACCATGATGTGTTATGTTAACAAATGCAAGATAGAAGGAGAAACTTTGCTGGAGTGGACTGCCTGAAATTTGTCTGGTCTGGTTACAGATAGACAATAATTGTTCGTTGCATGTGTGAGTACATGTAAATACATGTGCACAGAGCATCATGTGCACATGATTTTCCTCCTGAGAGAACTGTAAGTTGTCTCTCATTTGAAGCCCAAGCCCATTTGTTCTCATTTGGATGAAAAATAATTTGTGAGGCCAAATTATGACATTCATTAGGCAGAACTTTGAGAACAGTATCTCAGTCTGCTATCAGACCAGTCATGAGGTGTGATGTGGGGCAGGACTGGGCAGTAAATCTAGTTTAGGTTATGACACTGGTCCCTTTTGTTCCCTGGGTAAAATGAGGCCTCTCTTTTCCTCAAGTTTCCTTTCTATGTGATTCACAGTTCAAAGCCCCTCTCAAGAGCATCTGGACTGTGCTTCATTTTCTGTATGATTTTGTTTTTTCTACAAACAGGGAGATGAAAAGTGGGTCAGGTAGTGTAAATGCAACTGAGCAATCTGCTCAATGGGCAAAGTCAACTGCAGGACAGGGGTATCTCTGGGGGCCTCCCTGAATGCATGCCCCTTAATTCCAGTAAGTTTAGAACTGGGAAAAAAAAAAAAAAACAAAACCAAAAACAAACAAATAAAATTGCTTTACTCTCTGCTTTATTTTTTTCCTTTTAGCACTCTGACAAAAAATATGCAACTCCTGATTCTCCTGCCATGCTTCTGGCAGTCAGGACAAATTGATTTTGAACACTGTGGAATTACATGGGAATGGGGGTAGGGAAACTTGATGTTTCTTTTCTTCCTGCTCTGTTATTCTGTAATTCTTCCCAGTCACTGGATTCTTGGATATGGGTTAAGGAACCAGTTGTAGTGACCTGGCTTTGCTGCTACTGCTTTCTTGTCTGGAAAGGGCCAGTGTGGCTGTTCTGTGAATACAACATGACCTGCATACAGCAACTGACTTATCCTATTGTAGGTAAAGGTATTTCTAAACAGAACTAAATGGCCATGATCATTTATCCCAGAGGGTCTGAAAAGCACCAAGCACAGTGACATTGCAGTAATGACAGCAAAAGAACCTGTCCAGCTCAATGCCTCTGAGGGGTTGACAGAGATGAACCTGTGGATGTCTGAGCACTTCTCATAGTGCTTCATGAACTAGGTATCCCCACCCAGTGTTTCATGGGCATCTTTTGTCTCCAGGCAGCTGCAGTTCCACAAACCCCAGAGGTTCCTGGGTGAGACAGCTGTGGAGCAGTTCCTGGTGCTGGGTGAGAAGCAGGAGGGACCATGTTTGCAGATAGCTGCTCTCCAGTTGTGCACTCTGCTCTGCCCTGGAACAGCCTCTGCTGTTTGGGGTGGATTTGATGCCATATGAGAAGGCCAGAGCAGAGCTGAGCAGGAAGAAGGTTAATTTTCCAGGTAATTTCTCTTTCATCAGAGATATCTTCTGCTGTCTTGGAGGTCCTCAGCTCAAGCTTATGAATGACACTGTGTTTGCACTGTCACCTGAAGTTGGGATTTGAGCATGTTGAGACACTGGCTTCCCTGTTATCCACCTCCCTTAGGTGCTGGCTTTGTTTTTCCACCCATTCCTCAAAGGAGAAGAAGTAGAGAAGGACTGGGTCAGACTGGACAGCAGCTGGACCCTTTCTTTGTGGGCATTGGGATGCAGCCTGCTGAATTCCTGCCTTCCCTGGGCACTGAAAATGGAGGCACAGGTAAAGAAATTAAAGCCCATCTGAAGGTCTAAATAATGGAACTGTCAGGTCTGAAAGGGAGTAAAACGGGGACAAAAACCTGTTCTCTTATTCCTGAGTGACATCATTGGATGTTGTGGTGGGCTACTGAGGGACTACTAGGACCAAACTGTCCCATCAGCATGTGTTGAACCCTATGTTTCCAAGGTCTTTCTTCACAATATTTAGGGCCTGGGGAAGAAGTGGAGGCAGAGGACTACAACCCAGCTACTCCTTCCATCACTAGAAGGGTCCCCAAATGACCATGGTGTCACCACTGCTGTGGTGTTAGTTCTGCTGACCTGAGGGGAATTTCTAGGTCCCACTGATGCATCTTCTTCCCTTGGAGGCAGATGTGAAAGGACAAAACCAGGCCACAGGTCTCAAGAAATGCCTGTGCTTAGCCCAGCCTGCACAGAATTGGGGATGAAGAGTGGGGTCTGTGCCCTGGTAGCTCCACAAGCTCTGCAGCTCCAGCACACTTTAACCACACCCTTCTGGGCTTGCACTGCTTCTCTATCTTTCCTTGAAGAGGAACCTTGAGCCTTTTAGGCCATTTGTCATTTTTTATGAGCACACCAACTCACTTGCAATTCTCCCACACTTCTTCCTCCCGGCTCTCTCTCGGTCCGTTTGGTTGATTGCCGCACGCTCCCGTTCGTGCCGTGTTGGGCTGCTGATGTATGTTTAGTAACTCTCTTTAGTAGACTTGTTCTAAAAAAAAAAAAATACAGTGCTAAGAATTTCTGTCACAGTGAGCTGAAGATATGTATTTCAGGGTGAAGCCCTGCTCTGGACTTCCAGCCCTCTCATTGACACTGCACGATGGGATTGACAATAGAAATTTTTGTTCCATGTCCCTGCATTAAGGTGACTTAAACAGGGTTGGGTGTTGGGCAGTTAATTATAGTTTAGCAATCGTGCTTTGTGATGATTGGAGCAGCTCTGCATATAATAGATGTACTCAGGTAATTACCTTGTCTGTTTAAAAAGGCCTCATGGACAAATAAATTTCTCTTTTTTTTTTTTCCCTCTCTTTCTGAGAGGAGGGGAGGAGAGGAATGCTGAACAAACAGTGGGTGTATTCTGACAGAGCCCTGACCTACATCACACACAGCCTGACACACAGGCATGCAGAGGAGCAGGTCTGGCTCTCTCCTGTGCTCTGGTGGAGTGGTCAGACCCAGGATTCCCACCCAGCAGTATCTTCACGCTGCAACTGCACTAAGTAATAGCAAAACCTTTTAATGGGTTACGCTCGGTGCTTTCATGATATGAACCCGTCAGGCTCCATTTCCTTCCCACACATATCGTGCTGTTTTACAGCTTTCTCATGCCTTGGATGAGAATAAGCTTCCTCTTGCTCTCAGCTTCGGCTGGAGAACTATTTTATCTCTTGCTCGCAGCTCTCCCGAGCAGAGAGGCTCAGCCAGCAGCTTCCTGCTGGCACTGGGGCAGCCCCACAGTGAGGGGGGATGAGAATGGCAGCAGCAAGTAGTACTCTGGGCTGCTGACCCAGTGTGGGCAGGGACAAAATCACACAGGTCTGGGTCTGAGGGCACTAAATGGAGTCATACTGCTCCTGCTGAAATGATGGCTCTGCTGGTAGTGCAGGGAAATTGCTCCAGGTTGGGTTCAAAAGGGAGGGAGCTCCTTACTGCCGTGGAAAGGAGCGAGTGCCTCACTGTCCGAGGTTACCTTTGAAAGGGCTGACCTCAGCTGGCAGGGGCTCGGATCCAGACACATTCCCATCGTGTGGGTCAATGGCACTGCTGAGCAGCAGCAGAAGTTATTCACAGAGGATGCTTTGATACACACCTCGTGTCTCACACCTGTGGCACCATCCATGTCATGGGTTGCCAAAAGAGTGAATTGGCCAAAAAGCTTCCACTAATTAAGGCAATAAGTAATTTTCTACATTCAGTATAGCCACAGATACAAAATTTTACATCTGGGACTAGAAGAAATAATTTGCTGGAATTTCTTTCCTTATGATTAAATTTCTAGTCTTGAAGTCTCCTTAGGAAAATGAGTAATTATGAGAGGTCAATTGTCAAAAAGGATTCATGCATGTGATTAATTTACTCCACTTCAGCAATTTACCATGTATCAGCTGCAAGATGAAGACTATTTGTGTGTGCCTCGCCCTAAGCAATACGTGGGGCTAGGCTAACATGAATTTACATAATAATATATTTCTATGGATGAATTTTCAAAACGGTAGTGAAAAGCCAGAGATTTTTCTGGAATCACTTTTATTTGTTGTCGATTACTGTTCTATTACTGTACTGTTACTCTATTACAGAGCTCAAACTGTAACCTGGCAATATTTCCTAAAGGTGGTGGTGCTGTTGTTTAAGTTAACCTTTCCTGTAAGATGCTTTATCTTATTAGCAGATCAGGTTTTGCCCCCGGCTGTCAAACATTTTATCATTGGTTTCATGAAGTCTCTCTGTCCAGAGAAATTCTCAGTCATATGTAGAGTAAAAGTTTTACTCCAATTTATTTTGATCCCCTACTTGTAACGAATAACACTCTTGTCAATGTTTAATACTGAAGAACTTTTTCTCATTTCACTAAATTATTTTTGATGATTATTATGTAATATATGTAATGAAAAGCTTTGTGCAGGGTCATTCTGGGAGAGTAGTGCAGTGAATGAGTGAAGGCACCATCAATACAGTTCTGCTGAGTTCACAGAGCTTTTGGATCTGTTCCTAACTACGTCCAACTCAACTGACTTTGAGAAATTCCTGTTGTTCTTTGATGTTAGGAGTTCATACAGTTTTTTCCAAGACTTTCCTTTACGTTTGGTTTATTTGCAGAATGGGGAATGCTGGTGTGTGCAAACACACAAACACACACACACACGTATATATGCACACACACACAAGTTTTCTACACTTAAAATGTTTCAAACTGACTGGAGAAAAAGCCAGGTTAAGGTGGAAATACCAATTCCTCAAATATCTGGCGCTGATATCTGGTTGATACACAGTCTTATACAATGTCCTTTTAAAATTTACATTCTTTACAGGCGTCACAAATACTGCATTTGTGACGCCTGTAAAGAATGTAAATTTTAGCTCCATGTGTGCAAAGAGTTCACCAGGCCTGTCTAGCAACCTGTGAGATCATTGCTGGAGCCTGATAAACCAGCAGTGTTGTCCTCTGATTTCAGGTGGCCCACTTGAATCCTCAGGTCAGAGCAGCGCTTGGAGCTGCCAGGAAAGCCAGGAGCCACCATCAAATGGCTCATTTTCAATGGACTTAGAGTCATACTCATAATGGGAGACATTATGCATTTCTAGCATGTATTTTTTTGTCTTTCAGAGTGTTGTTTTATTGCTCTTATGTGTTTTTATTGCAGCAATGACTAAATACCCTCTAGTACTGGGAGATGACCCAAACAATGTACATTCTAATAAGTAAAACAGAGGAAAAGGAAATATGGTTATGCATATTTTAAGATGGAGAACTTACTCATAGCAAGTTTAAGTGGCATTTCCAGTATCAGGTAAAAAGTGAATAATGAGCAAAGAGTAAAATGAGATATCCAGAGTCTCAGGCTGGAATTTTAATCACAAGATCATTTTTCATGTTCTTGTTGCTCCCTAGAAGTAAGAAATTTGCCAGTACATTTAGACAGCTCAGGGCAATTTTGTCCTTGTCACTCCATAAAGGAAAGTATTTGCACTCAAGGGCTTCCCTTGTGTAGGGAGATGGTGGTTTGGATGGGAAGGGGAATCTCAGCCTAGGATTTTTTGTATCATTCTTACTGAATTTTCCATACAGGAAATAGAAAGTTCTCCCAACTCTGTGGGGCTTGCCTCTCCATTATAAGGATAAAAAACCCAGCTGTGTTGAGTCCTTATAAATTGATGAGGTTTCACCTGCTGGAACTGCATCTTCCCTGTGCTAAAGTCCCTGTACTTCTCAGTAAAAAAGTACTTACTCCTACTTTAGACCAAGGTATTGTGCTTGTACTAAAAAAGCCATCAATGAAACATGGGCCAGAAGAGACTTCTTAGGTTATCCTGTAATTGCCCACTTCACCTTCTGAAATGAGCACTACTGGATGTAGTAAAAGGCTCCTCTGTCACCTTTGTTGCTTTTGCCACGTCCCCTGAAGAAACCGCAGGAGATGAGCAAGAGGATGGGGAAGCCTCAGGCAGAATATTCTTGGGACTCAGAGCAGCTGTAGCTTTTCAAGCAGGGTAGTGAGATGTGGCTAATCTTTTGAGCTTCTCCAAGCTCAACCAAAGTGGGAATTAATTGATGATGTAAGGTCTATTTTACTCATCATTTGACAGCCATGATACCAGGTTTTATTATTAAATAATTTTTTACCACTTCCGAGTTGATTGGCTTTAGGACAGGACACCTGATGGGAAGGGCTTAGGATTTGATTTCTCTTGGTGAAATAAACTTCCACATCCTTCAGGGTCAGAAATCACATGCATAAAATGTGCTGCCTAGGGCTTGCAGCTCCTCTCTTTGAGTTGAAAAGCCAAGAAAAAACATGCACACGTGTGTGGGAGGCTGAGAGGATTTAGCAGAGATGGGTTTGAGCTCTGTAAAGGTGAGGACTTTCAGGGACTTTCTTCCCAAGGCAGTTACCAGCTCTTGCTCAGTCAAGTCAGAAAGAATTGCTAGACGACAGTGGCCTTTTCTGGTGCAGGAAAAGAATGTTTCCCTGTTTATTGCTCTCCCTTTTTCATGAAGCAGGAGCCAGGTCAATTAGTTGGAGGAGGCTGGAAGCCTGCTGGGAAATGTGCAAAGCTAAAACCAGTGCTAAGAGAGTACTTAGATAAATTGCTGAATCTGCGCTCATTAACATGGAACAAAAATGCTTAAGCATGAGTTTAGGCATGATAAGCTTAAGGGACTTGTTAAATTACGTGAAATCCAGGGCTGCACAAGCACTCTATCTCTCTTTGGAACAAAGATGACTGTGAAGATACCAAGCAGACAATGTTACTAAAGTTCATTTGTTGCTTAGTTGTATCAATCATACTATTTCTTGACGTGAAAAAGAGCAAGACATTTCAGGACTTTTTTGTTTATATTTCTCACACATTGGAGGCTCAACGTGGAAGTAAAACTTGGCCTTTTGAAGCAAAGTATGTGAACAAAAAGACAAAAATCCACAGTCAGGATTTTCAAAAAGTCTTTTGAGGACATCATAGAGCTAATGACAGGCTCAAAGGTTTTCAATTTCCACTATAATTTTGCAGATGGAGGAAATATGATTAGTTCAGAGATGACTGAATTCCCAACATTATTGCATTATTATTTCACCTAATACAAATCCAAGATCCCTGTAATCCTCTTCTATCCCTTTCCCCAACAAACAGGAAAAGCAGACAGGCATGGTTGAGATCTGCTGTTATGAGCAGGCACAGAGCAGTGGGGTTGGAAATTCGGTAATTTGGTGTCTCTACCAGCTGCTAGCATGAGGTTGTAGGCAGTGCAATAATCCCATGCTTTCCCCCCTGTTCCTGGGGAGGTATATCCTCATCTGACTGTAAGTGGCTGGATCAGTGCATTGTTGCCATACTTTACAGGTGAATTGTTCTGCCTGCTGCTGTGGTTCTGGGGGATGAACACAAACACCATAGCCTTGCCTGGCTGGACCAGTCCCAGGAGGGGGCTGTAAAAAAGCAGCTTGTTTTCAGGCCAGCAGCAAATGAGGCATTCACTGGGTGGTGATAAAGCTGGAAAGATCACTATGGACAGACCATTGGAAAGTCAACAGGTTCAGCTGGACCCTTAACACGAAAATCCTGACAAAACTGGATTGCACCTGACTTCTGGGACTGTCCAAACCAAACCAACACAACCAAACAAACAGAAAGTATGCAAAAAGAATTGCTACTAAAGTAAGGAACAGAGACAACAGAAGTTGTTTACCAAAACAGAGTGAAACAGTCTCAAAACAAAATGAAACAGCAAATATGTTTGTGCATATATTCCAGGGTATTCCCTTGCGTGCTCATTTCTCTTGCAGCCTCACCTCTGCTACTTAGATGATGACACATGATCTTATCAGGAAAAAGGATCACACACCTGTTGAAAGTCACCATCAAAATATCTTCACTGTGATATATTACTGTTCTGAAGGCAAAGATATACTATGACAGCTGTGCCTTCATTCTTATCTTTAAAATAAATAAAACATTTATGGAGTAATATTTATAGGCTTGCAATTTTATCTTACTTCAGTTACCTGCAGTGCAGAAAAACCCTGTGCCCTCCATGTTATGCACAAGGAGTGCATAAGGACTTACCTGCTCAGAAATCAGATGATCAGAAGAGACATTTGTCTCTTTTATTTCCCAATAAGCTCATAAAATTGCAAATATTTTGGTCTGCCTGCTAAGTCCCTATGTAAAGACATGTGTGCATATTTGTATTTAGAGTTGAATGAGTAATTGGAAACAAATCATTTATTTAACATGTTTTCCTTCAGCTGAATCTACAAAGAAATGCAGCATAATTGGGAAAGCAGCTTTGTGCCTCCCAACACAGAGAGCCTTTGAGTAGGATTGATGGAAAAGTTGTCAGAAAGTAATTTCGGAAGAAAGTGTCCTTATCAAGAATCAGGGAAATGAAACATGTTTTCTGTTTTTCTTTCATTCAAGAAAAAGGCTTTAATGANAAAAGCATCAGGGACAGAGGACTGGGAAGCAAAACCAAACAATTTATTTTCAAAGGCTGGGGCAAGGAGTTGTTGCACCTAGGCAGATGGGACCCAACTCTGTAGTGAAACTCCAGACAAGCTGTAATGTCCTGGGGCTTTGGGACAGGATTTGGATCCCTCCTGTACAGTTAGCAACCTGCTAGCCACTTGTAAGAGATCCTCACACATCTCTGATGGGGATGTGACACTTGGCTTGGAACACTGCTTCTCTCTGGTAAAACACAGCCCTGAGAAACACCTCCCACAGTTCTCAATTAATTATAGAACTGAGGAAGAATGTATTTGAGGAGTCACCTTACATCATTGGTGTCTAATGACAGAAAAAACAGCTATTGGTTTAAAGCACTTCTCAGCTCCACTGGATCATTTTTTACTGGAAATTTAAACTCTCCATCTCACACCAACAAATATCTGCTATTCTTTGATAACAGGGTCACTCTTCTGTTTCACTGCCAAAAACTGCTGCAGGAACTCTTGACTGTATGGTCTTATCAAGTTGCTAAATGTGGAGCTCCACAGTGAGTGCACAGGATGAATGTAACTGCTAATTCAGTATCTCTGCTGGTTTTGAGCTTCCTTCTTGTTGCCTTTACCTGGTCATGGTCCTTCTCATCTGAGTAATATCACTTCATTACAACAGGACAAAATTACATATTCATATCTTTAGGAAAAAGCTTATCATTGAGTGTTTTATGCATCTCACTGAAAGTTATTTGCCATGCACTCCATTGTCTGAAAAATTTATTTGGAATGATGATTATGATAATATCTCTTGGGATGCATTTATCATTCATGCTTCTGAAGTGAGTCCTGTGGAAAACAAAAGTTGACATATCTGTTTCCCTGTTCAATTAGCAACATTAGCTGCTCTTAAAATATTAATCTTACAAACTAAATTGCAAAAGAATTTGTGGAAAGAAGACTGTTCGGAGTTACAGGGATGCAGGAATGCAAAATCTCTTTGCAATGGTGCTATAATTCAGAGAGGAAATATTTTTAACAATAAGCATGCTGCAGTTATATGATACTTTTTTGTTGGGGTTACAAAGCATCTCACAAGCCTCAAATCACCGCTCATGTTCTCCTTAATGTTACAAGGCCACATAGAGACAAATGATTGATTCCAGATGGCTGGGAGGATCAGAGGAGTTAGAGAAAGTCAAATCTGTGCTCCTTGTCCAACAAACTCACTTTTCTTGTATTCCCTGCTCTGCTTATTACTTGAAAATATGCCTGCTCCCTCATTTCACCCCAACCTGTTCTTCATCCCTTCCACTTGTGGGACTTTCTGGATACCTATTCAGTTGACTTCTCAGAGGGTATTCAGGGACATGGCCCCTGTGTGGGGCAAAACTGGGACACCTTGCCCACAGCTGGGGCATCAGATATAAAGTTTGCTGCTCAGGATGTGGGGATTTCAGGATGTGGCACTTTGAAAACCAGATTGCTTATTTATAAGACCAAAAGTAGAAACACGTTGTTTATGTTAACACTGCTGTAAATTAGTTTTATTGTCTTAGGCATGGCTTGAATGTATCCTGTGAGTGCCAGATATGCAGGAGCTACTTTACTTGGACACACACATCCAACTAGTAGTTGGCAGCAATTCTACATGATTTATGTGTTCAGAATTCCCATGCCTGTGTCTACTAGAAAGAAGTCACCAGCATCCTCAGCATTTGAAGACACAATGACAAAATCGAGATGGAATTACTGAACTTAGGGTACTGTTCTCAGTTGCATTTGGTGGAAGCATGGCAATACTCAGGCTTCAGATGTGCTGAAGGCAAAGTCTCAGTGCTGACCCAGATGGTCACTTTGCCTCTTTATATTCCTTCCTCTCTTATCTATTGTCTTACCAAGGAAAGTGCTGAGGGCAAGCAACGTATTTTTAATCTGCATTTGCAAATGATCCAATAAGGGCATGGCTTATGAATGAGCCCTTGAGGCACTGCTGCAGTAACATAAGTGGTAAATAACAATAATTATGATAATAACGGAGATTGCATCTATTAGCAGAGACACTAATAGAGTTCTAATAAGAATCACAACTGGGTGATGCTTTTTAATCAGAATTAATGACATGTGTTGAAATATGTTGTAGCAGGCTGCCATTGATTCAGCAGCTGTGTATCTAACAGAATCTCAGATTTTTCTCTAAGTACATTCAGGCCAAAGGTAATTAGTTAGAATACTGACAAGGAAATTATAAAAATTATATTTATAAAATAAAATTATTACACTTTCCTTTGGGAGAAAAATCTGTCTATCATCTATCTATCTATCTATCTATCTATTATTTATTTATTACTTAGTGTTAGAATGGACATGTGAATGCATTATTTGCCACTAGAACCATCAGAAAATGCCAATACATGTGTCCCTTTTCCAGGTGTGTACACATGTATCAAGCACAAAATATTTAGGTATTTTACCACAATGTCATCATCCTCCTAAAACACTGAAACATGGGTTAAAAAAAGAAGCCACGCATTAAGCAAATAACTGACAAGATCTTATATGTCAAAGTAATTGCCTGTGATCAGTAAAAAGTAATTGTTATAAATACATAGCCCCATTTTACCACAAGCTGACCTACAGCTCATCACTTAGTACAAAGCTAAAGAGAGGGCTACCTCACAGCAGCATGGGAGCCAAGATTTCCTGTGTTTTCTGCTGAATCTCACTGCTCACTCACTCAGTAGCCTGTCAGCACCTCATGGCACTGTTAAACAGCAGCATCAGTGGAAGGCAGCTGTCCATGACTCATTTACCCTTCCTTCCTCGGGGTTTGTCACCTGGTCTTGAATGGAGAACACAGGAACAGAGCAACAACAGCTCCTCCATGTGTGAGCCCCGGGTCTCTGGTGGGATTTCCCTCTCTGTGCTCACACTCTGTCATTGCTGGATCACAATGCCTCGCTGCTGTGCCTCTGCTAATGAGCAATCATGAGTTTCTTGATGTAAATCTCCTTGCATCCCTCCTTAATGATACCGAGTTTGTTATGATCATTGTTCTTCTGACATCCCATCTATTATGGCACCATTTATTTAGCGAGTTTAAAAAAAAAATAAAAAAAAAGAAAATAATTATTCCACTCTGTTCTTGTTCCAGATGGCTTCTATAATTAGTTTAATACTTTTGCAGATGTTGTATGAAAACTTCAGGATGTGAGCCAACAATGGGGAGATGAAGCTAATGAAAGTGAGTTTTCAGCTGATTATTCACAATGCAGAAATAAATACATTCTCTGTGTCAACTAAGTGTGATGCAGAATGCAAAGCATGTATCTGGAGCATTTGATTGCACCAAAGGGTGTGTTGTGTCAAAGTCTCTGGCTTCTGGTCATGTTCATGTCCCATGTTTCAATGGACAGGAGGCAGCTTCATCATCCCTTCATCATCCATTCCTCTCAAAATACCAGGGTGCCATGATCAAGAACAAGACTGAAGACTCTCATTTCCAGTCCTTAACTGTTAACCATTTTTCAGCCTTATCTGGGTCATTTCTCTCCCTGCTCCAGTCCCCAGAAAGGAGGATGTCCCTGCTTGGTTTTCATGTCTGCTTTCTTATACTTCACTGCTTTTACAACAGCAGCAGCACAGAAACAGACATCCTGTCCCCCGTTCATATGGTAATGAGATGATCACATATTTGCTAATTTTTTGGGATGGCAGTTATTTCATTAAGGGCAATTATTCATTCCCCTTTTAAATTTAGATTGCAATAAAAAAAAAAAGAAAAAAAAAAAAAAAGAGACTTGAGAGAACCTCTCTTGCATTGGAAAACAGTGTTTCCCTCTGCAGAACGCCAGTACCCATTTATAAGCCCTCCTGGATAGGTTTCAATGTTAATATCCTTGGCTGCAAATGCTTAGTGATTAATAGCATTGACTGGCTAGTTAAATACACGATCAACCTGGGAGCAGTCATGCTTCTCAAGTAACAACAGTAATTGACAGAATGTTCAGCAAATAAAACTACTTTAATGCTGTACTAATATATAATTAAAATACCTGTAACTCTTTCCCCCAGTGGGGATACAATGCTGCCACAGAAATGCCAAGTGTTTCAGTTTAAAAAAAAGGTACCAGGTTTAAAAAGCCTGATTTTTCTCTTTGAAGCCTCCCTCCCCCTCCACCCCATAAATAGCCAGGGTGGTAATTTTGTATTCAGAGGTGCCAGCAAACACAAGACCATTTCAGTTTACAGTTGCTCCCACACATTGTGCCTGCAAACAGGAGGCGATGTATATTTAAAGAGCTGCTTATCGGCGTCCTCCCTTTCTGCCTGAAACGTATCCCACCTACAGCTCGGGAACATGAATTATTTACTGCTGAGCAAAAAGTGGGGGCGTTTAGCCACGACACCCTGATGGTGCGAGTGAGAGAGCTCAGCCTCTCCTGCGCATTGCTGCCCCTCCCGCTGGGCTCGCTGGGGCTGGCTGAGCACCGAGGGGGGCTCCGGGCAGCTGTCCGTGCCCCTCAGTGCAGGGATCCTCCTGCCCCTATGGGAGAGACTGGCTTATTACCCTTCAGACTTATTGTCCTGGCTGCAACCTGCCCCCAGCCCTCTTCGGGCACGTCCTAGCAGGGATGTACTGGCAATGCACATTCAAATGGAGCGCACGTCGCAGAGCTCTGCAGCGTTGTGGTCCAGATCTTTCACCATCCCTGAGAACAGGAGCAGAGAGGAGACATCAACCCTGTATCTGTGCACTGCAGCGAGCTGCCTGACCCAGCAGTGTGATAATCTCCTTTCTCTTTCTGTTGGCAACACATCTCCAGCTATAGCAGAATTACGACGTGTAGCTCCCCCAGCATTGCTGGCACTGCAGCAGATATTAATCAATGTGTGCTATCCATTGAACTATTTGTTTTTCCCAGATATGTTATTAACCTTCTTTCCATCAATCCAGCAAGGGCCAGAGCTGTTTGGAAGTATGTGTGTGTTCACTGCTTTCACAAAGGGTATAGTAAAAAAATTAAAACTCTATAAAACATCAGGTCAGACTCACACCAGTATAATTCTTCTGCAGCTTGTGAAAAGACCAAAGCAGGGCTGGAGTCCAGCCCTACATATCGAAAAGCAATAAATATGTGCTGAATTTTGGAGCTCTGTTAGAACAAGAGAAAAAAAAAGAAATTGAAATAATTACCTTTATTAATTAAATAAGCTTATAGAGCAAAGCCATAACCAGAAATAAAACAATAGCACAGGACTACTAATAGCAATATTTAGTAGTATGGAAGTAGAGGAACCAGGAGCAAGAAATGGTAGTATCTGAAATCTAAATGCTGTGCAAAAGTAGGATGAAGCATGAGTCCTGTCCTAAAGACTTCATAGTCTTTGAGCAGAAGAAGAGGGATTTTTCTCATATTTTTTCAAACTAGGAAACATGATTAGGATAAAGTGACTTATTAGAAATTAGACAGAGAGTCTGTAGGATGCCCATGAATTATCTCCAAGTGTTGGGAATTGTCTGCTCTTTTAAAATATTGGCCCTTCTTTCTCTGGAGAAAAAACTGACTCCAACAGAAATAACTCTCAGCAACTGGAGAGGACGTGGAGGAATACAATGAAGATAAATTGTTGCAATAAAGGAAATTAAGAAATTTGATTGATTTTATACAGTGATAATCTCATGAAAGCTTTGGGTTGCTGTTTAATCTTTATATTGCCCAAAAAGTGAAAAAAAATGGTAATATATATATCTGCTCACAAATGTATGAAAATAAATCAGAATTGCAAAATATTCTCCATTTTATAGCAATTTTTATCTCAAAACAGCTCCTTTCCTCTCTTTTTATTATCATCATTCCCTGGCTGCTGCTTGGGTGCTTTGTGCAGCACCGTTACAGAGCTGACACCTGTTGTGATGCATCTATTCTTATAAACAGGCCTATCTTTAGTACCAGGCAGTGCCTTTTTTTTTTCTTATGTGGTTGTTCATGTTGTTGTTTTCCACTGGTTTTACTTTTTAAGTTAGAAAAAGGCAACAAAAAAAAAGTAATCAAAGAACTTTGCAGCCTTTTGCAGAGAGTTACTTGATTATGAGTGTGCTGGATCTGGTGGTGAGAGGGGCAAAGCTGTGGACCCAAGTGGGAGAGACATGTTGGAACACTTTTCTTCCCAGAAAATTTTTCTTCATGATCCGAATTAAAATAATGTGGACAAAAAAACTTTAGGGGAATATTGTTGTAGCAATGCCTTTCATGAGCTCAGAGTGTGGTTTAAGCAAACTGTTTAATCTTTGGCTGTAGATCTAATGCTCCCTAACTCCCCAGTCTAGAACCATTGCTTTTAAACAGTACTCTGGAGTTCATTTACTGACAATCTTCCTAGGCTGACAATTCCTTTGAGCACTTGAGCACGCTGATCTGCTCATTTGTATCTACTTTCCTAGAATCCCAGAATGGTTTTGGTTGGATGGCACCTTAAAGATCATCTTTTCCCACTCCACACTGCCACAGGCAGGGACACCTTCCACTAACTGAGGTCGCTCTAGTTAAGATCTTAGTGAAAATTGGCTATTTATCATTTTCATGGGCTGGCAGTGGGGACCTTTCACTTGCCACCATCATCAAGATGAGGAGTCATCCCAGAGTGATTTGCTGCAGGTATTTGTGGAATTGCTGCAGGCTTGAGAACAAAATAAAAAAACATGATGGCAGCTGAAAATAGCGAGGCTGATCACTGTCACTCATCTTCAAGTCTGACTAGCTGGGGAAGTTTTGCCTGAAAATCCTCCTATTGGCTCACTGTCACCTTCCTGATGAAATCTGGGGTATGATACTGAAGTGCTGGTAACAAGTGATCCTCTTTAATGCAATTTTAGGCTCAGTGTACAGCCTTGCAAGGCCTCTGATTTCCTCACACTAACTGCACAGTACACTACCTCTTTAGACAGGCATTTTGGGCACTAAAATCCTTAATGCTCCTTACCTGTAGAAAGCATTCTTCTGCCACCAGATAAGAATTGATTGTAAGGCAGACCCACAACATGCCATTGGTGATTTGAGTCCTGAATGAATGGTTGAATCACTTTTAATGATGCAAGGGGACTTGGCAAACAGGTTAGGTCAAGGCTGATCCTAAACCTTGAGGTAAACAGCACTCATGTCTGAATTTCATGGCTTCAATATTGACTTTATGGGCCATATGATGGCTCTTATGATGCATTATTCTCTCTTTCATGTTGGACTTGTTCTACAGTTAATGGCTTAACGCTTTTGAGCTGGCACTTTTAGCAGAGGTGACTGCATTTCTTTTCACATGGCTCATGAACAGATAATCAGAGCACTGAATAATAGAGCTCATGTTCTGTAGGCATGACCTTTCTGAGGGAATAAGGCTGTGGCATGTTAAACAGCTTTTAGGGATAGTTTCTTTTAGTGTGATATGAAGTCTTTCTAAGAGTGTTCTACACAACCACAGGACTGTTTTTTCAGTTGAATAATTCACCTGAATAAAAAGCCTTTAAAATTGAGGAGCAAGTGTATATGGACCTACATGTGGCAAATAGCCTCTAGAATCAAACTAAAATCTAAGGTTCAGTACATCCAGATCAAAAATGGATGTCTTGCTACTGCCTTGGCTCAAGCTACATCAATTCCCTGTCTTATCTGTGATAAAAATATTAGAATGAGGACATGATTTAACATCTGTAACTACCACAAAATTGTGCGTTGTGGTGCTTTTAGTGTCTTGAGCATGAGATCTCCATAAGATCTTCTGCTGAGATAGCAGAGTCAAACTTTTCTACCAGGAGAAAGTCAGCAGACCAAAATGACACAGCCCTAAAGAGAAACTAAGGATAGAAAAAGCAATATGGTTTTCTACTCATCTGAATTCAGCAGAGGAGATGAATGAACAAATGGAGGGACCTTAAAAAAAGGAGCAAGGTTCTGGTATTTGGGAAATTTACATTATGGGAAGGTTATTTCAGAACCTAGGAGAGAGATTTGGTCACAGACCAATTAAAGGCTGAAGCTTGAAAATTGTTTAGTGTTATGTATAATTACTTTTCCAACTATATCAGGAAATTATTTAAATGCAAATTAAACTATGCTGCCAGAAGGTAGATGTATGGCACTGAATAGAGCTGTTTTAGAAAACAATGTAATTTTAGGAAAATTACCTCCCTTGTCCTGAAGAAAAAGCAACTGCTGTGAAATTAGTGGTACAAATAATGTATTGGTAAGATCAGTTAAACATTGTTATTCTTCAGGACCTGAGCTGCTATAAAACCCCAAAAATGAGCAACAGAGGTTACCTAAGTCTGAAAGGAGACTTTTGAAGTGAAACAATTTCCCTGGATTTTTTGTAAAACAAGGCATATACTGCTTAATTCCAGCTAGTTGGGAGTGTGGGTGGAGAGTTTTAAAGCTTAGAATTCTTTTCTTTTGGTTCCCAAAACTAGAGGCTTTGTACATGCCAGCCAGCTTGGTCTAACTTTGCAACAGTCCTCTGCTTGCCATTTTAATTGGGGGATTCCAGTAGAACCCACCAAGGTCCCACGGTGAGCCTCTCTGAAAAGCCATGAAAGCCACAGGAGGTCCTTCTAGGACCTTCAAAGGGAGGAAAAGGAACAAAAAAACCCACATGAAAATAAGAAATTAACTCAGATTGATGTAGAGAAAATACCGCAGCATACTGGAAGTGGGGAAGTAATTTGTTTGGCTTTCATGAGAGGACTGAACTCCATTGACATTCCCTTTCCATCCATCAAGGTTTACTGCAGGATAATTTCAGGCCATTTCACTGGAACAGAAAGAGTCAGGCTTGTGAGAGGAGTCCAGGAATTTAACAGTTCTTGTGGTATTTTCCCTGAGGATGTTAAAAAACAAACAAACAAACAAAACAAAACAAAAAAAAGCAAAAAAACCCAGAATAATGTTTTATTGTAAATTGACACATTTAGGGGATCAAGAAAAAGCAATTTTGGTTGATTTGCTCAGCCCAATTTTTTACCATCTGATAGTGCACATGATCAGGTAACTCTTAGTGTTACAAAGGGGGGTTTACTCCTTCCAACAGGTTTGTGAAAGAAGAAGCCAAATGATTAAACAGAAACAGTGCCAGCATGAGTGGACAGGGTATGGTGTTAGCTCCTGTCCTGTTGGTCTTTCTGTCAGCCCTGCTTGGTAACAGCTCAAACCAGGTTTTCATGTGTCCAGAATCCATCATCAAGAGCAAAATCTGAAAAATATTTTATATCTCTAGTAGATACAGGTCCTCCTCAAATTAAAAAAAACTCCACAAAAATCAAAAACCAAAACAAATAAAAAAACCAAAAAATCAACCAAAAAACAACAACAAAAAAAAAAAAAAAAAAAGGGCAAAAAACCCTAACTCAACCCAAACCCACACTTTTCAAAAGGAATGCTGGAAGCTGCTATCCCCACAGCCTNCCTGCTTGGTAACAGCTCAAACCAGGTTTTCATGTGTCCAGAATCCATCATCAAGAGCAAAATCTGAAAAATATTTTATATCTCTAGTAGATACAGGTCCTCCTCAAATTAAAAAAAACTCCACAAAAATCAAAAACCAAAACAAATAAAAAAACCAAAAAATCAACCAAAAAACAACAACAAAAAAAAAAAAAGGGCAAAAAACCCTAACTCAACCCAAACCCACACTTTTCAAAAGGAATGCTGGAAGCTGCTATCCCCACAGCCTTTCTGCTGATGCTCAGAAAAGGAGGACACAGTGGCAAAATAAATGAAGTCTTTCCTGTGGACTGTCCCATGGACTCCAGAGCAGAGTTTGTTTCCAGGTCAGCAGTGATTTAACCCTGCATCTGACACACTTGCCCCTAATGTCTAGGATCAGTTGCAGGTACAGGATGTGGGCAGGGAGCCCAGTTCCCATCTGCTCAGAAATTCTGAGAACAGTTGAGATACAGCCCCTAGCAAAGGGGGTCTCAGCTGGCTGTGGGAATAACACAAGGCAGGAAACAGCAAGGCAAAATCAGACAGAGATCTTGCTGAGGATTGGCATTTCCACCAATGTAAGGGAGCCACCAGATACCACAGAGACAGGCTTTAAAGGGAGAGCAATTTTGTTATGATGATAGCCCCCAGCATGGACCCTCTTGGGCAGGGAATAGGTGCACCCTTGTGCAAATACATATGGCCAAATATTTCTCTGGGGTGCATCACAAAGCACATAATTGCAAGGCATTTCCCACACCTCCCTAGGAACCTGCTGTGACAGCTGCTGAAGGACAAATGCCAGTAGCAATCAGCATCTGGCTAGCAAGGTTTCAAGCAATTGTTTGCCCAAGGAAAAGTTCCCCTCTTGCCTGTGGTGCCAAAAGTGAGAGAGTGTCTGGGATGAGATCTGCACCCTGAAACCTGAGGTGTCAGTGTGCCTTGCACAATATAGGGAACTGGGGACCAATGTCCATCTATTCCCTGCTTATTTCCCCATTCCCAGTAGCCTGCACCTGTCTCCCTGGGTGTTAAGGTGTAGGACAGTGCCGAGCTTTGGGTATGCTTGGAAAACTTCCTGTCCCTTATTCCCATGGCTTTTGAAAGCCTCTTGCAGGCTCACTGCATTACAAATGTCTTTACTGAGGGCACTCAAACCCATCGTAAAGACACAAAGCCATAAATGTTGATCAGGTTACAGTGGCCAGGTGTGCACTACATGCAAAGGGCCCTACTGGAGATAAAAGTTTAAATTACTAGGCTGCAGATACAGCAGTCCTGTGGCGTGCTGAGGCCTCTTTATGTCACCCTGGCAGCAGAAAGAAGTTTTAAACCATTATTTTGCCTAAAGAGCCTCCTTGAATAGGCCACAAATACATGACTGCTAATTCACAGTTGAAATTAAACTGCCTAACAGCAAGGACTTTGCTTTCCAGAGCCTGTGGGAAGTATAGGGTGAGACAGAGCTTCTCCACAGGAATGTGAATGTGCTGCTGGGGGGCAGGGGAGGCTCCTGCTGCACCATGGGGCAGACTGTTTTCACATAAGCATTGCTCTTCCCTCTTTCTTCCAAAAGAGTGTTCTAAAAATGAGACCTTCATATCCTCTGAGAACAGTTATGTGGGAAATAAAAGATAATGTGAAGGCATAGGATCATTCAGCAAAAGTCTGTCAGCAATTTGGTCAGGGAAACACTGAAGCAGGAATCAAACTCCCTGTGAAATGATGACTTCTGATGACAAATCAGCTCCCTGTTAAAGGTTTTTGACAGTTTGGCCCTGGATGCCAGTTCTCACAAGATTTTGTTCTTTTGGCATGTCTCTCTGTCCTGAAAGAATTGGCAGAGGAAGGTCATGTTTACCTAGCAATATATAATTTATATAACTTGAATTTGAGGGGCACTGTTTTGATATGAAATATGTATTGTACTGCAAAGTCTGACAAGCTGTCACAATGGAGGAAGGGACCCTGTCCTTTGTTTAGCTCAGAGAAAAATACAGCAGGATGGTGACAAACACAAGATGTGTTCTGCCTTGGGAAGAAGCTAGACAGAGCATTTCAAAGGTGTGCCCAAGGCTGTTACAGATGAGCTGAAATCTTTCTGCCTGCACAACTGGGACACCTTGGTGCCTCCAAGGTCCTCTTCAGCCCCCACCTGTTAATTTCCTGACTTTGTTTTTTTACACTGCTCAGGTATCCGGTTTTAAGCTGCTCATTTAGGAGGGAGTAGAAAAGCTGCCAGAGCATCCTCACCATGGAGGAATATGTATCTAGGGTGAAGCTGTGATTCAGCTTTCTTGGCATCTTTCTTTGCAAGTAGCAAGAAATAGAGGACTTGGAAGTTCAGGCAGCCCTTTGCAGTTGGCCAGGCACAGTAAGTGAGTGGTGCTCATTTACTGATCACTGATTGTGTGTGAAGGTCAGGCCTGGGGTAGTATCTGCACTGTACACACTACTTTGGTGAAGCTATTCTTACTATTGCTTAATCAGGAAAGATATTCTTTAATGACCTTCACATCTGTGGAAAAAAAAGTTTAGAAAAAATCAGAGCAATGAAATGAATTCTCTTAAAAGCTTAATTAAAATATGAAATCTTTGATTTCTGGCAATTAAATGAGACATTTTGTGCCTTTAAATTAAGTGTTCCAATACTCTCTAAGCAGAATATACTTATGGCTGGAAATGTCTTCAAGATTATAATGGGCTGGATTAGAAGTGTTTCAGATGTGCACCTCAAAGCAAAACTGAGATTTTGCTTCCCAAAGGCTAATGAGAGCTGAAGATGCTCTGCTTCTGGCTCTCAGCATTGGCAGCTGCTTAGGAAGCTGAAGGACATAGGTGAAAAAGCTATGGAAGATTTGAAGAAGAAAATGTAAATGACAGTGCTTCTCTGGAGTTAGATGGCCAAGTAGAAATGCCCACAAACACCCGAATGAATTTTCAGGAGCAACCTGAGACAGCCACTGTCCATTTGGGAGCAATCCCAAAATGGGATTGCTCCCAGTTTCCAGCTGAGCCATTCATCTGTTCAGCCTAAGGCATGCCTCAACATTTGGGTGAGGGCAAAAGGAGAAGATGAGCTTGGTTTTCAGCCAAATCTCAGCTTCGGAAAGTAGCTTTTACCTGCCTAAATGAAATCTAATTGCACATGGTTGTAGCTTTTGCTTTTATACTCTGCCCTAAAATATTGAATAGCAGCATGCTAAGCAATTAAATATCTGTCATGCCTTTTCCCAGGACTAACAACGCTTTGGGGATATATGTGATGCATGATTTGTACAACCAGTTAGTATAAACTTTGTAAAGCACTTTGGGATTCATCTGAATGAAAGGTATGACCATAAATGTAAGATCATTTTCATTGTCATTAATATTCTTTTATGAGGGACCTTATCAAAAGCATTTTGAAAGCCAAGTAAATTATATCTACTAGGTCACCTTTATGTACTTCTTTATTAACTTTTCAGGTGAGGAATTGCTTTGAAAGAACAATATTTCCTTATGGTGACTGAAGTGGGTTTTCTCCCTATTTTCATTTATTTGCCTTCATTATGGTGACATTATGGGGTACAGCTGAGGTCAAGGGCCTGTTGGGCTTAAGGCTGCACAAACCTGAAAGGAAAGAATGGTGACATTTTAGGAACCTTGGGAAAAAATTAGTAAAAAATGTCAATAAACTTTCTGGTTTTGTATGTGCTGTGTGGCAGCAGCTGGATGGTGGCTGCAGGGCGTGGGGCATCATCTCAGGGTGTGTCTGCCACTCTGGGGGTGAGGGCCAGCCCAGGGGCTGGCACTGGCTGTGCTGGGAGCACGGCCTGGATGGCAGAATTTCCACGGGCACTGCAGGGTTCTGCTCCTGCAGCAGGGAGTTTTCCCTTGCTGCTGTTGCACAATAGGAGCCATCAGTGAATCCTTCCATTTGTTTTCAAGGGGGATTTCACCCTGTAAGGCGAGCAGGGCATCTTATTTAACAGGTTCACTATTGTGTGGTGTGTTTTCTCTACAGCCTGGGCTGGGAACCAGCTGCTCCAGGTGATTTACTGCCCCAAAGAGCTCCCCACCACATAACTCCTTCCTCAGGTCCTGTTCACCTTCCACAGTGTTAAAGTAAATCACTGCTGAAGTCACTCTCTAATTTCCCACAGAAAGTGGCAGAGACAAAGAATCTCTTTAGTTACATCCATACAAATAACTCAGGCCAAGGTTTTATTCCTGCTTCAGCATCCTCTGATTTTCAGCCTCCCCCTCTCCCCACAAAGATAGAGGGCTGTGCAGAAGAAATGCCTGCTTTAGCACATCTGACAGCAAGTAACCATGGAGAGTAGTGTCTTCCAGCAGATACATATATTTGAGTTAATTAGGTACAATAAAGCTGTCACATAACAACAGCGCTTTCTAAGTTTCACTCATTATATGCCTGGTTGGGGGTTTAATTTTTTTTCTTCTCTACTGCATCAGAAATACCTTGATTTTTTTTATAGACCTATATCTCTACGTCCCTTTCCTTTGTAGCTTGTCTACTGTTACTCTACTCTCTCTTCTTCTCTTTAGTCAGATCTCTTTTTAATTTTTAAAAGAATGTTTATTTTCAATAAACCCTGCTCAGCCGTGCAAATTTCATTCTTCCTGTTCTTATTTTTAGATCAAAGGTCCAACCACCATCTGCCTCTCTAGCACAGATTCTTAAATAGCCTCCAGACTGATTACATTAGCCAAACTCACCCTTGGTACAACTCCTGGGGCTGCTAAAGGAGTTACTCTAGGAACAAATTTGTTCTAAGTTGTTAAAGAGTTTCACTATGCCCTTGAGCCTTCTGTTAATAATTTTTTTCAGTTTTAAAATCTGGCCTTTTAAAGTTCACCCTCTCTGCATTACCCCTAGGAGAGTAACCTTCTATTATGATATCAAACCTAATTGCACAGTGATTATGATTACCCAGTGGATTTCTTACTCTCACCTCCCTTAACTCCTGTGCATAATTTAGCAGAGAGTTGAGATTCAGTCCCTCCAATAAAGGACTCCTCTGAAAAGAAGTCTTTAAATAATATCAATTAATTGGCTTTTCATACCATGGACTTTTCAACTGACAGGCAGCAGAGGTATGGAAGTCAGAGCTCTTCCACTACTGACTCAGCGCCCTCCCAAGGGTCAAGCTGCATTGTCCCAGTGGTGGTCCTCAGAGTCACAGTCATGGAATGGCCTGGCCTTGTGCTGTCCCCAGGGATCTCTGCAGCTTATCCAGGTGGCCTTGGCCATCTGGAGAAATTGAAAAGAGAAATCCAGCCTGGCACCATCAGATTAAGTCTTTGTCTCACCATGCTTGAAGCATGAATGGTGGCAGGGAGACAGAGGGACTCCTCTAAAAGCCAGAAAAGTGAAAAAGTATAAGGTCTGGAAATTAAAAACTCTCTACATGATAATGGGCAGAGGATAAGAGAAAGGAGGGAGGTTGTGGAGTTCAGTGCACTTTTGGGATGGGTGTTTGGTGAGTGCAGTTCTTGCAGCACATTGACAGGATGTGTTAATACAGCTGCACACCCCACTGAAGCCTCCTGGACCCTGCCCTCACTCTCCTGTTCTTCCCACAACTCTTTATAATGAGCTTGGTGGCAGTACAGATCAATCTTTTTGGTGGTTTCCATGAACTGAGACCAAATTGAACAACCTGTGGGGAGCATGTTGCTAATTTCAGAATGTAACAGCTCCTGGTGACTGCACTGGGTCATTACAAAAATGTTTCCTCTTCAAGGGCTCCTGAAAATTCAGTGGAAATATTTAGGGCTGAAGACAGAAGTAAATATTCTGGTCTTTTAAGGTTTCTGAGTGGTATTACTTTAGCTGAGTTTCAGTCATCCCTTTTATAAATAGTGGTTAGCAGAAAATACAATTCACAGAACAAAAAAATTAACATTCCTTTTTTTTAAAAAAAGCTGCAGTCTCTGCAAAGAAATGAAGGAAATAAGAACTAGCTCATAAAGATTAATTCATCACAGAAGAAATTCCTTCTATGAGAGGTAAAGTGTAGTAGGGTTCTAACTGCTTGTGATAAATGCAAATGAATATTTTCTGTTTGCCCTAGCGACTGCTAATATACATATTTATCTTAATGCATTTGGAAAAAAAATTTAACTAAAATAAAATAAAGCTCAATGGCTTGTTCTAAATGGATTCCCAACGTTGGCAGAAAAAGATGTACAAGGCACTTTGCTAAACACTGTTTGAGTGTAGAGCAGCGCTGCTGAAAACAACATAATGGGCTATTGCCTTTCAGCTTTGCAATTGTGGCTGCATGGTGCTGTTGGGCAATCTCCTGCTTTATGTGTGGGACGTGCTGAGCAGAGGCTGGTGCTGATACTGGGCCAAGCAGTAGCTGTGCTTGGATGGATACCAATCCTGTTCTTCCCTGCTTTTCACCTGTCCCGGATGCAAAGTCCTCCCTGCTGATGGTTCATTATTTCCTTAGAGATGGGAGGTGGCATGACAAGCTAAAGCACTCACAGAAGCATTTGGAAGCTGCAGGCTTTTATTTTTACATGGATCTGACATGCCACTTGAGTGTCCTCTCTGTTGTCTCTGGCTGACAGCTCAATATCGCCCTGGTCATTTTCTGTGGTTGTTTGCAGCACTCTGCTTTCAGGAGGTGGTCATGCAAGAATTCAGATTTGTTCAGACAATCCCATCAGCCTCTCAGTGGCCACTCAAGCTTTCTCTGTGCTCCTTTTCCTTTTGAATCATCTGTTCACCAAGAGGCATCCTGTGCATTTGCACAAGGACCTTAGGCACAAATCAGTTGGGATTTCCTCTCTGATACATCAAGAAAACACATTCTTGTTTTTAAGGACATGCGTTGTTTAATGCTATGCATTAAACATAGGAATAAAAATCACAGAGTCGTTTAAGTCCAGAGTGAAAAAAAATCCCACTGATTTACTGTGCCTAAAGGCTTCCACTCCCTGCAGTGGATGTTTTTATTAGTACTGGATGCATAGAGAAATTGAAAAGAGAAATCTAGCCTGGCACCATCAGATTAAGTCTTCGTCTCACCATGCTTGAAGCATCCTTACCACCAGCATGTACAAGTGCAGGATGATATGAAAACAAATAAATAGTAGACAGGCATCCACAAAAAGCCACATCCCACTCTGTCCATGCTGCCAGGTTGCCCCAAGCTCTGTAGGAGACGGGTGCCAGTCCAGGGCAGGGGATTACACAGATCTGTGACCAGATTCTACTAAGGAGTGAGCTGTTACCATTAGTAGCTAAAGCATTCCTTGAAAATCTTCCTTCCTTGAAGTAAGTCTAGATAAACCAAATCAATTGAAGAGCTTTCAAGGACTTAGGAGTGTACCCAGTCTATGCAGTGGGGGATAATTTGTACAATCAGTGGAACAGAGGGCAGAACTGTGTCTGAACCAGGAAGCCAAAGGCAATAATAACTAACGTGTATCCATAAAAAATTCATGGGAAATTTCATCTTGGGTAAAAGAGAATGAATAACTATGTTGATTAAGTATTAAAAGTTCATTTTATTTTTAGAAGTACTCAGAAAATTGAAAACATCTGGGAACATTATGCAATTCTTTTTACGTAATAGCTTCCATTTACATTTCATCAGTGCCATCAGTTTAACCCTGACCTGTATGGAGCAACCCACAAGATCCAATCTTCTTTCTTGCTGGGCTGCAAGAAGTGGCTGAATTCAGGCCCCTCTCCCTCTGTGGAAAAAGCTTCGTGTATATAAATGATGGTTTATGTCAGAGCATAGTGCCCAAACTTTTCTACACATCTGACTTTTACCATCCTTTAGCAAAGTTGTACATCCCACCGTACCAAGTTTGAGATGTGAATGGCAGGAAAATGTCTTAATCTGTTCAATCTGTTACAATGTTGAATCGCTGTGAATTTGCCCTGGGACAGCCCATAGGATTAGATGTGTCCCCTGTTAAATCACAGGCAAGAAGCTCCCACGGAAAGCTTAGATCTCCAAAGATATTTTGATAGGTCATGACAGAGGCTGGCACTTGTGGGTAGAAACTGAAGTGCCTTTAAGTGTCTACTGTCACTTCTGCAGTGACAAGCCCAGGTCTGTTGATACTTAACTGCAAGATATTTTATTCAGGACGAGCTGTGATATTATTCTTTTAATTTTTCTTTAAGGAGGTGAAACACAGAGCCACAGGTGTATTAACAGCTTCACAATGGGCATGTGGGTTGTGTTTTCCCTGGGAGAAAACACCAGAGAGCAGCTGAGAGCAGGCAGAGGGGGTAATGTGGAGTTTCAACACTTACAAAGGTCTCTGGCAGAGGGTGGAGCAAAAGGACAGCAACTTTTTGGATCACCTTCCACCTCCAGCAAGCGTCCTTGCTTTGGCCCAGATTTCTGCAATTTCCATCAGGTACAAATACACCAGAGCAGATTTATTTTGCCCATCATTAAAAGGCTCATTCACAGTCATTGCATCATTTCTCAGCATGGGGGTGAGACCCTGTCCTACAGGGAGCTCCATTCCACATCCCGTGGAGCAATCACCTTTCAAGGACAAGGCTCGTCATTTCCTCCCATGCAGAGAAGCTGCCAGCAGGAGGAACCTGGTTTCATTTGTGTGCATTTTCAAGGCTGTGGCAGGAGATTAACTCATGTAGGATTTACCAGATGTCTCTCTGTGGAGTGGGCTGCTTTGAAGAGCAAAAGAGTTCTTCAGTCTATGCCTAACCAAAGGAATGAATCATACACCTGCACATTCACATTTCTTTCAAGGACACGGTGCCCTGTGGAGGTGGGGGGTTCTTTTCTTGCCTGGAGAATCTCACATCATCATGGGCAGAATATTAGAGGAATGGAGAAGAGACAATGCATTGACTTTGCTTTATAGCCTGCCTCCTTCTTAGTCTCTCTGGCAGGTCAGATAAGCCCTGTCTAATCTTGCATTAAGAAGTTTTACCAGTGTCTGCTTTCTTTCTTTCTTTTTTCTTTTTCCCTCCTGTTTTAATGTCCCTTAACACTTGCTCAGCTAACATAAGGTCTTTCACCCTTTAAGTGCTAGCAGAAATATGCTTGTCTGGCTGATTTCCAGTGAAAGAAAAGTAGATGGCATGCACTGAGAGCTATCTGAATCAAAGCAGAGGTTTCCTGGAAAGTCTAATTGCAGTGGGGGCATTTCAGCTGGTCACACTCGTATTGCTGGCTGGGATGTTCCCAGTGAGCTGTGCAAAATACCTGGCATAGGTAATCGTGCAGGGTCAGTGGTGTTTGCAGGGTGTCTCAGGAACTGAGGGCAGCAGTGAGGTGTGGAGTCCATCCCCAGCCAGTGCTGAGCAGTGTCTGGAGATCATGGTAACAGATGGGTTGGATGGGTAATGGGGTCTGGTCTTTCTCACTGCCTGCAAGGACTCTGATTGATTTGTCCAGCTTGCCATGATGAAGTCATCAATCTTGGTGACACTTGCTGCAGCTCAGCCTCTGGCATGCCAGAGTCATTCTTTTTGCACCTGCCAACAGACAGGTCAGATAGCAGCATATGCACTGTCTGGAAGTTGTGAACCTGATTTCTAAGAAAGGTGGGATAGGAAGCCACTACAAGGAACAGGTCAGGAGATGACCTGACTTTGGTACAGACTGGAAGCAAGCAGCTTTTTTCCTGTAGTGAAAAAAAGGAAAGCATGGACCATGTTTTCAAGAGTTCGTAACATTCCCATGACAAATCCAAGACAAAAACCATTAATATTACGCCTGTGTGTAATGGTTAAATGTTTAAATTACTGCCCCCTAAAAATCTACCTTTTTTTTTTTTTTTATCAGAGCTCTAACTCTGGAGGAATAAAAGTTCAAATGATTGACAACAAATCATAGTAAAGTCCACTTCTAGCAAGGTTAGAGTTAATAGATTATTGATCAGTGTAATGTTAAGTGGTAAATTAATTTTTCCCCATCAGCTCTCTTAATGGGTACTTGCTTTTCAAGATGTAGCAGGGCTTTGCATTGAATTAGCTTGGTGAGTTAAAAAGTATGAACAGCTGGTAGATTCAGCCCAGTTCACTACCAGAGCCCCCTGCTTGCTGTCGTTCAGACACATTTCAAAGCTATTTTTCTCCTTTACCATTAAGACTGGAAAATCCTTTGTTGAGAGCCAGGACAGGTTTGCAAACAGTGAGATAAGAGGACTGTATCTCCCTGTACCATCACCCACTGACACCTGTTTGCGCTTGACTAATTTTCCAATTATACAGAACCTTTTCTGTGCTGTGATGGGGCGTCCCTGGAAGAGAGGTTGCCAGTAGTCTTGCTGCAACTGAGAAGATATCTGAATATGTGATAGCAAGCAGCTTTTGAGCTTCCACAAACTTGTGGAAAATTTGTGCTTATAAAGGGGATAATAATAGTGCTGGAAAAATTATCTGTTCTGTGCATTTTGAGGAATTGATTGACTGAAGAGGTCCCTACTCCATCACTGCAAACACCCCTTAGACATTAAAACCATCCTTGACTTACTCTGCTCTGCTTATATGACAAAATTTACAGCTTCCAGTTTTTGGATGAGACTCCTTAAGTATTTAAGGACTCCCAGGCTCAGAAGGGGGAGTGAGGGTGACCTGGATCCACATAGTGAGGTTGTCCTGTGACGAAGAATTTGGCTCTTCTTTGGGGCCTCAGGACTTTGGTGGACACTTGACACACTCTATGTTACATAGATTTGGTCTGGCTACCAAAGGTGGAGTTGGTGTCCAGCTTTGATCATCCACTGAAAATGAGATCAAAGCTTGTAAGTCTGGTCTAGAATAAAATAATTAATTCCTTGTACTAAGGTGTCAATATCTTGTCTCAATTTAGAAAGCCTTACTCTGTGCTGACTGATGCATTATCATTGTGCATACACAGAGAACACTAAGGCATCCTGTACTTTCAAGAACTTGCTATGCATAGCAGTGGATAGATGTGAGATATATTAATGTGAAGAATCCATGGAAACTAACATGGGAAATCAGCAACGACCCTTGCTCAGCCAAACCTTAGAAAAAGTGTTGTTTCACCCTTGGAGAATTTGTGAGATGAGAAATTTTTCCCTCTTATAAGACAGAATGAAAAAATCAAACTCTTGATGTGTTTTCTTTTTTTTCCATTGAACCAATAAGCCGTAAATAAATACATAAAAAGATAATTTCAAACACTTCATTTTGAGCTCTTGACATTTTCCAATGTTTAATTCCTCTAAAGTACAATTTTAAAAGCAATGAAACTGCATCCCTTCTCCCTTTACTTCAAGTCTTCAAATTACATTTTTCTGGGGCTTCTTGCCTGGCTCTGTTAATAAGGAGATGTTAATTAGCAACCTTAGACTTAACCATCAAGCAGAGAGCAGCACTGTGCTGTGGTTTGCATGGGGTGGGTTCAGTTTCATTTTTCTGTCTGTGGATGCCAGGACCCCTTGGCCAAGCCAAGCTGGCACAACGATGTGAGCTGCAGATCCAAACACTTCTCTGACTGCCCTGGCCGGGACACAGGCACAAAAAGCTGCTCTGGCTGTGACTGCTGGTTTGTCATCACAGTTCTTCCTCCAGAGAGATTTTCCTGGGAGGTGGCAGCCACCCCTGGCTTATGTCCCTTTGTCACAAAGGGCCTGGGATGACCCCTCTCCTGACTATCTCTCTGGAGAAGGCAGTGACCTGTTGGTGTGGATGAGCAAAGGGAATTGTGAAATTCCTCTGCCCATGAGGCTCCCCCTTCCACCACTGGCTCAGGGTACTACCACGGTTTGTACCACAGATAAAAGTGGTACCATTCAAGAGATACTCAGTTCTGTGCTTTCTCAAAGGGTCAGACACCTTCTTCTGGTGACATGGAACTTTACTAATGCAAACATACCACACACACACTCACACACAGACATACACATATACACAGATTGCAGACAACATATATATATGTACTTAAAACTGGTGTTGGTGCTTATATTTGTGTGCATTCACACACAGAAGAGAAAGGTTAATGTGTGTTTTGCAAAGACAGAGGACATTTGTTTGCTCACCAGGAAAGAAGAAGGAATCAATATGTTTGGGTAGGGGAAATGGATTATCCTTAAACATCCTGCACAAGACAAAAAAGTTTCTATTTGATGTTGATGCTGATGTGAGTCTGCTCTAAAGGTCAGCCCAATCATGCTGTTTTGGCTGTAGCCAGCACAATGAAACACTGCATTCAATCATTCAGAAATTTGCATGTATTTTTCTGCACGTTACTGCCTTAAAAGCAAGTTTACTGTGTAGAAGTGGAAATGGGCAGGTTCTGAATAAAGATGAATATTTTTGTCTCAGCTTCCATTTATATCTTTCTTTTAAAGAGATTTTTTTTCTTTTTTTTTCCTGGTTATTCCATTTTCAATATTGCAAGTTCCCAGACAATAAAAATCCATTCAACCCTAATTCAGGAGTAATGTAAGAATTTTAGGTCTGATATTTTTCATTTTTTAGACCCCACTACATACATCAGGATGTTGAAAAATTTAGCGTGTGTGCACATGTGTGTTCTGTCAGACCAAATTTAAACCCTGTCTTTTGGTAATCCAGATGTCTGTGCAAATAAACAGTGCTTACATGGAGTAACTCCATTAGTAGACAGCAAGTGTTGGCTCAGACCTTGCTTCAAATAACAGTTAAGGGGAGCACAAGATGTGCTTGAGATTGCAGAAAACCTGGCTTTCCCTTCCCAGGCTAATTTTGGAAATGATTTCCCAGAGTAATTTCAGATAAAGAGGTAAAGCCTTAAGCTTTTTAGTGAAGTGAAAAAAATCAATTATTGCTCAAGGGAATAGGAAAATTCTGTTTTTCAAGACTTTTTTTTTTTTTTTTGGATTTCTGCTTTCCTCAAGCAATAAAATTTATAAAGAAACAGTTGTTTAACACCTCCCAAGTGGAAAAAAACCCCAAAAATCTACACCTCACAGCAAAATTGTGGCTGTGAAACTACCACAAATATCACTGAACCAGCAATGGGCTGCAAATGGCCTTTTCCTGGCATCTTTTGCAATTTTGACAAATTCACCAGGGGTACCGAGCTGCAAGTGCATGGTGAGCATACATTTAGAAGTGACAGTGTTGTACATAAAATCAGCACCGTGTAAAAATCCTTCTGTTCCTTATTTGTACTTTTGAAATGCATGTAGAGGTGCTATAGACCTTTAAGGGCCTATGCTGTGCAGCACCGTGCTGTAGCCACAGAAGCCCAATAATTTGTTTCCATGAAATATATCCAGATGTTTGCCTTTTGGCAAGGATGGGAGCAAGCTGAAACAGTACTGAAATAAATTTTGTAAGTAATAAAAAGCCTAATACTTTGTTCCTTTCTTCAGTCCTGATAGTTTCATTATTTGCTTTACTTGATTTGAGGCTGCAAGACAGAAACACAAAAGGAAGTTTTTTTGATGAAGCGTCCAAAATTAATACCACTGCCCTGACACAGCAGCAGCAGTGACATAAAAAACAAGTAATGCTTAGCTACGGAGTTTTGTTTTCAGACAGATAATCAAAAGGGAACTTGGAGAGATAGTCAATTGCAAAGAGACCTGGTGGTTTGAACAGTGTCCCAGTACAGCATGCCTCTGCTGCAGCTGGAGGCACACAGGATTGGAAAGTGCTGGTGGGGAGGAGGGAAAGTTCTTGGGGATCCTGGCTGTGGTGGCATCTGTCAACACCTCTGCTCCCATCCAGCCCATCCACAGGGCTTGGTGGAGTGGGAAGGAGAGGAAAGGATGTGCAGGGGGTCCACCAGCCCTGGGTGCTTGTCCTTCTCCACATTCCTCTACTCGTGCTGAGGGACCCTGGTCCTGCTGCAGCGTTTTCTGAGTGTGTCACAGAAACCCTTAAAGCTGCATAGAGTGACAGAGATGTCTCAGCTGCACCACACATGGGTATCAGATGAAAGTGCTCAGGTATATAATTAGATGCCAGCAGTGGCAGGGTGCTGCACGGCAGCTGATGTAGACATCTCACCTGGAAATCTGTTGCTTAGTGTGTTATTTTTACAGAGAGGTGGCATTTACTCGAAGGAAATTAACAACAAAAGCAGGAACCTCAGGGTTTTTCATCTGCTGATGTTCACGCACCTGAAGGAAGGAAACTGTGGCAACTGCAACCTGATTTCCTACCCAGCTTGGGAAGAGTAGTTGAGGTGATAACCAATGAAATGGTTCTCTTCGAGTCTCGTATGGTTCCTGCAAACAGTAGGGAAACAGTGTTTCCTGGGACAAACTCAGGGAGAAACACTCTTGGGGAAGGCCTCACTACTGGCTTCCGCTGCCTGACAGGAGCAGGAAAGGCAGAGGCAGACTCTTCTCAGCAGTGAGAGAAGAGACTGGGAATAGAAGTTGCAGAAAGAGAGATACTCAGATTTTTTCCCCCAGTGATAATGGTCAAACATGGGAACAAGGGTCCAAGGAAGCATGTCCATGTGAATTCTCCATGCTCAGAGATACTCAAACCTTGACTGGACATAGCCCTGAGCAAGCAGCGCTGAGCTGGCCCCATCCTCTGCAGTGGTTTGGACTGGAGACCTCGCAGCTCTCCTGCCATTGTAGAGAATAACATAAGGCTCCTAAATGTGTCCATTCAGGTGAAGTTTTGCAGTAAACAAGAATGACAACAAGATTGTTTCCCTCCTCCAAACTACCTTTGTGAAGAAATGTCATATACTTTGTCTGGAAAGGCCAGGCTCCGCGTGTAACCTTTTGGTTTTCGCTCTGCAGAAGTCATAATCCTCTTCATTGCCTGTAGACCTTTGGTTTAATCTGTAGCTCCCTGGTGACCCTAATCCAAGTATCACCAGGTCAGTCCTTGCTAAATTAACCAAAACAGATTCCATGACAAAAACATCACCAGAGTCTCCTTCCTCCAGGAGTTTTTCTGGTTGTTACCAGAGGGCTGATGTTCACCCACAGTCTGCAGAATCACCACGTTACTTAGTTACATTAAAGTAATCTTCTTAGAAAGGACTTACTGATGACTTATATTCAAATGTGCAAATAATATGCTTGTAGAACATTAAAATGACTGTAATAGTGTGGTAATAAATTTCTTTTTTCAATATAGATGATTAGAAATTTCAGTAGTTAGAAGCTATTAATGTACTCACCATAAAGCATGAAAGTCCATCCTCATGAAACCCTAAATGACAGTACTGCCTATAAATTTTACTGGAGGTGGAAAGAGCAGTAATTATATGGCTGGTATTAGATGTATCTCTTTCTGCAGAGTGGCAGATCTTTTCCTCCTGTTGTTAACCACTATTTTTGGCCATAGCCAGTAGCCAGAGTATACTGTAAATAATATTCTTTTCTGTGATGGATCGGCACAAACAGAAAGAAAGAGATTTTTTATTAAAAGAAAAATTGGCAAACAGTCAAGCATAGATGGCTTTGAGAGTGGCAATGCAATAAAGAGCACTGAGCATCTGGTTCAATGTTGTTGGACTGACCTATGTGGATGGTGATGACTGAAAAACCCATTAGCTGCTGGCAGGGAAATGTGTCTGGTATTATCATACAGGCACTAACATGGACGTGTTGCAAAATCACCAACTCCATTGGCATTCTCACTGGCAGGAGTAATGGAGTTGTCAGGGAGTGGATAGTCTTGTATGGAGACTAGTTTGTGCCCAAATAATTCTTTGAAACACCAGATAACTGGGAAAATATTTATGACTTTTCCCCCTGCTTCTCCAGCTTGGGCAGTGAAATGAGATGTAGGTACAGTCAGAATTGCTCCCTGCCTCCCATACAGCATTTATTTTGAGGTACCAATAGCACATGCTTTCCTCCACTTTTGAGCCTCTCATCCAAACCAAGTATTCAGTATCCAACCTCATATTCAGTAAAACACTTCACAGAAGTATTTGTGTCCTTCTCCAGTTTTATGACTGCAGTGTACTTCTTTGACAAAACACCTTTTTATATTCAGTTCTTGAAAGAAGTTCATTGTGGCAGGACAAACTATTGTACTTCTTAGTAGGATTCTTCAAGTAGCAGGATCTAATTCTCAGGCTGGCAAACTCGAGTGTTTGCAGCACAGATCATAATGGAAAGCATCTGGCTGGCAATGCCTTCTGATTTCTCATTAAATAAATGAAAAATATTCAACACAATGTCATGTGTTTCTGCTAGAGCTAAAAATACTTATGAAGATATGCCTCTTCTACCCTCAAGCTATCTCTCTGATAGCCTTTGATCATGTACATGGAGAAAAACAAACAGAAAACAATCATTATCAGAAGTACAAATAGCTGACCAATATGATATACAAAATAATTTGGTTTTGCTTATCAATCTTATAAACAGCTAGGGTACAAATCAGTCAGTTGGAAAATAGGTTGTAGGATAAATTTAACATGTGAAGATCATGACAGGCTGGATAGAACTGTCTCTGCATATAATATTGCCTAGTCTGGTTTTTTTTTTTCATTAAACGTTGAGCTCTAATTCAGTGCAGAAGTCAGACGAGCTGTTCTTGGGCATAGAAATTTTTGAGGGAAAATGGAACAAAATCTGCTTATGTTCAGAACCTCCTGAAATCTTGCACTCCAAAATTTTCCCTGTGACATCATTATACCATTGAACCCCAGTAGTGAAACATTTGGAAGGGCTGAGGTCTTCTGACAAATAGAATGACACAAAGGAAACCTCAATAATTTACACTTGAAAGGGTTTTTTTGCAGAAAGCATAGATGTGGGCATGGTTCATTAACCCACTATATCTTTTCCTCTGTCTTCTGCATCATCACTTCAATGGTCAAGTTATATGGTGCAGACCACAGTGATAAAGTTATTCAAGCATATAACAGAGGGAATGTGCAAAAAGTTAGCTTAGAGAAATTTGATTTAAGGTCTTGATTTCCTGACTCTAGAAGTAAACTTCCTAGTGAGTGGTAAGAACTGGCAGATTTAGACAACAGATGAGCTGACAGAAGTTTTGGGGGATCAAACCTAAAGACTTAAGATTTGGTCAGAGCTTAGAAACATGTGAGGACCTGCTCAGTGTGAAGGAGAGGATAGTGACGCCTAAAGAACCACAGGCTAGACACCTATTTGTGATTTATGATTTATATCTTCCTGGAAATGTGGCTTGTGTGTTGCCCTACCCCTCAACAGCACAAGGGCCCCCTGTGAGGCTGCACACTTCTGTAAGCTGGGGTGATGAGTGGTGGCACTGCATGACCCTTTTCTTCCGATAACCACTTTCCCTTATGATGAAAGGCCCTTCTGATGGGCTGCTTCTGATGTGAAAAGTACCACTCACATCAATTTCCAAGCTGAAAGTATCTTTTCTCTTCTTCTGGACCACTTTGTCCCTGCATGTCAGACACAGCCAAGACCAGATACCTTTAAGAACATCATAGAATATTTGGTGGACAAATGAGTAGCTGCTGCCAGGGACATGAAGCTGCACAATCTCTGTGAACTCAGAGTCCTTTTCTCACCATATGTCACAAGAGTGCAACATTATTAAACACATTAGGCATTAGGCAACACAGAGTGGTCTTAATTAAGGTAAAAAGAAAGCATCCACTCTTTTCAGAAAATTGATGCCTCTGAATATGTCGCTTAGGGTCATGTTCAAAAGACCTGGTGTTTCATCAGCCTTTGCAAGTACATTGATTTCATTCTGGCCAGAATTTAATAACATGGAAAGTATCCTCTTTCCACTTCACTGGGGATATCACAAGCTGTAATTAGTTAATGATCCTCATGTTTCGAGTCTCTTTGGATGAATAATTTTCTTGTTGAAAACTGAAACTTCATGTAAACCAAATTATTTCTATTTGGTTGAGGATTATTTTGGGGAAAATAGGAACAAAAAAGTTTGTTTTGTTATGCATCAAATTTTCAATTTGATGGAAACAACCCTGACCGTGTTTAACTTAAGACCTAATAAAAATAAAACAAATAACATGAAACAAATTATTCATTATCTTGGTAAACAAAATATTGTACTTCACTAGACAACTTGTGAAGAAAAACAATGTCTGGGATCAACCAAAGGAGTATTCTGATTTTATTTTTCATTTTTAATGAAAAAAATTGCTCACAAAGCTGTGGGTGCTGGGTCTTCAGAGACAGTGTTTCTGACAGAGAAGAGAAGAACAGAGGGTTCTTCCTTGTCTCGTTAGCTGGAATGCTGTGCAGGCTCCCTGACTGGGCTCACCATGAATGTTGAATGAAACACTATCTCATAATGGAGCTGAACATTTGCAGCTTTGCAGATCTTTAACAAACATGGGGACCTGTGATGGGATTGATGTCAATTTTGTCTTCTATCCTCAACTACTAATAAAGATTTCCTTTACAGTCAGTGGAGCTAGGGAGAAATATTTCCAGTGAAGATTTATCTCATCCCAGGACAAACACTTAAGGGGGATTGGATTCCTCATGGACAACCCTTTTTCTATCTACCATGTAAAGTGATGGAATACATCCTCTGGATGGGTCGAAATGCTTGAGATTAATCTCATTGTTATGCACTATTCCTTATGCCAGGGAAATTCTGTGCCAGGTATTTCTCCTCATTATTTCTAAGTAAAAATGAGCACCATTAGCAACCTGACATTTTCACTGAGAGGATCTAGTTCTCTTTTTACTTACACAGATATTAAAAAAAGTGCATCTTCATTAAAGCCAACGGATTTTATCTAGTGTAAAGCTGGTGGAAGATAGCAAAGGTCTTTTATGTTCACTGTACATATGGTATGAAGAATGTCTCATCACAGCCCTGGAAGGTGTTAAACATAAAAAGCAGTTCATCCAGATACCTTTGCAGGCTAGAGCAAGTAATTGTTTCCAGTCAATGCTTGAATTAATTTTGTATATAGAAAGATTTAGTTAGTTGTGGGTTTGTTCTCATCTCTTACCATACATTACACTATATATGCAGGGCAACTACATCATTTTCTGACACCGTAAGAATTAGAATTTTTTCCCAATGAGAAACCAAAGTTCTTGCTTTAAGAGATGGTTGAGAAGAAAACAAGATGACACTGCACACTCTCTAAATTTTTGAACATATTAACATGAGCTGGAGAAAAATTCCAAGATGTCTTCTACAGCACCTTGCCCTTAGCAAGTCATGATGGTAAATATGCAGCCACAAAAGTCATGTCACTTCAAGCACTATGTTTCCTAACTATGAAGATCACAGAGCAATGAGTGGGTGATTCAAGTCTGTGTTTGTGAAGGAATAGTCTGTCTGCAGAGCCAAGAAAACACCAGTGTCAGGGTGAAGGCATCCACCGAGTCAGTCCCCCAAGTCAGGACCAGTAAGATGTATTACTTCTCTCCTTGCTTTTCTCTCCCCCCTCATCTGTTTGCTCCTGATCTTTAGGAACAGGGGCTGTTCCAGGCTGTTTGTTTGTTACAACAAACAAACCTCAATTAATAGTACTAGTACTAGTACTAGTACTAGTACTAGTAATAATGCTGCAGGGCAGAAATTGAAAATGAAAGCAATTGAGGACTGCATCACTGAAGGTTCATTTTTTGAGGACCAGCCTTGCAGTCCTGCCCCTCAGATGGCTGGTCTCACCTGTGTGTCACAGAGTCTTTGTGCAGTGATAAAAAGCTGAGGTACCCACTGAGATAATTATACTGTTGGTTGTGGTCCAGTGATGGCTTAAATTTGCAACTCGTTAGAGAGTTTATTGGATTGCCAACCCAAGCATTTCTTAAAATAAACAGTTTTCCCTTAGTTTTGCTGAAACTTCACATGCTTATAATATGATGGTTAAAGGCAATAAAATTTCAGCATGTTAAATATCATAAATTTTGGATGTTCAGTAAAGCAGAACTAATCTGGTTTTAAAGTAGAAGGCTTTCCTCTAACACATGGAGTTTGCTGAGGAAGCCAGCCCTTAGTCCAGCTGGAGGCAGAAAGAGCAGGATGGATTTGGTTGTAGTGAATATCCAGATTGTGCTGGGAACCTTGGCACCTGGGCCATGCCCGAGGACAGCTCCCCTTCCTGCAGCAGCTCCTCTGCAGTGACATTTGCAAGAGAAAAAAAAGCCAAGAAATATGGAAACTTCTGCTCCTCCTGCATCTGAGACCTAGTTTTAACCTGGATTGGGTTCAAGCTTTGTTGGAAAGGAGAAGTCTGGAATTGCCTGGAAATCTGTGAAGTCTTCTGCATTTGTAATGAGATTTCTAGCTGAGCAACAAGAAGTGAATTCTGATCCCACCTACATATCTACAGCTTTCTGTGGATGAGAAAGAAAAGTTTGGTCTTATTGTTGAAGAAGTTTGCAAAATGGAGTTTCCCTTGAAGAATTCTGATGTTTAGACACTTGTTTTAATCACAAATTGGAATGAAAAATTAAAAGACCAAAACTTTTGGAAAACAAGCATCTGTTGATCTATAAATGTCAAGTTGCATTGTTTCCATACGTTTTATTCTAAGATGTTTTGACTGTCACTGACTGACAGAATTTGTTTGAGTGCATTGGCACGTTGGGATTTGGTTATTGGTAGTCTCTGTGCCTGTGCTGGCATCATATTTTGTGCTGTAAGCCCATGCTGAAGTTGTGCAAGTCTGCATCTCAGTGCCTTATGGGGTTTTTAGTCCAATGAGGGCAAACAACCTGAAGAGAATGATGAAAAAGTAATGGGGCTCACTCTGCTCACTCAGACAGATGCAGAGTTTTAGAGTCACTTGGTCCAACCAAACATTTTCCTTTTCTTTAAATACAATTATTTCAAAATTATTTTTCTCCCTAAAATTTAGACTATGATGGGACTGAATTTTCTGGGGTTAAAAATTCAACAGGTTTTGTGTTTAGTGTTGAAGATTCTTGTAGCTTTGTTCTGCAGTTACTCAGTTTTCAATGCAGCTTCATGTATCTATTTATTTTGTGTTTGTAGAAGTGAAATAATGGAGTCACTGTGATGCTAAGATTTTTTTTCTAGATGGAATGCAGTGAACTCATCTTTCACATTTTGTAACAGATGTGGGTGTAGCTTTTGCTTTAAGCCCACTTTAGTCTTGTGACTTGCCTCCCATTTAATCTATGTCAGGTTTACAGGGTATATCAATATGCTGGTATTGATATTTGTAACAGACTTCTAGAGGTACTGTAACCATGACAAGGATTGCAAGGGCAGGCCTTATCTTTTGGTGACCTAGCTGATATGACTGAAGGAGCAGAGAAGGTTTTGCCCTTCTCCCTCACAAGGCATGTTTGCTGTTTTTCAGCTCAATAAGGTCTAACAAAAAGCCAATTTCTCTCCCTTTCTCCCTACACAAGGAATATGTATAAGGAAAGCAAGGCTTGTTTTGTAGCCCATTCAGTGTAATGGCAGATGCCATCCTGACTCATTGCAGGCTCTATAGCAAACATCATTATGGAAGTGTGAGATGTAGGTTATCCTCTTCCGTTGTCCCAGAATAAAAATGTCACCAACAAAATAAAATCCTTCTCTAAAGGAGAATATGTGCTCATTTAGTTCCTACACCATTTTTGTCTTGTTTCCAAAAGCAGATCTGTCCTGATTGCTTAAGTTTGTCTCAGCCAGATTTCAGAGGGGATGAGGATATCAAGCTTTCACGTTTTCCAGGGAGGCACGTAGCTGAGCAGAGTGTCTGAAGAGCTCACCCGTGGTAAATGCTGAAGGATCTATGCAGCAGAAAGGCAAATCAAGTGTTGTGAGGTCCCTGGCAGGCATCTTGGGTGCTCCCTGTGGCTGCCTGGAAGCAGGGAGGTCTCAGCCCTGGGGGTGATCACCTTTCACTGTTCTGCAGCTCACATGAATTGGCCCCTGGTGCTTGCAGTGCCTCTGGGATCAGCTGGGCTGAGATATGCAAGTATTAGACAGATAACATGCAGAGAGAGCAAGCTTGCCCTTGTCAACAAAAATCAAGTCAGGCCTGAGCTTTCTGAAGAAGGAAACATAGCTTCCTTGTGTCTTTCACAGAACAGGGGATTTGCCCTGACCCTGGTGGTACTTGTGACCCCTCTCCAGGCCATCAGAATTTGGGCACTGTGCTGTGGCCAAGGCTGAATCATCACTCCTGGCTCTCCTCCTGCATCTTGATGCTCTGCACTTACTGTCACACTCTAGGGTACATTTCTTATTCAGAGTTAAAACTCTTGAGTATAAGTGATCAGTTCTTATTGATTTGAAAAGGCTGAACTTTAAATAGCTGTTGTTTAATATCCTGGAACATTAATATTAGATTAGAAAGATGTCCCTGACTCTGTGCCCTGAACATTAGGAAATGTATACATCGAACAATTCTGCTCTTCCAGGACCACTTGTGACAGTGCTGTCCTGTAATAATGAGTTAACACTTGGGTTAGGGCTCCTTTTGCTGGGCTGGACAGAGCTAGGGAGAACAATCTGACCATTCAGCCCAGTTCCCCTCAATCTCAGGAAACTGTAGCAAAGGCTGAAGTCAGAAGCACCCACAAGAGCATACATCCTGTGTCTCCAGCCTAACATACTCAGAAAATGTTTGTCAGCATCCCATGGCAAGCTTAAGACCTTTCAGAAATATTAGACCAAAACCCTCAAAAACTCCTCTGCATCACAGAAGAGGGTAGTAAACATCATAAACTATTGCTACAGTTTGTTATTTTCCTTCTCTTAGCAGTTTTCTTAAATAAATCTGAACTACATGTTTATTATTATTACTGCTTTTCTGGTCCACGAAGTGCATATGTATATACAATATATCTATAATCCACACATCTCTGAGTGGGTCTGTATATGTGATTTATGTGGATGCATACTCCTATACCTTTTAGGTGCTCTCACTTTTCTGTTAAGACAAGTAATTTTTTTGTCAGCAAACTTTCAGATAGTAGGAGTGTGGCTTTTAGGTTTTATTGTGAAATGTTTTTAAATAGTTCCAAATCTCAATTTTCCACAGTTTCCCAGTTCAGATACTCCCTTCTGGCTTATTTGGCATGTTACCATTTTCAGAGCTATTTATTATACTACCTTTTAAAGCAGCAGGTAGTTGGAATCCTGGTTTGGGTTGTGTGCTGTCTTTGCATATGGCAAGGTTTATGAAATTAGAGTTACTTCATTGCGTCTGTAGTTAATTTTCACGTGCTTGAGGGCTTTAACTGTTCCAAATAAAGGTTATATTCATGTCTCATAGATGCAACACCTTTTGAATTTTTCTTTTTCCATGGCATATTATTCCACTCACTAGATAGTAACTCTTCCTGTAGTCACCATATCTTACATGAATTATTTCTTTCTAAATGTCATAGGTGGCTCTAATGATCAAGTGAAAGAAAATTGTGCTACAGAAGGACTTAGTAATTAAAAAAGCATGACAACAAACACCTTCCAGCCAAGCAGAACAGCAAACAACTCATTATAATTATTCCAGCCTGTTTGAACCTGCCTTCCACTCGTGCACTCAGGCAGAGCTGCAAGGCACTTCTTCTCCATCAGGTCTGAATCAGTCTTTTGCTCACTTCTTATAGCACAGTGTAGATAAGAACTCCTCAGTGGTAATTTGCTGGAGTCCTAATAAGAAGAGATTTTAGAAAGCAGAGACCAGTTCAGGCAATGAGCTGAATGTATCCATATCTGTAAGTAAGCAGATCAGAGTGCTGCTTCTCTCTCCCCTTTTCTTCCTTGTGCGTTAGGAACTGAAGCAATTAAAGGGCTTGGGTGTGTTTTGTTTTCCTCTTGGCTATTTAAACTGTGTGTTCCTACAGTTAGCAAGATGCTGTTTTCACAGCTGTTTTGGACTGGTGGCTGTGGACCAGGTGGCACTGCAGGAGCCTGAGGCTGCACGGTGTGTGACACTGTCAGCTGTGCTGCTCTGAGGGACCTCAGTGCCTGACCCAGGTCAGGGCTTGGGCACTGCCCAGACAGAGCCCCCAGGAGCTTTGTGGTTATCACAGGATGCTTGGCATGCAATCTGTGTTTGGAGGGTATAGACAGATTGTTTCATTGTACTGGAGTGCTATTCTCAACCTGAGCACGAGCTTTCTGGGGTGACCAACAGGAGCTGCTCCAGTGAGGAGTTCCAGAATGAGCTCAAGTCTGGGTTAGAGAAAGAGATACTTTGAGGTGAAGATGATGAGTAGAGCAATACCATGGTCAGCACCACCTCTCGTGGGTTAAGAAGGAGTTCAGGTATCAAGGAACTCACAAACAAATGAAAGGGGCAGTTTGAGGGCAACATCTTGGCTGCATTGCTGTATTCACAAAAAATCAGGACTCTGTGGTGTTACATCATGATAACAAAATGGGAAGGTGAGCCCAGTGTTGCTGAGGTGTGGTGGGGACATGTCTGCAGGATGGTTTGAGAACAGTACAAGGGGCAGTTTGATGCTGACCTTTATGACAAGTCATAGCCAGGAATGAAAATATTTGGGGCAGACCTTCTTAAATGGAGGTTACCAAGCTGTGGCATTAGGACTCACTGAGCAGCAGTTCAGCTGTTCTTGAAGTGGTGCCCATTTTAACAGGGAACAATGGTTTTGGTTGGGCACATTCATGGCTGGGCTGAGAGGAGCCAAGGAAGGAGATGGGTTAGTTTTGCAATGAGCTGTGCAGTGGGTAATGTGCATTCCTTTATTTGGAGACTCTAGTGAAATTAAGCAGAAGGCCAGATAGGATCTATGCACCAATTGCATTCCACTCAAACTTTTGTGAACAGGAATGAATTTCACCTTGTCTGACCCATGAAGATGTGTGAATACTTATCTTCCTTTCTTTAAGCATTTATTTTTCTGGTTTCAATTAGCTAGATTTTTCTTTTTCAATAGTAACTTTCCTTGGGGTACTTCTGTCTCCAGTTTAATACTTACCAGTAGCTTGACATGAGCGGCAGAGATGTCTTTTGTTCGCAGTGTAATATGGAATCAACTGAAACATTTCCATTTATAAAGTGAAATCCATTTCTTCTCAAGTCTTCTGCAACAGAGGTAATGTTTGCAAAATGCTTTGAAGATGAAAAGCTCTACAGTATAAAAATATTAGGTATTATTTTTATATCTTCATCATCTGTGCTTTTAAAATTAATACAAAAAAAATCTTATTAATACCCAAATGCCCAGTAAAGTGCATATCCTTCTTCTAATCTTAATGCTTTATTTTCATCTATGAATCCTCTTAATCTTTGAAATTAATTACCATGATTAAAAATGGGAGATGTTTTCCCAGAACAATCAAATTGTTCTGTAGCGAATTTTCAATTAGTTTTGCATCATTATTTTAATTTCTTTTTGATATTAAAACACAGGCACACACACTCACATTCCTGAGTACAGAATCTGCACTCTTTTTAGCGCGAGAGGAAGCCTTATTTTACTTGTTGCTGACCAGAGCCAAAGGTGACCCTGTGCAGTGGTGAGTTGAGAAGGAGAAGGGGCACTGCTTTGCCTGCTTCAGGGTTTCCTGTCGGGGCAAGGGCCAGGGCTGTTGGCTTGGCAACCAGAGCTCAGGAGAGCACATTCATCCAAGAGAATCAACTTCCAAAACTGAGATCTTCAACAGACAGGGCATATTCACACTGCTGATGAGAATGTTCCACTGCCAGTGGAGGGGAATCAGTGCAGTTACAGTTACCTATAAAAATGGCAATTTGAGTTGAGCCTGAAGCCATGTTTCTTTCAGTCCTACACCAGTAACAGAGAACCAAATGTGAGAATAATTTTATTGTGTTGGGGAAGCAAAATGGAGCAAAGATGGATAGTTCAGTGCCTGAAGTAGTGAACAGGGCCAAAACTTACGTGTTTCCTGGCAATCAAAGCAAGAGAAAATTCTCATTGCAGTTGGGTTCTGTTCCAGTCCTCTCCAGATACTGGTGATATTTGAATTCAGGCTTGTGTCTTGTTTTTGTTCAATGCCTACTGCAGGTTTGCACACCTGAGCCCTGTTCTCTATCAACTGTTTACAAGGAGAAGATGGAAAATATCAAAGACCTTATATTGTCCAGATTCCCTTATCAGAACCAGTGGGAGAGAGGGGGAGAGGAAACTCTTTTAAAATATTAGTGTCAGTACATTTCAAAGGGCCTCTACATGCAGCACTCACAACCTGAGTCTTTAAGTAAGTCAATGGAATGGTTCCCTAGGAAGATCTTTCTTTGATATAACACAGAGAGTTCCTTTTGTTGCAAAAATGGCAGAAAGAAAGGGGACAGAATCTGTGAGCTGAACAGGAAGAGGAACAGAAATAGAGTCACATCACAAGTGCTGAAAATGGATTTTTTTTTGTAGATCATAACAATACAGAATTTCTAATATGGAAAGCACTTGAGAATAGAAAATAATGCTTCCAGTGTGCAAGAAAGGCACAAGAAGATATGTCTTTTATTTCCTTTTTATTTTTTTCTGCCCCTCTCATCAGAACAATGAGAAAGGTCAGGCATTGGAGCTGTGGAGATTATGGTGGCAATACAGACACTGTTGTGGTGATATGTGACAGACAAAGGAGGGAGATCATCCACATGGAGACCTCACTGAACTAATTGTTGGTCCAGAAAATGGGCAGCTGGCTGTGAAAGAGGGTGTGGAGGAGAGAAAGTGAGACAGGGAGTAATCTGATCTTTCCTCATTTTCCAAAGCAGGAAGTTCCAGGTTATCACTTAAATAGAAATGACAGAGCAAGTGACTACAAAACTGCATCTTGACCTCCTTCCTCCCCTCCTCTCAGTGCAGAGAGGATTAGCTGTGAGCTCCATTCCATGGTCAGTGCCTGGACTCTCTGTATTTCTTCCTCTCTTTCTTTCTGTGGCTATGAAAAGTACAGAAAAGTTTTTATGTAATGAAAGCTAGACCAGGAAAAGGATCTGCTGTGATGAGATTCCCCAGAAGACAATACTGGCTCTAATTCCTCCAGTTTAACTTCTACTTCCGGAGGATTTGCTAAGGAAGGAATTTAATTTTTCCCCTAGACGAATGTATTAATATTTAATAAAAAGCAAAGCCAGATGACACTCCTAGAGAAAATAACGAATTTACATAAATCTTTTGCTGTATTTGAACAGAACAAGAGAAATTGAGGGGGCTTAACTCAGATATTTTTTTCTTTTCTAAAACATACTAACTATAAAATACCCCAAAGACTTAAACTTCAGAAAATGGGTTTCTGTGTTACTCCATTTCAACACACACGTGGTCTTAAAGAATGTATTACATCCTCTTTCCCAATGATTTGTCTCCTGATTCTGACTTGCCTTTCTAGCCTGTTGTTACACCCAGTACCAGGCACTGGCCAATGGCTTACCAAGAAGAAAGTACTGAGCCAAAGGAGGTTTTTCCACCTCATGATGTCTCCTCATACTCTGCCTAAGTTACTTCTCTCAGCATTTTCACTCATGAATGTTTATTGTTCACCCCTTTTACAAGAGGCTCTATACTTGTGTAGGCACACAGTTTGTGGTAACTGGGAGTGGGCCCAGCCCCAGCCCCATCCCCAGTGGGTTCAGCTGAGAGCTGCAGGTGAGCAGCATTGGCAGCACTGAGCCATGGAGTGCCCAGGCACTGACCAGCCTCCAGAGGGAGCAGAGGGCACACAGGGGCAGTGCATGAACAGGAGGGGTATAAAAGGCTGGGCTAAAGAACCAGAAGGGCAGATGCTTGCAGCCTTTTGAAGAGATGTGGCGTTACTGTGTTTGGGCAAGTGCCTGGAGCCTTCTGATGCAGTGTGGTGTTACTCTGTATGGGTTGAAGCCTTCTGAACTTGTATGATGATACTCTGTCTATTGTGGCCATCTCAGCTGCAACACACAACCTGTGTTATTGTTTTGAAGTTGTTTGCACTCTAGAAGTTTAGTTGGACTACTTTAAAGGAAACCAAGAGTTCATCCCAAGAGAAGCAAAAATGAACGGTAACTCTTTCAGCTGGTGGGTGGTTCTGCCTGATGCTAAGCTCATTGCCCTGTCCTTTAATTTTCATTCAATAACCAGCCAGAGATGAACTCCCTCTGGATGCTGGGGAGACACAGGTGTCACCTCGATGATTGACAGGGGTTGCAAAAGTCAAGAATTCCACAATTACAGCACCTCCTGCTTGGCACACTGAAGAAGGATTCAACTTTGGAGTACTCTCACACCAACCTGTTTCACTGGTTTTCCCTTCCCACTGCTTGTATGTACCCCATAGTGGTGAAAGCACCAGTAAAAGACTGCTCAGAAAAAGAGAATTTCCCTCCTTGCTCTCCATTTTGTTTGAAAGACTGCACAGGGACATTTACTAACTCTATTTTAGAAGGATATGTCAAGTCTCCTACCAGGACCCTGCACTGACTTTTTCAGTATCAATTCACTCTCCATTGCCAAGCTTTTAAACAAAAATAAACCAAGATAATGTCAATAAATCATCTTCCCTCCTTTCCAGAACAGCACCGGTGGAAGACTGTGGTAAGTTATCATATTTTTAACTATGAACCTGTCTGGCTCTTTGTCATTTATCTTGTGTCTCCCTCTCTGGCCTGGCTCAAGGCTGAACATTAGCAAATGATGAATGCAGGGCTGTCTCTCCTGGTTTGTACTGGTGTTATTAACCCATATTCTCCTGAATATTTCATACCACATACATTAATCATGAGTTGCTGGAGTTATGGCAATTGACTCTCAGGTTAGTTGCTCTGTCTGTGAGGGCAAGGTGGAAATTTTGCTACTGGGTAATCCCTGTTTGGCATTTGCAAGGATTTTCTTTAAGCCTACGATGCTCATCATTGTAAAGCAAGTTGGCTGGTGTGAATTGGCTATTCCAAATGAATTTATACCAGCATCTCTCCTAATGATGTTTTTTCAGGTGGCTATAGCATCATGTCTTGATTTATTGTGAATCTAAGAATGCCAAGAATCAATTGTGTAATGTAACAACTCTGTGACTGTAACATATGGTCATTTTTCTGTTGATTCAATAATGATCCATTGATTATTGTCTTTGTTTTCCTTTCTTCCTTATATATCTATTACTTTCTCCTTTTTTTTTTTTTCAGTTTGTGTTCTTTTTTTTTTTTCCACTTTGATTCATTGTCTCAGAAAACAGTTGCTATACAGAGACAGGAGCAATAGAATAAGACAGATCTTGTATTCCCCTCTGGACATGGCTAAGCCTGTATGAAACAAACCTCTGGAGGGCCAGAGTTCAGTAATTTGGTGGGGAGAATTGGACTGGGAAGGTGTGATGGTTTCTTGTGTATGCAGGAGGCAAGGTCCTCAGATTCAATCTGGAAGAAAGTAAAGAACCATCTTTGTGTCATACTCTGTTTTACTGCCTGTTTAGGTGTACATGCCACAGAAAAATGGCTTTATGCCTGACTTTTCTCCAGGGAACCCCTCCCTGAAAACAGTTCACAGCGAGTGTCAAGGCTAGATATACATATATATATATATATAGGCCTGGGTTTTCTTGGGAAACTGAGGCATCTCCCTGCTGATCTGACCATGAAGCAGTCTTCATTTTCTGATTGCCATATATGTGTGGTGGTAAATAAACAGATCCCCAAGCAAACAGCTGGCACAGATCTCAGGATGTTTGGTTTGAGAACTACAACCTGACTTTTGTTTTTTAAAAAAAAATTAAATGGTAAACACTTTTGACACTTTTAGCCATAGAAATTCTCCACAGCTTGTCCTATTTCCTCCCCAGGCCTCTGTTCCAATGGTCCATATCACCCCTGTCTTCAACCTGCAGAGCTGCTCAATTCTGTGCTCCTGAAGGACAGTTTTCAGATGCTCCAGTATTAACTAAGGGAAGGACCATGAACCTGTGCCTTTATCACTAATATAAATAGATGAGGCAAAATTGGGAAACATGATTTCTGAGAAGTGAAAAAATGCTCCAGCAGCCCTAGCCATAGACTCCTTCCTCTAGCAGCAGAGGAGGCTGCACTTTTGTTATCAAGGAAATACAACCATAAATGGATTATGTTGGCTGTGTCTGTTTGAAAATGTACAAAATCATAACAAAGAGATAATCTCCAGGAGAGCTCAGGATGATGGCTGGAGGAGCTGGGTTTTTCTGCAGAACATCTGCAGATCCCCCTGCAGTGATGATTACCAGGCTATGTGTCATGTAATGAGGGGCTAAATATGGCTGAGACTACAGGCACTGTGGGGAGATGGTTAATGAGGTGCTGATTGGGTAAGGAAAAAAACCAGAAAGAGGAAATGAGTAGGGGGTTAGTGCATCTGATATGGAAGAGCTCTGGAATGGGGAGTTGTGCAGGGTATTTTTGGCTCCAGCTCATATTCCTTCATTCTCACCTGTACAGGAGATGAATTTTTCCTCTGACTCAGATGGAGTCCTCATTGTTCAGCATGAGCAGTCTGCAGGTGCCCAGACGTGGGGCTGATGTACCATTTCATCTTGTGGCAGCTCAGCTCTGCCAGCCCTGCCCACATGGAGGGAGGCAGGGAGCAGGTGCTGGGGTGAATTCTGTGCCTGAAGTTCACTGCTGTGACTGACACACTCACAGCTATCCAGAGGTCTTGGTGTCCTCCTGACTCTGGGCTTCAGTGCAGTCTGGCATGATGTGAGGGTAGGGCAGGAGCGATGCAGGGCCAGGGCTGTTAGAGCAGGAGCACTTGGAGCTGCAATCATGTGCATAAAAGGCTTCAGAGGTGAGCTAAAATACTTTATTCCATCTTCCCTATTATCCAGCAGCCAAATGAGCTTTGATTCTTGTTAATCACATTTTGGGGACTACTGCAGACAAGTCTCAGGGCTCCCAGGGGAGGCACTGTAGGTGGTTTAAGCCTACCTGCAGCTCTGTTTGCTGCCACCCTTTCTCTGCTTCTCAAGGCTCGTGCTGGTTATTACCTATGCTCATTGCAGGAAAAGCCACTGTTTCTTCTGACCAAAAATGGTCTCCCAAGCTCTAAATTGCCCAGTGACTCAGTTGTTCAGTATTGATGGTCCCCTGACCATCCCATTGCTTTGTGACAAGCATCTTCCCTCTTCCAGCTTTTGATGTAAAACATTTGTCTTGCTTCACTGTCTTCAGTACACTAGGGAATTACACACATTTGGAAATACCCACTCATTTCCTCCCTTCTTCTCTGCCATGTTGTCATTTGATACTGATCTTTATGAAAACATTTCACTTGAACATCATACATTTTATATTAAGACTTTAGAAACTGTATACTAGCAGCCTGTTTCACAATATCATTTAATTAACTTTGAAATGTTTAATTTTTAAAAATATATCTATGGAAAAACCCCTAAAAATTTAGATTTCATTCACAGCACTGATTTAGACTTTTCATGTGCAATAAAACAGTTCCTGTGGTTTAGCTTTTTGAAGCAGAGTGTGTCACACCCTTGGTTGTTGCAGGGTAGGCAGTAAGATTATGGTAATCAATGATCATTCTTTGATTGAAGGAGCATGCCAGTTCACATGCAAAATGCTAGTGTTCCATGTATTCCTGGTGCCTATAATTTTTACCTGCCTTTCAGGCTGAATTGCACTGCATTGCTCAAAACACATTTAGATCCTCAGGGTACAGCAGGATTTTCAAGGTCTACAACCATGTGCAGTGAAAGATGTGATAAATGCTGAAGTGGTTTCCTAAGTGAAATGAAGAAAACAAAAATGATACCAGTGCTGATGAAGGTGAGCAGCAAGCCTGAGATTTAAAGAGGGAAAATGACAGTATTATCAGTCAGGTATCATGGCAACCAAGGAGCCTAGATTTTGGTGTCAACTTTCCATTCATATTGTCTCTTTACTTGGCATGACAAGGTACATTTTCCTTCAGAAAATTTAATCACCTCCACTGCAGGACATTCAAATGTTTAAGCACCTGGCCTTGCTCAGGAACTTGAGGAATTTAAAGGGCTCATGGATACCTGCATCCACATATTTGTATAGGGAAAAATGGTCAGACAACCCACCAGACCAATCTGTGAAATCCAGGCAGAAAAATCACAGTTGTATAAGGCACCCTGTTTATTATTGCAACATCTTAGTTTATAGGAATTTTATGCTCAGTGTTATTCAGTGGCTGGCATTAAAATTCTGTAAATCCAGGCCTTCTCTAGAGAGAGCACAGGCCACTTTTTGCACAGTGAGCTGAACCAATCATGATAGCAAGGCCAGAGGTCTACCATGAAAACTTATCTTTGAGTGATGCACTTGTTGCACACACACACACATATATATATATATATGCTCATGTCTGTGTTGCAGTCTGGAATGAGGAAACTTGCAGAAGGCTTTAGAAGANTGCACACACACACACACATATATATATATATATGCTCATGTCTGTGTTGCAGTCTGGAATGAGGAAACTGCAGAAGGCTTTAGAAGAACAGATTTAGTCAGGAAAATCTTTGAGGCACAGAAATGAGATTGTGATGTAAAATAAATCAATGGCAGAATTAGAATGCAGAAAGTCTGAGATCTGGAATGTTTAATCCTTGACCTGTTGCTCAAATGATGCCAAGAGCAATCAGGTTACACAGGAATCCTCTTACTGGGGGTAATGTATTGCTAAGTTATGAACACATAATGTATTCCTAAGTTATGAACTGCAGGGGATTTATTCAGACCTGATTTTCTTTGCTGTCTGAAGTAGGACCTGAGAACAACACCTACAAGATATAAATGTAAGAAAATGGTTGATGCAGGTGAGGGTAGGACCCCTTCCTAGCACTGTTTCCTTCAAATCATGCAGACATGCAGGTTTTTTTATCAAATAAATATCAGTAACAGACCACACTATGATAAAAATGTTCTTTGGCAATCTAGTGCTATATAAAACAGGGATGTGATACTGTGCTCCTGCTTTTATGCAAAGCTTTTAAGCTTAACTGTATGGCCTATACACAACCTTTACTCTTTCATTTCTGAATTTAATTTTAATCAGATTGGAAAGCCTCAGCATTTTATTCAGTTATTTGCTTGCTTTTAAAACCACATACAGGGTGGATTAAACACTATTTCAAAACAAAACAAACCCCAAACAAAACTAAACACATTTGATGTATTGTTATTCAGAAAGTCACATCAGTGTTTAAAGCCATATTGATGCTGGACAAATTACTAGTCCAGTGGGAATCAACCAAATTTCTCACCCTGACACTGGAACTCACTGAATATGAGAGTAAGCAAGAATCATTCAACCAGTACCACTCTGGGCTCCTTGTTTTTCCAGCAAGGTGGAGGCCTGGGACAGGGCTTTAGAGCTAATTGTATGTCACCATGGGTGGTGTCTCATGGAAGCTCCCCAAAAGCCAAGCTGTGATAAGCAAAGTTGTAGGACACTTGGAGCAGTAGCTCTGTGAAGATTACTGCAGTGTGGTTATTTGTGCCTGGGACTTGGAAATGCTCATCACAGCACTGTCTGCTCTTTCCAAAGCCCCTCAGGGTTATAGTTATGGGACACAGGATTCAAGCTCCAGTTCAAGCAGAGTGGTTTAACTGCTGTTGAATTTCAGTGTCAGGGACATGTGTGTAACCTTGGTTTGGAAGTCACCCAACATCACTGCATCTCTCCAGCACAGTGTTTCATGTGCCTCTGGGTCTGGTTCTGGGTATGCCTAGATGTACTTTATTGTGGGAAACTATGCTTTTTATTTAATCCTCCTAAACATGCACACTATGATCTGAGACTTTAAAGATGGTTTGTGGTCCAAGGACAGGAAGGCAAAAGCTGGAGGAGCTTGTTTATGCTGTGTATTGACAGAAAGGGCTGTGCTGGGAGTGGAGCTGTTTGGGAAGGAGAAAGGCATTATTGGCATGAGTGGTCACAGACATAATAGTGCCTCAGGGCTATTTCAATTAGTGTAGAGTGTCTCAGAACCTTGCATCTGTTGAAGTGCCACTTCTTCCTCCACAGCTGCACTTTGGAGAGGGGTGTGCTCAGGGAAGAGGAAATTGGGAGCTTTTTTGGTTGTCTTCCACATGAGGGAAATAAAAACCTACTATTTATTAGCATTTAGAAGTCCCCTTAGGGCTGTTACAGTGACACAAACAGGATTTATGGAGATGAGCACACTTTGGCCCTTTTGGTCCCACAGAAATTGTGTGAATCTGGCCCATGAGTGCTATATCCTTCCAGAAAGAAGTTGTCCCTTAGTCTGTATTTGACTTTTTGTACTCATCTTTATTCCAGGTTCTTTTGTTATAAGTTTATTGCTAGAAGTTATATGAAGGTCGATAAACACCTTTACACATTAAACATAATTACCTCAAAGTCAAAAGTAAGAAAAAACACTCTGCCTCCTATAAGTGTGTTGTAAATTGTGCTAAAAGTTGGAATTAAGTAGGGGGTATTGCACAACAAAGTGTCATGTAAATTTGCTGTTTCACATGCACCTTTTCTCTCCAAAATCTTCTCCCTGCCATCTCCTCTTTTCAAAACCCTCCCCAAACTGCAGTTTATTCAATGTCTCAACACTTGCTAGGGGGATTAGTCAGGTCCATGCCTCAGTGAAACAAATTAGGAGCAGAGGAGACTTCTTGCAGGTATGAGAAATGTTGGGCTGAAATAATGTAACAGCAGACATTATGGAAGTAATTCTGCATCTCCCATTTTTTGGCTGGTAGAAAGCTGGCAGCTGCCAGACATGGAAAATGATTTTCTAATGTGATTGCTCTGAACCATCCTGCAGTTAAGAAAGCTTCTTTATTTTATTGTATTACTTATTTTTCCAAACATAGGCACTTTCCTATACTTCTAATTTTCCATTGTAGCAAAGTCTTTCCCCCAAGTTTGTCTGGAATGGCTGCTTTCTCTTGTGACTGATATTAACTGCATTAGTGAGGGATCATGTTTATGCAGTTCAGGAAATTAGGCTGTATCTGTTGGTGAGGGAGATGGGGGATGGATACTCCTTAGTTAAATATTTGACTGTGCTATAGCCTTCACAGACTTGTGAACAGGGAATAAAGGAGTGTGTCAGAAAGCCTCTGCATTTCTTGCAGACAGGTTAGCAGAAGGTATTTTAGTAGAAATTTATGCCACAAACTGCATTTTTCCTTTGAGCTCTTCAGAATCTCATACCACAATTATTATACTGTACTGTTACTACTGCTGCTGGCACATGGTAATTTCTACTCATGGATGACAACCTTAACATGCCAGGTGCTGTACCAACACCAGCCACCAGTAGATAAGGTTATAATTAAATATATTCCCACAGATCAGAAAGTATAACCTGAAGGGCTTTAAACCAGGCCCTTCCACTCTGAAATATGGGTCTGACTCAGCACAAGAGTTGACTGGTCAAAAAGGAGCTGAAAGTAGATGATGCAGAGCAAGTTGTGCAGCTAAAGGAATGGCAGCTGAGCTGCAGCTGCATCCATCCCCCACAGAGATGTCACACAGGGGGAAATTGAATCACATCAGCTTGAAGATAAGGAGGTTGGTGTGCCTATTGCTGTCTCTATCCAACTTCAGCTTCCATTTTGACTTCAGTCTTGCTGCCTGCATTAAGTAGAAGGCTGTAATTTATCTCCCTTGTGACTAGAAATTCACCTGCAGAATTGCTCTCACACTTGTTCTCCATCTCCTTTTCATTTTCCTTCTATTACTGCAGTCTGCCTTCCTTCATCCCACCCTGATGCATCCCATGATTGTTGTTGAAGGAAGGCAAATTGATGTGATATTGCATAGGTGGGCTCTGAGAACTACTGCCAACACAGTGTGTGTTTCCCCTGCTTGGGTCAGTCCTCTCCCTCTCCTCCTCCTGCACTGGGGAGAAGCCAGGGAGGCTGTAGCAAACAGAAGAGTGTTGTTTTGAGCTGTAGTGGTTTCAAAACACTTGGCATGTCCAGCCAGCAGTGAGTGCAGGAGTGTGGTATGGTGTGCCAGGTGAAAGCCAGTGAAATCCTGCTGAAATCCTGGAGCTTTCTGTCCTAGAGATCACCTAAAATAGTGATATCCCAGCTCCTGGGGCTGGGTAGCCCTGGATCCTCTCCCCTCCTCTAACAGCATGTTTGCTGTGCTGGGGTCCCTGTAGGAAAGGTGTGGGGATTTTGCTGCTGTCATTTTAATCAGGGCTTGATGGGCACTGACTGTCACTAGTGCTAATGCTGCAAAGGCAGGTGTTTTAGCTGTGAGTCTATCTATAATCAGGTTGGATGGAGGTAGCTTCTGCTGCCTCTGCAGTCTGACATCCTCTTTCAGGATGGGATGAAGATGAGTCAGCCTCTTTCTCTGCTGAATTTCTAAGAAGTCTGTCAACTAGCTTGAAAAAGGTTCCCAAATTCAGAGTTCATATAAGCTGAGCAGCATCCCCCTTTGGGAAGAACCTCACTAAAGTACAGGCATACTACTTCCATTTCCATGGAAGTGTCTTGTGAACAAAATCTCCCCCAAGGTCCCTGCTTCTTTGTCAGCAAGCATCAGAAGCTCATAGTCAAGCTTTGTATTACTGAGATTTCATTACTTATACTAAATACACTCCAGAGCATTTATTAATGTACTGTAAAGCAAAAGGAAAAATTAAAAATAAACTATGCTTGTCAAAGAAATAAAGTGCCTCTTACACGGCATGATCCTAGCTTTTTTTCTTGATAATTGCCCGTGTTCATTTGCCATTAATTCAGTGCATAAAAGAATTGCAGTAAGGTCTTCAAGGTGTTAGAACAGTTTAATGATGCTTTTCTTTAAAGAAAAAAGAACAGTACCTTCATTTACTGTAAATGGAGAGCCAAGGACAGAAGCCCTCAAGCCTTTTACATCAGGATTTCAATAGTATAGGTGATTCAAGAAAAGATTGTAAATGCCCTGTCCACTGTGCACTCATCCACCTATTTGAATTAGAAGCAGTCCTCGAAAAGTTTAATGACCGCTCTTCAGGTCAACAGATGTTTTCTCTGATTGGTTAACCTTTTTTTGCTTCTGAAATGGAAGCTTCCAAAATTGTAACTTGTATCCCAATTTTCAGGTTCTTTCTTGGTAAAACATCTCTCATTCTGTCAAGAAAGAAACCAGAAGAAGATAAGGATAAGTTCAAACCTAACAGCTGGAGACTGTATTCAGAGATGGCTGTCTGCTTCCCTAACATAATGTCNATTCAAGAAAAGATTGTAAATGCCCTGTCCACTGTGCACTCATCCACCTATTTGAATTAGAAGCAGTCCTCGAAAAGTTTAATGACCGCTCTTCAGGTCAACAGATGTTTTCTCTGATTGGTTAACCTTTTTTTTTGCTTCTGAAATGGAAGCTTCCAAAATTGTAACTTGTATCCCAATTTTCAGGTTCTTTCTTGGTAAAACATCTCTCATTCTGTCAAGAAAGAAACCAGAAGAAGATAAGGATAAGTTCAAACCTAACAGCTGGAGACTGTATTCAGAGATGGCTGTCTGCTTCCCTAACATAATGTCTTTAGATTTGAGCCTGTACAGAAACAAGAAATGCATTTTAAATTTAATCAAGCTATTATTGTCTCAAAGTGTAGAACAGAGCTGCACTTGCTTATCTTTCCCTCAGTATCTCTATCTGATAGGAATTTAGGAAGAATTGCCTCCAATCTCATTAATACACTAAGGCCCATTCAGGTGTATTGTTTTCCCAAAGGAAAATTGGGGAAATTAAAAAAAAAAAGTTATTATGGGAATGCTGCCAATATATGCAGATAGAATTCAAAGAAGCAGCATCATTTTTACAGAGTAGCTGTTGGGGTATTTTTGCTTTTGTTCAAAACAGACTTGCTTCTCTGTTCTGTACTCCAGGGAAAGAGGCATTTGCAACTAACGATGTTTGCAAGTAGAAGAATAATTAGGAAGAACAACAGCATATATGTCAGAACTAGTATTACATTTTAAGCTTTTTCTCTGTGGTTTTGGGTTTTTTGTCCTGACCTAATGGGATGTGTTTCTCAGATGTAAATGATATGAAACAGAGGTTGTTTGTGGAGCAATTGCTTTCCAGAAGATGTTTGAGTGCTGAAATGCTACTCCACTGGCTGACTTTAAACCATTAAGGAAAATAATAACTTATCCTATTCATAAAGATAAGCCTGAATGAAATCTGTGATTCAAATACACTGTCAACTCCAATTTTTTTTTCTGCCAGCTGAACTTGTGTTGGAATGAAAATGGTGTTTTATCCTGATTTTACATGGGTATCGCTGGATGAGCTTGGGGAAATCCTCATCCCTAATTTCTCCACCTGCACAAGATCATCCTCCATTTTTGAATCCTTTTCAGTACTTTGAAATCATGTTTTCAAGAACAATGTTACCTGTATTTCTTATGGAACAATTTTCGTCAGTAGTCATGAAAGTACTTAAATAACAGTGGAAAAATTATGTGGGAAAACTGATGTGGAGAAGGCATCCCCAGGTGATGCCAAGGACAGAGACAGAAAATGAGCACATGGTCACTAACTGGAGACAGCCTTGGTCCAGTAAACTGCCCTGAGGTACAGCTTGATGTCTTTCTGACCAAGGAAAAAGTTTTCCCCATGCAGGCTCCTTCAGCCTCCCCAAAGGAGTAGGGCTGTTATTCCCAGCGGTCTGCTATCCCTGAATGGACAGGCAAAACAATGGACAAACAGATCTTGTGGACAAGGGAAATCAGACACAGGGCTTCTCACCCCTGCCTTGTCTGACTGACAGAGGAAGAATGCTTTCATGTTTTGGTCCTCAGGGTCTTGGAGTGAGGGCTGAAGATTCCTGTTTTGACATCTAACCACCCTTTCCTATGCCTCAGCTTCCCTCTTATTTTCCTCCTTAGAAGCTTTGCCTTCTGGAAGCTGCTTTAACATAATTTGTTCTAGCAGAAACCTGCTCCATGTTTTTTACACAGTACCTCACATGGTGAGATCCTGAGGCAACTGCAGCTGATAAAAATAATAAAAGCCTTTGAGAAAGGGTAGAAAATTTGTTTCCATGCTACCAAGATGATTCTTGTTAAACCCTGAAATCTTTTTACCTATGGGTATGAATGAGATTTGGGATTTCCAGTCACGGTTTTCTTGGGAGAAATATGGGCAATAGCTATTGTAAAATACTGGTACCTTAACAACAGAGTAAACTCAGTCCCTTTCCAGCCATCTGTATTTAAAAAAAAATTAGAGTTCTGAGAGGTTAAAAGAGACTTTTATTTTTATTCACAGAATTTCTTGTGCATTCATTCTATGATCTGGCACTCCAGATGGGAACAGAGAGAATAGAAGGTCCGACAATCATGCTTGTATATTTAAGACAAAGTAATAGAATTTTAAAATGTTTTCTTTTCTGGTAAATCAAATACATTCATTTTACTTTGTTTTTCTAATTATGTCTGCTAGTTCAGCTGGAGAAAGAGGTCAGCACTGGGTTACAATAAAGGCAAAATAAACAGCTTTCCTACAGTGTGTATCCAAATATGAAACTCCTACTCCAAAGAGGGAAAGGACTCTAAACCAAGGGAGGAAATATGAGCAATTAGACCTGATTAAGAAGAAACAGAATTTTCCTTGTCTTGATTTGAATCTGGGACCCAATTAAAACCAGATTCATTTTGGGAAGAGTTAAAAATTTCCCACTGCCACATGCCCAGGTGCCACTGGAATGAGGTAATTTGGTTTCCAGGGAATTGGCTTTTTTCTCTGTGTTATGGATGCAAAACTGACCCCAGTCCACACAGGGGTTATTGGGAAGGAAGAAAGCATGCACATGTTATGGTTCAACTCTTCACCTTAAGAGATTGATGGCCCCAGCTTGCTCACCTGTCTCCACTTCAGAAAGGAAAGGTTCTTTCCTTTCTGAATTTAGGAAACATACTCCTAAATTCACCCCTCAGTTTCTGGGGTTAGGTGAAAGACAGGACATAGCAAGAAAGGAACAGTGTAGTCTGTAGGCTGCTCCTGGTTGTCTGTGTCCCACTTCAGAAGTAAATTGTTACTGATACAAGTTTCATACAATACTCACAGCTGTGTTGTGCACCTTTTCTACCTCATTTAGCATGGATGTGATCTCTTAGATGGAAACACCTGAATAGTTGCCACTCCCATTCCCAGACCACCTGGGTGAGATGTCTCAAGGGGCAGAGTGCTTCCAGTCCACTAGATTGCACACAGGGAGCTGGCTTTCCACAAGACCAGTGTCCCTCTTACTGGGGGTGTCTGAGTATGGTGGTTTTGTCTGGGGCTGGTGGTGTTGGGGAAGCTGGGAAGGGCAGGAGGGAAGCTCTGGCACTTGCTGCTCATGGAACACTGTGAGTGGGACACAGTGACTATTTTCTACCCCAGGCTTGGATCAGAACAGCTCTGAAGCTGGCTGGCTGATGGCCCCCAGCCCTCCTTCAGGGAGCAGGAGTGTCCCATGGGGACTGGGGTGACAGCATTGCAAAACCCAGGAACAAGAGTGGAAAGGACTGATTCTCACTGAGGGAAGTGAATTCCTACAGTGGGACTGCCATTTGCTCTAGACAAGGAAAGGCTTTGCTTGTCAAATTTACCCTAATCTCATGTTACCACAGCCTGTATAAGATCTTGCTTCACACGAGTCTTTCTGCAAGAGCTTTATGATTTGCGAAGTTAATTTGTGGTCGGCAATTTAATAGTTTCACATGACTGCAAGCATATTCTTGATTTTCCTGCCTCATAGTCAGCTTATGACTTTCACTACCTAAAGCAGAGCCAAAATTGTATGTCTTATGCTTTTTTGGGGTTGGATGCTGCTGAGACAGATATTTCTGAACTGATCTAGATCATATTTTTTCTTTTCAGACCAAACAGTTTCTCCCCACGTCCCTGCAAGCAGCCAGAAGTATAAAACCCAACACAAAAAAAAAAAAAGACTGAAACCAACAACACCCATTTGCATTATGCCAATAAATCAGGCAGGCTGAAGCCATTTGTCAAAAAGATATTTGCTTGAATCCAATTCACTTTGTGTGCTGGGGATGCTTGGTAGTTTAGTACTTGCTAAATGATTAATCAGCCCATGATTTTTTAAAAATACAATGCAAAAACAACAAGCACAAAATGAGGCTTTTAGCTAATGTGGCTTGAGCATTTGAAGAACATTTAATTATGTCATCCTTTGATCAACACATGCAGCCTTTAAATATAGACAGAGAAAAAGAGTTTCTGTGGGGTGGTTAATAACCTCCTCATCTACTGATACACATTATTAAAAGAGGAAAAACCATACAATTTTCTGGCTTATTCTTCTCAGAATGGAAAGCACTGTCATTTCTTTGCCTCTTAAATCCCTTGATAGTTCCAAGCAATTCTTGTGGGCTTGGAAAGCCATGAGAAAACTAAAAGTGATTGCAATTTTGGCCTCTGACAGATCCACTTACACCTACCATCTTGCTGAGTAGCAGAAGCAGCCTCTGAGAGACCTGGGAGAGAGCATTTGGCATAACCATATCTTCCTTCTGGGAAGCTTAGGGTGTTTCATGGCCTCCTAGGTTATCTAGTTTGTCTGAAGGTACAGTTTCCACAGAGCAAACTGGATCATTGGGAAGCTCAATGTTATTTCCAGTTCCAAATTACTACTCTCAAGACAGACCCTCCTCTCAAAACAACAGTTATTCTTTAAGGAAATACCAGGGAATCCCTCTTTATAGCACCCATGGAGAACACACCTGCACCCATCTTTCTAGGTAAACAGCAACATCTCCTGGTGCAGGCTAATACCAATTTGAGACACAATTATGTGATGAATTAAGGTGATACTTGTATTTATCCTTTTTATCAGATTTGAAGTAAATCTGTACATTCTCCCAGGCTTGTGGAGCTAGAGGATGAGTCCCTGTAGGAGTGCCATTTGTTACCCCCACAAATGACTCAGTAGGTGAGGTGCTTGTTAAACATATGGGCCTTGTCAGTATCCCAATAATTCTGCATCCCATTAGTCTTGCTTCTTACAGGATCTCTTTGCTTACCCTATGTGCCACATTCAGTACTCTGACAGAATTGACAACGAGAAGATTGCAACACTTTAAATTCAGTCCATAAGTATTTGGAGACTGGAGGCTGACAATGTTACAGGAAAGATTCATGGTTTTCTAGAGAGTGCTCACCTGAGAAATGAAAATGGTTGTATCTCACCTTGTCATCCATTGGAACAGAATGCCTCTGCTGTTGTGCTAAAGATGTCATGTCTAAGACTTACAACGTGTGCTCTGATTGTATTTTCAGCTTCTTTTTGTTTGTTTGTTTTTTGTTTTATTTCAAGAGACTTTTTCAATCTGAACCTACTTCATAGGGTTACAAGCAAAATTTAGATTATTACTCTTTATGGAAGGTTCCCAAGTGGTGTTGAATATGGCACAAGATCTTTCAGTATTTGAGAACACAGAACAGGGAGGTTCCCATGGGAACCTGGGTGGCATCTGAAACAGCCTCATATTTCAATATTTGCCATTTTTATGGTACTAAGTTCACAGAGAACATTATAAACACTTGCTATAGCCAGAGTCAATTCAGGACTTAGATGAAAAAATTCCTATGTCCATTTTATAGGAAGATAAAGTGAGTTTGAAAGAGGTTAAATAATCTGCCCAGAGCTTGAGAATAAATCAAGGGCAGAACCTGAGAGGAGGCCCTGGGGTGCTGACACCTATTCTCAAAAGACAAACATGCATTAAAAATAAGGAGCAGTAAATCAGGCAGTGCTTCCTAGTTCTCTTGATTAAGGAAACGATTTGTACAAGCCATCTTCTAGGAATTTATGGCTGATTCCTGCTTCCCCTAATGTGTATGGAAAAGTGAGTTCCACTCTTAGTAGCAATTAAATGGCATGAAACATCAAAGTGTAAAAAGTCAGAGAGAATGCTTGATTTGATAAAAACCCCATGACTTCTTGGTATAATTAAGAATATCATGAGGAGTATTCACTTGTGTATTGATTTTATTTTTTTAATTTTCAGAAGTATATTTTCATAAGCCCTTTGAGCTGCTCAGCATGCTGCGATTTTTGTTAATTTCCTCTTTACCAGGTTTATCAGCTTTAATTATAGCTGAAAGCGATCTTTGTCTCAAGAAGATGAAAACCCTTTGTGAAAATGCACTGATGCAGTTTGTTTCCAAACCCAGATATATTTCCTAATTAGTTCCTTGTTGTAATAGGTTGCATAATTAATGAAAACACAGCAAAATATTCAAAGTAGTAATTTTCTTTGAACAAATGTATATAAAAAGGAGAAAACTAAACTATTACTTTAATTAACCTGCATTGAAAGGCACTGTCAATATCAAGCTGAGTGTTAGCCCTCTTGGGCTGTGTGGTATTTTATGTCTTACCTGGCTGTTAATCTGTTTAGCCTAAAGACCTGACACCTCCCTCTTCTTTCATGAAGCTAAGCAGGGGCAGGTTTAATTAACACTGTACTTGGGTGGGAAGTCTTCATGGGAAATCCCACATTTCTGCTTGTTCTGATACTTCTGTGGTGCCTGTTTCATGACTGGCTGTAATGACATGGGTCTGTGCCAACAGCAATCCACAGGCTCCAGTGACACCTTTCCACTCTTCCCTTGCGTCTGGGTGCCACCAGCTCAGCAATCTGGCAGGAAACTGGCAGGGGAAAAACTAAGAAATAAATACATCACCTGGGTGTGTCTGTGCCCTCATGGGGGTGACTTTGCAGTGACAGGGTCATCCATGGGACCACCTCTGCTGATCCTGGGCCACCCTCCAGGTGGGAGATGGCATCCACTGTTTGTCCCCTGAGACTGATTGATGTTCTGTGGCACAGAACAGGGGTGTGTGCTGGTGGGATGACTGATCTTTTCTTGGTCAAGCTTCAACTCAGTTCCAAGGTCTCCCCTTGTTTGGAGTTTTTCCTGGATGACATTGTTCCATTTCTCTCCATTTTTTCAGATCTGCTGAGGCAGATCCCTGTACTTCAAGATTTGCTGCTGTTCATGGAACACATGTTGTTTCAGGAGACAGATTGAGACTGTGGTTAAGCAGTCTTGGGGCTTTCAACCCTTTTGTCTGCCAGGGATGTGCTTGAACTGAAGATCCCCCACCCCATTTCTAAGTTAGTCCAGTATGTGCTCTAAAAACATCAGCCTGCTTCTCAGGGTTCCTTCAAGGCACTGCTGTATCTAATTGCAAAATGTCACAAGGCTGATAAAAACAAGGTCCAGCAAAAGCAGCTGAGTGACTCTAAGAGCTAAAACACAGCAGGTGGAGACTCCTTCCTCCCTTTTGCAGCAAGGACAAACTTCTCACTGCTCAAGGGGCAGCCAGGTGGGTCCTTGGGAGATGGGTGCTCTTGCCCAGGTTGAGGGAGATCCTGAAGCTTCCTTGAGATCCAACGAGGTTAAGCCCTTCTCACCCCATGGTGTGCAAACATACTGGAAGTATCATGAGCTTTTCTTGAACATGGTATAGGGGGAAAAAGAACATATGTGACTCCCTGCTCTTGATTCTTTGACCTCCAAAGGTCAGAGTTAACATATGATTTAATGCCATGCCTTTGTACTGCCTCTATTACATTTATATCTCTGAGGCACCATTCGTGGGACAGGCTGCACACTTTAGCCAAGGTCTGCGAGTGACAGATAAATCTGTTCTGCTTTCAGGTAATGTAGTACCCCCCTGGTTTTGCACAAATGAGAAAAGGGAAAGGAATAGCACTGCATATTTTGTCCTGGCCTGTTGTATAAAGCAGGCCTGCTCTCTGCCACACAAACATAAAGGATATTTGAAACAAAATAGAAGGGAAAATCTAGCCAGCAGCCTCCTTCCTTCCTCCACTACAAAAACTTTTCCCTTCCCCAAAAACCAGGACACAATTCTTGACTGATGGCTAAATAAAGGAAGACTTGATAAGAAGGGACTTAAAGGTAGTCAACTTACTTGGAAGGTTTTGTGTTGTAAGAATTTATGAAGAGTGGAAGGGAAATGAATGCATGGCTGCATTTAGATTCTGAATTCCCCATTGCTATGCTGACATTAAATTTTCAGGATGTTTTTGCGTACATAAAACACAACAGCTGTCCTATGGGAGGTATAATTACAATTAAAAAAAAGGAAAGAAAATAAGCTGTGAGCATACAATCAACTCTTGAGGGAGGGAGCCAATATCTCAGGCAAATTACAGAATCAAAGCTGCCTGAAATCTTTTAAGGCACAGCTCAGCAAGCTGTGTTAGGGAGGAAAGGCCAGAGCAGAAGTTCCCAAAACTAAAATGCTAGGAAGAAAAATTAGTAGCAGAATAGCCAGAAATTTATCTAGTAGTATAAATATCCAGAAAGGGCAGAGATGGATCTAGTGTTTGCCCTCTGCTTTGAAGGGGGCCAAAGACTGGAAGCCCAATCTCCCCATAGCAGGTGCAGCCAGATTTAAAATGAGCAGCAGGAGATGGTTCTTCACAGAATTTGTAGTAGATCTGTAAAATTCATATCCTGGGGGTAGTCTGGATGAAGACACACACAGGTTCAAAGGAAGGCTAGAGAAATACTTGGAAAAGGGAAATCTTTGGGCTTATTAAACAGACAGGCCACAGGAGGCTTAGAGAAAGCATCATATATAATTGTGCAGTTTTACTTTTCCCTGAGGACTTGTGTGTTCAATAGTGTCAGATAGTCTGGCCATTCCTGTGGTTTTTTGCTAAAGTTGATTGACCTTTAGCAGGATAAGAATCTGAAATTTGTGTTCATTGCCATTGTAGAGAAAAGAGCAAACACCTTTTCAAATATCAGCCCTTCCCATCATCCCAATGTTCCCAGTGTTAATAACATGGCACATACTATCTCCATTTGTGAAACTTCTGAAATTGATAGAATCAGATAAAAAAAAAACATTTTTCCCTTCCCCATTTTTTCCCCTTTTGGTAAAATTGTTAACTCCTCAGAAAGGTCACCACTTAGATGTGATAGCACAGCACACAATAGATAATGTGCTTTTCCTAGGTGGTAGGACTGAAACAAAGGAGGAGAAGGGCTGCAGGCAAGGCTGCAAGACAGGAAACAGGAATAATGGCTCTCAGTTCTCCATCCCCACATGGGATTAGGGACATACACCTTGAATGAGCATCTGAAATCCCTAAATTAGGAGTCTGGCAGTGTTTGGATCTCATTTTTGTGTCCTTCACAATCCTAAACAGACTTAAACACAGACATAGAAAAAAATGATTCAACCCACTTGGCAGCACCCCAAATTCATCAGGAAGAACTAGACAGCACACATTAAAGCCCCAGTAAAGGCTACTCTGCTGTCTGAGCAGCATTCATTTGCTTTGAGATTATCTGATTTATGTCTCTGTTCCTAAACAGGGATCATCCTTTCTGTGCTCCCTGTTCTGTGGTCCCTGTTCTCTAGCCAGCCCTACAGAGGCAGGACAAGACAGCAGGATGGCTGACTCCTGACCCCTGGAAATCTAAAGAAAAGGATGGGTGGCCTTTGGCCAGTAGGTCCCTGAGCAGCAGAGACTCCTGGGTGGCTCTGCAGAGACCAACTTCTGTCCATCCAACTTTGGTATTGTTTTGGGTCCCTTCCTCCCAAAGTCCACATGTAGCCCCTTGAGGCCCTGGACTGCCATCCTGTGTCTATTGAAAAGTGAAGTGTCTAGTGAACAGCTACATCATCAGGGAAAGGGCTTTTATGAAGCCAGGATCCAGGCATGTCACACTGACTGGCACCAGAGAGGATATCCAGACCCATCCCTCCCCTCCGGCCTGCTTCTCTCACCTTTAGCTGCAAACCCTTCTCAGCAGAGACCATGGCTCTGTGTGTTTGCAGATTGTCTGCCTCAACAGGGCCCTCCTCTTGATGGGTTCTTGCAAAGCAAGAAACAAGAGTGGTGGTTTTGTTCTGGTATTTAATTAGATGGTGTCTTCCAAATCTTATTGCAACTTCCAGCTGTGTAGAGTGTAGGGCCAGGAGAGATGATTAGATTATCTGGTTTAACCACCCATAAAACACAGGATGCAGAATTTCATTCTCCATCACAGCACAAATAATAAATAGAATACTCCAAGACAAACTCTAATATCCAATTTTTAATATCAACTACAATATGCATGTAGAGGGAAACATTAAACAAACCCCTGTGTCTACCAATCTACAACCCCCCTGGCAGTACTTACATATTTCTTATTGCTCACTGGCTTATTTACTGCCAAGGAACAAAGTTAATGCTGAGCTCTGAAGCATTTCTAATGTGAACCAATTTTGCCCTGTGGTTTCATAATGAGCTCCACCCTTCATCCACCTCTGTTCCCCCTTCTTTCTACTTTCCCTTATTTAATTTAAAAAAAAAAAAAGTGAAAATGTGCCCCTTCTAGGAAGCAAAATTCAGATTAATTTCCTATAAGTGCTGTTTCATGCCCAGGGTAGTAGCTTGATGCCAGCCCTGTGAATCACAGGTTTGATTACTCTGATAGGGCAGGAAAGTGTCTTACTTAAGAGATAGCAATGAAAAAATATGTTAGCAGGATTGGGTTATTTTTTTTTCTAGGAGGAAGAAGAAAGACAGAGCTTTATGGGGAAACTCTATTAAAGCCATCAACTTTCCTTTGCTCAAGGTCAAAAATTGTACAATACCATTGGAATAATGTAATTTTAGAAAATTTCTGTGCTGCCTTTTTGTTTTTCTTTTTTTTTTTCCTTCTCTTTTTTTCCCTTGTCATGTTTATGCCTGGGGGCTTTTTATTTGATGACTGTTCTATTAATGCCTTGAATCAATGAATGGGAGACTATCTACAAAGTAAAACAACAAGTTAAAAGGTGGGGAGCAGGAGAAAATAGATGATGTGGACAAACCACATGCTGTGGGGAACCACACTGACTCATCTGTGAGCCCTGGAGAGAGCTTGGCCAGGGACATGTGGTGAAATTACTGGGAATAGTGTAAGGCACATGGGGAGATGGCATGTGGAGTAGAAAAATCAAATCTGTCCTTCCCTTTCCCAACATATTTTATTGCTTCAGTGTGTCATTTGCTGCCTGCAGATAATATATGCAAAGTGCTTTACCCTAAGGTTGGGATTTGGTGACAAGTGTCATGTTTTGCCAATCAGAACTGAAGAAACCTGGGTGTGATCAGGGCTTGAAAGCAGCCCACCATGGGCATTGTGAGGTATCTAAGCTCGTTAGCTGTAGGACTAATGAGCCAGGGAGAATAAATTCAAATGCAAAAGAATTAAGTTAGTCATTACACTTACTACAGTGAGCTTAAAAATTTGTCCCTGGTCTGTCATTCACAGCAGCCCCCTAATTCTTGCATTCACATTGCTTTTCAGCAATGTGTCCTTCTGTATCTCAGGGAAACTCATTTCACATCCATTTCTCAGCTTTTCAATCTGTAAAATGGGAGGCAATGCTTATCTTGTTGCAGCTAAAATTTATAATTAGCACCTTAAAAGCCCTATGGAGGGTCTATGTATGATTTATTTTCAATAAAGAGTAATACAAAATGAGTTAGGGCTTGGTCTGAAACAGCCTTCCCTTTTAAGCAATTTCATATGGAATTGTAGCATCCCACACCAGTAGAACTAGACACTTCACATTCTACATGTGTTGATTTATATTTGCTTAAAAAATGAA
>VZRH01005098.1:151894-175511 GCA_013397555.1 Urocynchramus pylzowi | reverse complement strand
TTTTTTTTTTTTTAATGACAAATCTTAGGGGATTAAGCAGGATTAGGCTTCCTTTTTGCTAGGTGTTATACAAGCATATGACAGCGACCTCTTTTTGCTGGAGTTTACAATTTTGAACTTTGATCCCAGCAATTTTAGAAGTGCAGAGATAAGCATTAGTTTAAATACTTTCAATGCCATCATATTCAAGGGAAAAAACCATGGACTTAGCTTCCCAGTAGTTATATAATCACAGGCTAATTTTTGCTGTTGCAAAAAACAGTTTCAGAGTCTCCTTCGGGGTATGAGGGTAGAAAGACTTCAAAACCTTGCTCATAATGTGAAATTTGGAGTGAAAAACAAAATTCCAGCTGACCTGTGCTGATGGAGCTGACGAGTGGTAACCTTTTGACTTCTGTGTTTGGATGGTCAAGTCCCTACTTGCATGACCTTGGGGCCAGTTTGCATGTACTAAGTCCCTCAATCTGTTTCAGGATGCCTCACCTCTTGCTTCACATCAGAGACAACTTAAAAGTCACACAAAAGTGCTGTCTTTGCTGTGAGGGGGAAGAACAGAAGAATTTCCCCAAACTGAGAGCTGGATTTACTGCAAGAGAATTTAATGCTTTGAGTAGTTCAGTGGTAGGTGGCAAGAAATGGAGGAAAAGAAAGGGAAAAAATTGGTTCATACATTTTTTAAGCTCTTTGGCTGTAAAACAAACACTGGCAGTCCCTGAATAAAAAAAAAAAAACAAAAAAACCCACATAACTTGTTAATACAGAAAAAAACCCCAAGATTTCTTTCAAATCATGTGCATATGATGTAGTACTTTCCACTACAGCTTCAGGATTAGCATCGATTACAACAGAGACCAAGGCAGGACTATCAAGTCATTTAGGACTGTATCCTCAGGGGTCCTCAGACCTGTGTGATCCAACTTCTGACCTTTGCCTTTCCCCTCAGGATTCTCTGTCATTTTAAAGGTGTTTTCTTTTTTTGATATTGAATTTAACAACATGAAAGTGTAACACAGAGGAACCAGTGGCTCTGCACCCTTGGGTGCTGTGGGCTGCCTCCACAGCTGCTGGGTGTTCATACCTGGGATCCTGGTGCTGACACCAGCTTCCTTAAGTGAAAACAGGAACTTTTCTAGGCTGGAGTGTACTAAGTCCTGCTCTTCTGTGGGGACAGATTATCCACTTTTTCTGGGAATAAAATGAATGCAAGACTACTTTTATGGGTACAATGCTCTCACTTTTCATGTGGAGAAAAGGACAAAGGAGATTAAAAAAAGGACAGAAATGATAAAAGTTTAATTTGGGGTAGAAAAGAGAAAGAAACCCTTTTAGCTACAGGCAGTTACAGTGTAGTGGGTTGGAGACTACCTCCATCAACTGTCAGGAAGAGTTTCTGGGTTTGGATATTAGTGGAAAGAAAAGGTTATCTGTGGAACACCAGGTCTTAAATTCCTAACACGCTCCCTTGCCTGTCCCCTTTGCTCTTTCCCAGCAGCACACTGCAAGATTCTCTTCTCCCACCTCTCTCTCACAGTGCTAATCCCTGCCTGCTTTCAACACCCTGAACTCAATGCAATCTCAACCTTTGGAAACTGCATTCTTAGAAAGAACAGACGGGAAACTCGGGGACGACAGTCTCCCAGAGTCCCCTGTCAAGGTCTGTGCAAAGTCCTTGTAGCTCCTTCTTTAAATAGATGCTGGCAAATTACAGCAGTGTCATTTGGTCTTTGCTTAACAAGCTGCGTTCACCGTTTCTTACTGTCAGCTCTATTTTCCCGGGGTTTGTCACTTGTCAGATATCTGCCAAAAGGAGCAGATGAAATCTCAGCCCTCAGGGGAGACGTTGCTCCCTCACTTCCCTTGAAATCCTTTCCCCCACACTCAATTCTCTTTTTGGCCACTCTTTATTTATAAATCAAATTCAACTGAAATTGGGTTTGAGGAATTGGCCTTTTTCTTTGCTCTGGTTATGAATAAAGCAGAGCACGGGCCTTTCGGGTTTAGATGCTTGTCATTTTTTTCTGTCAAAAAAAAACAAGGCTCCAAACTGGATTTAAAAGAAAAGGATCACTGATAAATCAGTGCTGGATAAGTGGCAGTAGTTATGGCTCTATTGATAAATGGTAATACACCAGCACCCTGGCAAACACATAGTTAAAGCACATCAGCTTGCTTGAGCATCATTATTATTTCATAAGATGCTCTGGTTATTGAGACTGAGGTAATTAATAGGCCAAGCAGAGCCTGCAGAGTCAAGCCTGATGGATGGAACATGCAGGATACATTTGAAAGCTTCTTCAGCCCCTAAATCCCTCTCAGGATTAAGGCAATTCCAGGCAGTAACTTTCCAATCTAGAATTTCTATAAATACTGGTTAATAAGATCTTTTCTGACCCTGGAGGAGAGATTTTGAATCTTTAAATAAATTAAAAGAAGGATATTTAATATCTCAAACTATTCTTAAGCATCAAAATTTGTAAGTGCCAGAAAATGAAGTATTATTAATTTAGATTAATTTGGTTTTGCTCATATTCACAGTTTGTTTAAAAACTGTAAAATCGACATTATTTTCTTTGGAATCTAGTACTGTTTTATGAGATTAGAGCAAAATATATTCTTGTAAATAAAGAGACAGCAAGGATTGAGGACATAGGTTATGACACAATGGTGAGAGAGAGTTAACTGGGATATGGCCTGAAGTATAGTCACTATTTTGACATAAGTCTTTGAAAGATGGAAAATATGGAGGCAAGGTTAGCATTCCTGTGGAGAATGAGCATATAGGAAAAGGAAATCATTACATCTGTGGTGGTAGTAAGAATTCAGAACTCAATATGATTGAGCTTTGGGACATCTGGCACTCTCTCTCTTGGAGAAAAGAGGTTTTGGCACAGGAAATGCACTCATGGACTTGTAAAGGAAGAGAGGGCTCCAGTGCCAAGCAGGCAGCTACTGACACACGTGGTGCCCAAAAGAGGGTGGGCAGGGAGAGGGAAGGGAGCAGGAAGCAGGGAGTAACTCTGACCTTGAAGATATGGAAAGCATTAGGGCAAATTTGAAGAAAAGAATAATTAAAAGATGTGGCGATAAATATGAAAATATTACAAAAAGGTAACAGGCTTGCTGGAGGTGAATGTTGCAGAGTAGTGGGATCTATCTGTCCAGCCTGCTTTGGTTCCAAACCAGAGAAATTCAGTGGAACTAATCTACCCAAATTACAGGAAAATGGGTTCAAGGCTGTGTGGGACATGAGAAGGTAAGCCAGAGAGGATGAATAGGTGAATTACAGGTGGATAAAGTGACTGATGAGACACATCATGCTGGAAGAGGAGCTAATTGAGTTGGAATGAAGTTTTTTAAAGGATCATTCTGGGGACTGAACACATTTGATGTTTTTCATAATGACCTTGGCATGAAGAGTGGATCTTTGCTGGTGAAACACAGCTGAAAAGCTTTGCCAGTGTGGAGGAAGCCTGAATTGGTACTTTGGAACAATCAGACTAGAATAATGTAATGGGATGAAATGTAATTGCCCAGATTGCCAGGTCATGTGTACAGGGACTAATGAAAGGTATTTCTTTGGATGGACCCATTGGGGAGGACACCAGCTGGAAATGAGAGGGAAAGAAAAAGGTCTGGCTGTCTTAATTGCAGGACCTCTGCAAGCCAGCAATGAGATGTGCCTATAAAAATGCAAATACAACCCTATCAGGCAAAATTTTCCCAAAACCTTTTCCAAATTATTTTTTGAGACAATTAGCAAACAACCCAATGAGGACCCTTATGTAGAGGATCCCAGGTGCTAAGGAGGAGAGAAGAACTCAAACAGATGAGTCTGCACAGGTGACCACAGGAACACAATCCATTTTTCAAGAGGAAAAGGAAGATTGTTGTGGTCTTAGCCTCAGAAAGTGAAAGATGTAAGATGTGACTCACTACAGTTGTGATTTAAAAATATCCCACTCACATGAGCACTCCAAGTAATGTTCTATAAAATAAAATCACTGCAGTGAAAAGAATTGTCATATAACAGACATTGTTGTTCAAATCAAGTGAATGATGAGGTCTGTGTGTGTTAGACTAACACATAGCCAGTGCCCAGAACTGAACTGTGAGGAAAATGCTAATGAACATGGGAGGTACGTGCTGTGTTTCCTTCAGGTAACTCAATCACAGTGACAAGAATAACCCCTTGGTTGTTTCTGTTAAAAATGCAGCAGAATAAAGTAGCTGTGTATATGGTTTGAGATCTGCTGGGGAGATGCTTGCTGGGATTCTGGATCTATCTCTTCTCCCAAGAGTCTGACTCTTGGAAAAAATTCAAAACAAGGCAGTGAAAAGCTCCAGAATCAATATGTTCTTGGCCTCAGAGGACTGTGTTCAATCTCTGGTTAAATATTATTAAAAAAAGTACGTCTGCTCCTTTTTTAATGCACAAATCACAACCTAACCACGATTCTGGAACTGCAGCTGATGCCACCACTTATCGGGGAAGCCACACACAATTTCATGTCAGATCTAGCAAATCATAGCTCCAAACCAGATCTAATTCCTAGCTTGTTCTCAGGCCTGCTTGTAAGGCAACCAGGCGTGCAGGTTCTCATTGGCCACTGCCAATGTGCCAGCAAACTCTGTCTACTGGGAAGGTGAATTGGAGTGGGAGACAGATTTATCCTTCTCAAGGTCTCCTCCCCTGGCATTTTTGTGGGCCTCCCACAATTTTGTCCCACAGTAATTCCCAAACCAGTACAAAGCAAAAAGAAAATAAAGTTCTCCCAACCAAAAGGGATTGCTTGGGCCCAAAGAGTACCATCAGCAGAACCTTCCTGTATATATGCATATGAATAAAGAGATTATGACTGCACTATTATTAATGTGAATTATTTGGTAGAGGTAGGAAGAGCTAAAATGAATGAAAAGAATGTTCTGTTTAAACCAGAGGAATCTTCTTGCCACTGTTTGGTTTCACACCTAATGATGTATTTTCTTTTGAATGTGCAAACCAAGTAGATTTTTTGGGAGTTCAGAATCTTTTTCCATGAAAGAAACACCTAGTCCTGTACCCAAACCTTGCCATCACTGTAGAAATACAAATGTGTCTCTGTGTATCCCCAGGGACAAATCCTTATCTAGTTTCCCCAAGGACACTCAGCTATGAACTATTAAAAGTGTTTTTGTTAACCTTTCAAAGTGTATGAGAGAAAATTAATGAAAAAAACATCTGAAGTTGTTTCCACTCAGAGAATATCTTCCATCTCCACTCCGTTTTTACTCACAGGATTTTACACCTCCTGCAGAAATTGGTTTCTGGTCTATCTTGTACCTTGTATCTCATGCTGGGGTCCTGCTAAAGAGCAAAGAATTGGAACCAAGATTACCTTTCAAGTAATTTAATCAGTCCAAATCATGTGTGGGAACAAGGACCCAAAGAGGGATCCATCAGACCCTTTTTCTTAGCCTCTGCTGTTATAAATCTGTCCTCTTATTTTGCTTTCCCATCATTATGGATGAGTACACTAGACACAAGGATTTTTTTCCCCCTAAGAACGCATTTACTACTTTAAGTTAATTCATATTCTCCCCCTCTTTACTTTTACTGTTTGGCATTACTTTTTAAACTAAGCACCTATCTTTCTCATTTACAGCAGTGGAGATACAGCCAGCATTACTTTAGGTGCAATATTTTCAGTGCATCCCAATGCAAGGGTGTTTATGAAGTCCCCATTTAATACTTCAGCTCTCCTACTGTCCTTCCTCACCACTTCATTTCCATTTTTTTTCCACCCAGTCTTTCTCCTTGAAACACTTCTAGGTGTTGCAATTCTGGATGTATGTACACATATGTACATATATATACTTATACAAACCAGCTTACAAAAGTGAAACACACCATTTCATTTCTTTCTTCAACTTATTTCACATAATATTTTCCTGCTGCTTGAGAACTAGCACTAAAGATATATTCTTGACATTCCTGAGTTTTGAACTTTTATCAGAGGTGTGTTTTGTATCTGCTACTATTCACTCCTGAAAGCCTTTTTAGTCATTGTTGGGTATGCACAGGATAAAGGTGTTTTCCAACACAACTTAGGCAGTACAGTACATGATAAATTACCTGTTGGACACCTAAACTGGATGTTTAGGTAAAGGGCTACAGAATATAAGATCCTGGTGCCCCTGAGAGCAGAGATCTTCTGCACACTGCTGGATTGCATCATACTCATCCAACATGCTTTCATCTGCTACCCACTGTTTCAATTCTCTTTTTAATTAATTTATAATGTAGTCTCCCACTCTATTCTTGGGTGTGGTTCTCAGGCATTTCCAGTCTTTGGATTGATGTCTGCATGTTGGAATAATTTTATTGGCGTGAGAGATTTCCCTGAAGAATCTTAGGAAGACAGACATAAAGGATATGGTGCAAATCAAAGTGGCACAATCCATGGACATGGCTGCTTCCACCAGCTGCAGTGATGGAGGTTCCCCCCAGTTCAGTCAGTATATCCCCACAACACACATTTGCTGTGATTTTCTCCAGTATCATTCTAAAAAGTCCCAAACAGTGTGTCTGCCTCTAATTGAAATTCTACAGCAATTTCCTTTGCAAGGTTGATGGACAGGGTGAAAAACGGATCAGTCCTCTTCTTTAAGTCCCAGAACTAAAGAATAATGGTTCATTTGATTAAATTAATGACTTGCAGGTTTCAAAGAATTAAAAAGTACTCAAGCTGTGAAATTCACTTCCCTAAGAGAGTCACTGAGTCAAATGCTGTTAGTAGGTTTTAGAAGGGATAGAGATAGTGTTACTCCCATTATAAACACACTGCTGAGGTTTATTTGGAGAGAATGATCAAATCCATTTTATTTTAAATAGTGAAATTCTCTTCTGCTGGAAGGGTTATTTTCCCCTCACCTCTCACCTTCTATGTCATTTACTATGGGATTTGCTGATCAAAACCTTACATTTTTTACATAGTGGACTTTGCATAGGTCTCACCAAGGTGGCTCTCACTTGTGCCCTGACCCCAGCCACTTCAAGCAGAGCAGACATGTGGCCATGATTCCATGGCAGCAACCCTTGGATTGCTTAAACATCTGCTAAGGGCTGGGCTACTCTCCTAGATACCCCCAGCAAATACATCAGTGTCCTGGTAGCATAGGCAATAATGGCAGCTCTTGTCACCTTCTTTTGTGTTCACCCTCCAGATAATGAAAGCTGTCCTGGTGAGGCAAGGTGGGCACCCTATATATTTTTCTGTCCCAAATGCTCCTTCTGGACAGGTTATTCTATTTTCTTTTTCCACTGACTACTTAGGGACATTATGACTGTTCTCCCTGATTTCAGCATCAGCTGTCTTCCCAAGAATCAGGGCAGGAGCCAGTCCTAGTCAGGAAGCCATTCTGATACCTTGCATATTCTTACCTTTGTGCCAATGGACAAACTCCAATGGACATTTTGAGTGGACTCAGCCCCACTTCAGAGGACATGTCCTTGGCAGGATCTCCCCAGCCCCTCTGGAATACACTTGCACAAGATGGAAAGGCATCCACAACCCATGGAGCTCTGGCCCCATTTTGTCCTGACCATATTCCAGCCAGCAAATAACCTCTTGTCCCATAGAAATGTCTTTCAACTTGGATGAAAAGCTATGAAATGATGTCACCTTAAACCATTGCAATACTAAATCTGTCATCCTCCTCTGTTTATCCTTTGAGATCTAACTTTTTCTTATATAACAGATAGAGTTTTTTGATATGTGGCCTTCAGATTAACTCAAAGGCAAAATAAATAATCTTTAGGCCAGAGAGAAAATAAGCATCTGCTTCATTGCAGCAAATGCATTCAGCGAGCTCAATAGAAATATCCCATGGAGATGTTTGAAATGACAGGGAAATCAGCTCTGTGAATCAATATGTTTGGTGGAAAAAAAATGGCTCAGTCACATCTTGTTGGGCATAATGGAAATTGATTGGCAGTTATCTATTAGTGATAATTTCTGTTTGATGACTTGCCATATGTTATCAAGCTCGAAATCAGAAGGGAGTGGATTAAATGAATAGATTCTGTCACCAAAAAGCACAAGGCACCAGCAGCACAGCAGAAGATGTGTAGCATGCACAGCATCTTTCTGAGAGAAATGAATTCTTTAATCCACCCTAATTTTAAATATTCAGGGTCTGTGTAGACTGGCAGATTTACAGATTAGGGACTTGAAGGGACCCTTTCACTCAAATATTTTACTTGCTGCCTTTCAGTGACAGGCAATCAGTGAAATGTCTGTAGACCTTTCAAATCATCTTTCCTTCAAGATTCAATAGGACTTTACATCTACTGAGGCGAACCCATTAAAGGAGACTTTGTGATACAGTCCAGAGCTTTGCCTAAGTGCTGGAAACTACACTGAGCTCAGTTCTATTTGTGGGAATGTCACTTGGGGAGGAGGGTCATCTGTAAAGCAGTTCCCCCTGCCAATTATAATTACAGTGAGTTGAAGAACAGACCCTGAAACTCAGCGTAAGAAATTATGAACCTCCAGTCAAGTAAAATATGACATTCTGTTGAAGCCCCATTAATCCAATGTACCAATCTGGGCATGGAGCATGAATTCAGTAGTGTGAAAGCTGCATTATTTCATCTTCAGGAACTACCTCTGATAGTGTTAAAATTTTACTTCATTCTTCAGAGAAAAATACTGTCATGATTGCACAAAAGATGCTGTGCAATGCTTGTGAGCAAACACATCTTAAGGGAGCCCATTTCAGTGAGTGCTGACAGAAGTTTTAATGCTATTTGGGAAAATCTAAGTACCTGAATTATCCAGCTACCTGAATTACTCAGCCACCTGATGCCTTCTTATGGTAGGAAAAAGAGGAGATTGAAGATGCTGAGAGAGATATGTCTCTTAACTGAGTCTCCCCCTCTGATCATCCCAAATGTGGCTTTATAATAAAGCTGTGTGACACCAGAGCTTTGTCATGTAGAGGACCTTGTGAACACAAAGAGTAAAACATTAATTCCCTGCCATGTAGGATTATGTGGAGGTCTTTTCATTTATCACACAGTGCCTCACTTTTCTAGACTTAAATTTTCCTCTTTGGTCTTCTGTGGATAATTCTTGTAGAATCACTAATTTCCTACAAATTTTTGAAATTTAGCCCTGAATGATTTCAGATTCAAATTTAAACCTGAGAGCCATAGGATTTTAGAGAAAGCTCTCTCTGCCCCCTTAGTCTCCAGTCCCTCACTGGTGTGTCTGAGAGGGGTCTCTTCACTTCTCTGCTGACTCACCCAGCCTGACAGAAGCAGAAGCTCTAATGTGAAAGCTTGTGTTTTACCTCTGAGAAAAAAAAACAACCCAAAAAACCAAAAAAACCCTTTCCATTTTAATATGAAAACACAAACCAAAAAGAAAATGCTTCCATAATTTATTAAAAAAAAAAAAAAAAAAAGTGCAGCACCAGTCCAATGCTATATTCCCAAATTTAATAAAATAGGTTGTTAACTAAAACTACAATGTCTGGAATGACTATTGATTTGCAAGTGATTTCTCCCTGGTGGGAGGAGGAGAGAAAGGGCTTGACAGTTTCCACTGAACAGGGAGCTATGTAGGAAAAATTTAGATGAACCTGAGGGTGCTTTTCCTTCTTGCATTATTTGGGGCCTGATGCTGCAGTACAGTTTAGATATCCAAGGTTGTTCTGCCTGTCTGTGCCTGAAAGGCAGTGATTAGCACAGTGTAGAAGAAAAATAGCCTCACTTAATCAGCATTACACCTTTTTGGAGATAACAATTTGCTAATTTTTTCAAAAGAGTTGAACTATATCTTGGCAAGGGGAAAGGAGTTTTTTAATCACTTAACACCAAATAGCTAATGACCAATAAATGGATGCCTAATGCTGCCTTCTTCCTTGAAGAATCTCTGCAAAACTTCTGCTTTTTCACTGCCAAAGGAAAGGTGTTATTTTAGCTCAAGGAAAACGTCACATTTTCAGTATAATGGGTGTGAATAAATGTGGGGCCAGAATTAGAGCCAAGCCACGATCCAGCAGAGCAATTTGCTTCTGGAAAAGCTTTCTGAGCAACACAAAGCATCCTTCCCAGTAGCCTGTTCCAAGAAACCCTTTATGCACCAGTAGGAATGCAGACACACCTGTGTGGAGGTGGGCAGCAAACCAGCTGTAATTGTGTTTATGAAACAGTCATCTCTGTGCATGAAGTGCTTTTTGGTTCCAGCAGGAGCTCTCAGAGACAGCCACGCTGGTAGAGACTGAAGCTTTCAGGATTTAAATAGTTTTGGGTTAACTGCTTCCCACTCCTATTCATTTTCAGGCTGGAGTTGCCAACAGGAGGATTAGAAAATCCTGTATGAGATAACTCTCCAGAGACTGGCAATCCAATTTTGCATACTATAGAAACCTAGATAAGACTCCAGGCTTCTGGATGCTTTTGCTGCATAAACCCTTTGACATTTATCAGGCTCACACCTTCGCAAGGTACTAAACACGTGACAGAAAACCAATAGAATAAATCTTTGTGGGGTTTGATGCTCTTCTGATCTATTCCCAGTTGTTTAAAGACTTAGAAACCGAGGGGAGAGAAAATACGGCAGTGAAATAAATAAAGAAAAGCTTGTTTAAGGCTAGTGACTGGGCAATTCAGGCTACACACATCAGTTAACCTGCAGAACCAAAGAGCTGTAATGTCTTCTCTGTGGGTTTTAAGGACTGCATCTCACTGCTGTTACTGGTGAGTCTGCTGTCAGCTCAGCTTTCCTGGAGGTAGGTGCAGTGGATGTAAACTCAGGATGGGAGCGAGCTCAGCACACTGCACCACTGTGGGAGGCGAGGGGGCTGCCACTGAGAGAACTGCAGTCCTGAAAGTAACTCAGACCTCAAAAAACCCAGGAACAACTGATTTATTGCCCTAGATTCAGAAGGGACTTTCAGAAAAAAAATAATGAAGTTTGCACTTTGAGGCAACTGTGCTAATAGGAAGAAAAATAGTTTGATGGCAGCTTTTTGTGCAGCTGGATTATTTGCTCCTCTGGGCTCACATCTGCACCTGCAAACCATCAGCAATCTCCCAGCCTTTGCTTTGCCTCTCTGCATGTCCCCACATGAAGCCATGGTCCCATCCAGGCCCCTCAGGAGTGAAGGATACCCTCCTCATGAAGGCTATCCATTTGTACAGGATCCTGGCTCAAAATGCCAAGTGCTTCCTTTACCTCTTAATGTTGCATTTAGAAGTACAAGATTTTTAACTACTCTGATGCTTTCTCTGGGCTCTTTATATTTGCCTCTACACAGCAGAGGGGACTGTCTGTGGAGCATGCTGCTGTGTGCACAGCTCTAGCAGAGGCACTGAAAAGGCAGCTCTGTGGAAAGCCTTGGAACACAAGGGCTGTCAGGCCTGTCCTGGTGAGAACAGCACTCTGTGCCCCTGCTGGGGTTTCTGGGGATAATCCAGGTGTTACACGGAGTAAGAGTTTGTTGTGCCTCAAGTTTTGCTAATGTTTTGTTTCATAAAACCCAAATCCTTTCCTTCTGGTTAAACAGTAAATTTTGTATTGATAGAAAGCAGCAGACCACAGGCTGAGCTGTATGCCCTGCTTTGCATAGAGGCCCTGTTAATGTGGCCTATAAAGAATAAAACAGCAAGCAGATCTCACCTCAGTAACCAAATTGACTGAATCTCTAGTAATAGACACTAAAGTGACCTCACAGTCACTCCTGTACAAAACATCATTGCTGGATGTGAGCTCTCTTGAATTCTGTGAGAAAACAGAGCCAGCCAGGACCTAAGGGTGTCAAGGAAGAGTGGAGCAGGGCATCAGAGCCCCAACACCCTGCACTGCCCCTGCCCACTGCATCCCTGACTCCCCCACACCATCAGCAGTGCTGTGCTAGTGCTACACAAGAAATAGGACCAAATTCCATATTTTAAATTCCACTCAAGATAAGTGTTTGACAAAAGGATGTCATAATAGAAATCTTAACATTGTATTAAAAGCAGGGTAATTCATCTCCCTATGAAGACTTAAAGGGTTAGCATTCAATCTCTTCTTTTAATCCTCTAGATATTTTCAGTGTAAGGTACTGGATTTGGAGGGAATTTGTTTTGGGGAGCAAAACAGTTAGGCAGAAACTGTCAGTAAAGGTTTGCCAGTACCATAATCAGAGAAAAGATTTTCCACAGCATAAAAGGTCTCGGTGCTGTGCCACTAGGAAGTTTAATTACTAGATGACTTTAAAACATGGTAATTTAGTCCCAATTAGTGTTATAATAATTTATTTATAAAATTCCACTATAAGTAGTTACATTCCACAATCCATTTATTCTTGTAAGATGTGTGCCCCATTAGACAGTGAAGTAGAAGGTCATTAACCTGCATTTCTAGTTCAGATTGTTATTAGATTGAATTTAGTTTCTTCACTGATGGGTGTTGACATTTAGAGTGCTTTCAGGATAATTTATCTATTGTCATTCTGTTCTTTTCAGCCATTCAGAAACATTGTGGATCTAAAATAATGCAGGCCTGATGAAGACAGATTTCTTGATTAAATTTCAGCTGTGGCTTGTCTTTGAGCTTCTGATATTTTTCATGTTTGTTCTATGAAAGGGAGTTTATGGCACCAGTGATGCAAAATATTAAAAAAATTATGAGTCATGTCCCATCAAAATCAGAAGCTATAACTTAAACTGATGACTTTTAAATATAATCAATTCCAGCTCTTTTGTTCTGATGTTTTCTGTATTTAGAGATTTAAGGATTCCCTTCTAGGTAGCTGCTCTTACACAGAATTTTTTTTTTTTTTTGGTGGGTTTCTTCTCTCCACATCCACCTCTTATCCATCCTTTGAATAAGCAGATGGAAAGGGCTGTCCCACGACCCTAAGAATGAAGTGTGACACAAGCACAAGCTTGGGCAAGTGAGACCTGCACAGGGAAAACCTCCAGATTTACAAGTGCCACTACAAACAAACAAACAATCAGTGATACCAAGTGAGGTTGTGCCTCCCTTGGTGATGGCAAACCCGTGGACCTTGCACAGGGCAGGAGCTGCCTAAGACTCTCACAGCTGTAGAGAGGCACTGCAAGGGTCCAAAGTTGTGTCCCCTCTCCCCTTCCCTGTTGGGTTGGTTCCATTATGAACTCAGAACAGGATGCAGCATTCCTGGTCCAGAGCAGAACTGCCACGTCTCCTCTGGTGCCCACAGTCCCCAGGGCCTTGCTTTTGGTGGCCATGCTTCAAGGAATAGGTGATGTGAAAATGGGAAGTCCACTGTGGTTACAAACAAACTAAAGAAAGGAACAGTGGAGGAGAAGATTTTAAATATGTGGTGCTCTATTTGGGCTTGTTGAGTAAACATGAATTATTCAATTCCCAAACAAAACACAGGAAAAGCATCCAGACAAAGGAGAAGACTCTACTGTTGAGAGTTTGCAAAATCTCATTTCTTCCCATTGCTTTGCTCTGGCAGAAGTTGCAGAGGCCTGTCTGCACACAGTGAGGATTTTTTCCCCAGCTACAAATCCTACATAAGCTTTCAAACTCCTCCTTTCCCAAGAAAACCTTTTGGTCAGCCATTTCAATTTCTTTTTTAATAAATGGTCTTCTCTCAGATTGTCTCTGCTACAAGAGCAGTTCTGGGAAAATGGATGACTCTGCACACTCTTAAAAATCCCAGCCTCTCAAATGGCATGTGCAGATACCATACAATGATGTTAAAAGGGGTTTTGCAAATTGCTGAAAGGCAGAACCAGCAGCCAGCTGGTTTGCAAGGAAAGCCTTGTCTCTGAGAAGATTAAAAAGGAGATATTCCTGTCTTGGTCAGCATTTTTGTTGTTGTTGTTATTTTGGTGTAGTTTTTTTTTTTTAACAGCTTTCAGTCTTACACCTTGTGGGCCCCCCTCCACCACAAAAAAACCCCAAAAAACAAACAAAACCCCACCCAAAAACAAACAAACAAACAAAAAACCCCAAACAAACAAACAAACAAAACCCCAAACCAACAAACCAAAAACCAAAAAAAAAAAACCCCAAATCATCATATGACTGTGTGGGAAAAAATATTCTCACCACCCATACCTGTTTTAATGATCCTTTTACTGAAAAGACAACACCATTTCTTCTTGTTTAATTTCTTTTGCAGCTCATGGATTTCCTTCCAGTATCCTGAGCACCAGGAAAGCAGAGCAGTAGGCACCAAATAGGAACTTTTTAAAGGATATAAGGGCTCCTCCTTTGCTCAGAGAAGTGCAGTGTGAGTCCCAGTGTTCACAGGATTGAGTGGTGTGGTATGGTACAGTATTTCCCATCCCACCACACTCTCCTGTTTGGCTTGGGCCTGATATCATCTCTTTCAGGCTTAAAGCTCCCTGAAACAGTGTTCTTCTGCCTGACTGATGTTAAATGCTTCAAAATACCTTGTATCAGGAGCTCAGGCTAGGAAAAAGCTGTTCATCTCAGGAGAGGAATCTTGCAATCCCTTAAGCTGCTTTTAGGAAAGATGCTGGGAAACCTACTTCTCACTGTGCTTGCTTTTGCTACCTGCCCAAAGGCTGAGAGGGGGGTGAAAGTGTCTCTGAGCCCCAGACACCCATTTGACTATTTGTATACTTAAACTTTTCAGTTTAAGGTCAGTTCAGCACTTCAGGAGTTGGAAATGCAACTTCTCAAATCAGTTTTGTCAGCAGACAGGGATATTGTGGTGACTTGACCAGCAGATCTGATGGCAAGAATATTGTGGAGATTTGACCCTGTCTGGATGTATTCCAGTACTCCTTTTGTATAATTAACAATTCCAGCTTTGATTGTGAACTAAAAATAACAACAAAAAAAAATGGGTGAATTGAATAAATCTCAGCTAATGAACTGGACAGCACTTCATACAGAGGTGGGAAAGAGAGGATTACTAAGCAGTCTTATAGTTTTTATATAACAAAAGCATAAATAAACCATGACATTTTATACTTGTGCATTCTTGTCCATTAGAGATACAGGAAATAATGCAATTTTCACTGTTAACTATGGCTTTCCTGTCTGTTTGGGACAATACAAATTATTTTTTAACTGTTGACAGCAGAAGCACTATCTAACTTGTCAAAATCTTGTTCTGTGTTTCCCACTATGTGTTTGATCAATAGCTGGAAGTGGATTACACAGGCCCGGCCACACTGGAGGTGTTACAGCCATCACTTTGTCTCACTGCCTTGCTGTTTGGAAGCATTTATGGACTCAACAGAATGGCTGCAGATCATTTTATCTCTTCATCCCTTGCCACATTATAAACAGCTTCTTCTCTGTGTTAGGATAATAAGAAAAAAATAATAATTCAGGGGGTTTGCAAAGGAATCCATGCAGCACTTTTGTTGTAGATGCTCATTAGCACTGCCTGGTGTGGCCTGTGCACTCAGACATGTGGAATCAGGCTGTCTTTTCTTCATAACTAGATCCAGCCTCAAACTGTACACATAAAATTCATGGGGTAATCCAAATGCCACTGAATACCTCTGCAGGATTCCAATAGCTTGTCCTTTTTTCAGACACACTAATCTGATAGTGAGTGAGTAATGTAGGTTATCATTGAATGGAAAAGAGTGGGACAGCCTTAACCCATCAGTTTAAGCCATGGGGGTAGCTCTGGAAACTTCTCTGGAGAAGTTCAGAAAAACTTCCCATATTGGAAACTCCTCATATTGGTCTGTGGTGAATGCCAGGTGAAGGCCGTGCTGAAATGATGGTGGAAAATGTGCTAAAGATGGAGAAGAATGTGAGGTTTGTTTTACCAGTGGTGAAATCCACAGAAGGAATATTTCCAGGGTGTGATAAATACTCCTGGAGTTCAGTTCATCATTAATTCATCATAGTCTTGAAGCAAATTCCTGCTCAGGAAGTCTTGAAACTGAGGATTGCCAGAAGCTGAAAAAGGTTCTCAGGAAGCAAAACCTTTTAACTTGTTTGATGCACAAGTTCCTAAATGTCTGCTGCTGGCCAACATCCAGGGGACACAGCCCTTGTGTCTCTGTCAGGGGCCCAGCACCCACAGGACACACATCCCACAGATGAGGCAGGGATTAGGATGCAGTTGGCTTCCCTGGATCCTGACACTGCAATTAGCACTTCTGGCTGACTGAGGCAGGTGGAGAGGAGATTCACACTGTCACCCACAGCTTCCCTGACAAAAATCAGGCCAGCAGCTCCAAGCTCTGTGGAGTGTTCTGCTGGTGCCATAGATGCCTTCCCAGCAGGAGAAACTCTCCAGCTGGCAGTGCTCTGCAAGAGACACACAGAGCTTCAATGTGTCCAGGTGTAAGTATAGAAATAAAAAGATTCAATGCCTCTTCTTCCCTTTACACATTTCTGTTTCAACTCAGCATTGTCTCTGCTCAACAGCAAGAAAGTTTTTTTGCAGATTTTAAAACACTAATCACAGGCAATTATTTCTAAAAAGATTTGCTTGCAGCAGGCAGAATTTTCTCTTAACTTGAAAGCCTTGCTTTTCTATTCTTCCTTCTGTTAAAAATTATAATAATTTTCTGCCTTGTGTTCTCTACCAGCTGAAATACCTCATCTTCTGACATAGTTTGAATCTAACTAATCTTCAATTGGAAGGTTTTTTTTTTTTTTATGAAAAGAATCTGTAGCCATAAAAGCTTTGCCAGCAAACACAGCAAAGCAAGCAGCTGAAGCTGTTTATGTATATATCTTAAGATATAATTTTGGCCTTTACAAGTCAGCAGTCTTTATCTTATAAGGTGGTCTTATAAAATGAAATTAATTTTCCACTCTTAGAATTTCAGAACAAACCAGAGAATGCAGATTTCATGGCACAGACACAAAGGACAAATTTATGTTGCTTTCCCACAGCTGTTTATGATTAGATAAAAACCCCCAGAATCCTGAAACCCATTTAAAACAATAGTTTCTTTCCAATACTTTTACATGAAATATTTCAAAATTTTGGTGCAGGACTTATTTATTTTCCTATTTTCCTTTAAATTATCAACACCGAAATTCAATATTTATTGGCTCAGGATGAACGGTTTAATTATGCCTTAAATAAAATGATTCTACAGCTTTCGAAATTGTTCATTGATTTAAAATTCAATTCTTGGTCCATTTCTAAACAGAATGTCAAAGTCCATTTCCCACCCTACCAATGTTTTCATATGAGCCCTGACCTAGTTTCACTGTGCTTCACCTACGGTCTGTTCATCACTTTCCTAGAGTTGTTATCTGCTTTCCTTTCTAGGTATTTTTCTTAATATATCATGATTTTTTAGGTCATAGTATTTTGGAGGCTGCCACTGATTCTTTCCATGAGCATGGATAACATCTCTTTTTAGAGGATCACAACATGCAGCCACGACATATCCTATGGCATACATGAAGTGATGGGCTCAGGATGCATTCTTTTCTGCAGCTTGGTTACCAGGGATGCATTTAGTTTTGTGGTGACTTAGGCAGGAATTATCTGGGTGTAAACCAGGGTCTAAACGTACAGTTTTTGATCCAGACTTAAAAATCTTATCAAGTCCTCAGATCTTGTCTGCTTCTTACCTGATATGTAATAAACCTAACAAGTATTTTAGAAATGTGAGAGTCTCTTATAATACCATCTTTGTTGGGTGAGTGTATGGAAAGTTTCAATTTAAAGTGTTGATTGTTACTATTTAAATTGCAGCATTTTCCATCAGATAGGCATATTTTAGTTGTGCAGTGCCATTTAGGAAGCCCTTGGGTATTTTGCATAACCCCTAGTAGGTCTGGATATCCTGTAGACATATGTAGCTTCCCAGCATATCTTGGATATCTTGGGGAGAGGATATTGAAGTATTTGGGAGGGCAGTCCTGGGCTGTCAGGGCATATTTGGGGATTTCTGCAAAAGCAGACAATACTGCATCTTGCTTTCCTTCTTCTGTGCTGAAGCTACAGGACTGATGGATTCTAGGCCATGACCCCTGTCACTGGCCCTGAAGTGCTCCAGATTCCCCCAGGGAAAAGCAACCTTAGTGCTCCTCACTCCAGAATCACACCCACAGTCTAAATGGCCCCATTAGTAATACATCAATCTTCCTCAGATGTTTCAGATAAACAAATGATTTGGTTTAGATTGAAATAGTTGTCAGGTATCCTCCACACATTGCTTCTTAGGCATCCCCTAATAAGCAGCTTTGCCAAAAAGGGGAAATTTCTGCCTTCCACCAGGCTGGCTCCTCAATGCTCACTTTCTCTCTGTCATTAGAGTAACAAGAGAATGAGCTGCTCTGAAGCACTCCCAGGCCAGAGCACTAAATGAAGGATAGTACTGTGGCTTCTCTTTATGGGGAAGTTCAATAGAGAAGAAGACATGAGATTTCAAGGGGAGGAAAATGACAACAGAAAGTGTGCTTTGTGTGTGATACAAGCATGATCAGCAAAACATGCTGAGACACTTCTGGTTTTGGTGGTTCTAATAACACTGATAAAATTTCTGCTGGTGGCTGTTCATGCTCAAGAAAACCCAGGATGTGGCCAGAATAAGAGATGGCATTGGTGATTACAGTGGAAAGAGACTTCACATTTTTTATATGGACTCCAATCTGGTTTAGCTACAAAACCTTTTTTCAAGTGTTGCCTGCTGCTTCAAGGGTGATGGGGATCAAATGCTCTGCTCTGCTAGCACTGCCCCGCTTTACAAGGGAAGTTCAGCACATGAAAGGAGGGCAGCTTGGAAATGAGGCAGCTCCTAAAAAAGAGGTGATGGAGATCTCTTCTTTGGGGATCCAGAAAACTTTTAGACCAGAACTGCTTCTGGACTGTCACCTGTAAGAGACTCTTGGGAGGGAAACTAAATTGGTGAGCAGTTGAGAGAGCAAGATGAAGTGATGGGGAGAGGCAGTGGCTGCTACAGTCCAGTTACAGAGATAAGGGACTTGGAAATTGGATGCCAGGTCCTTGTAAAGGTGGTCAGAAAGTGGAGATGGAACAAACCTAGGTCTGAATGCTTCCAGAGATCCAAGTTTCTTAACTTTGCTGCTTTACTCTCAGGGAGAAGTGCAACTGAAAACCAAAGAAATCCCAGAGACACCAGTTGCAGAGCTAGGCTTGACCACCAGCCAGCCAGAGAGGGGAATCAAGGCAGGTTCACAGAGGCAGCAGATTGTCACTACTACCTTTCTTTGGAGCTTTGAGAATGTCCCAGGCTAATTATTTGCCTACTGTGGTAATGTCCCATGGGTGTTCTCAGTTCTGGGAGGAGTGATGCCATCCCTCAGAGTGAAGATGCCAGTCAATGCTGAGAGATGATAATTATAGTTATGATTAGCTTTGAATTTCTCATTGAATGCCTGGAGACATATTGCTAATGAAAAGCTAAAGCAGTGCTTTTTCCCCCTAAGGTAGTAGATTTTTTTCTTCCTGAAATTTGTAGGCATTTAAGTGCGTGGGAGATACTGCTTACACATGAATCACTGACACCCATTTTTGCCTCCATAGATCCAGGCATGTCCATCTTTACATCCATTCATAGTTTCCAAAAAATACTCAGAAATGTATTCAATTAAAGAACACAGTTAAAAAAAAAAAAAAAAAAAAGAGCGAGAGAGAGAAATGGAGACACTAAACACTGCCACTCTTGCAGAATGAGAGAATGATTGCATGGTGAATTTTCCAAATGAGTTACCTGCCCTCTCTCTCCTGCTGAGCACCAGCCATGGTGCTAAGAAAAGTATATGTTCATTCCTGCCAGCATGAAGATAATAGGCTGGAATTGGCAATGAAGCTTATTTTGGCAGTACTCTGAGTTCTGTTGTCCATCCCAAAATGAGGACTGCTCAGATTTTACCAAACAAAAAGAAAGTGGAAACAAGCACCAAAAACTGAAGTGGCATGGATCCAGACTGAAGTCCTGTTCCCCGTTTCTTGCTTCTGCTCCCAATCCTTTTTCTGTGCATATAGTCAGGGAAGGGAGGGCAATGTCCAGCCACTTTCATGCTGATTCAGGAACATCTTTATGCTGAGAAGACATATGGTGGGTTAAACTAGAGAAGACTCTGTTTGGCAGTGGTAATAGGCCTAAGGCACCTGTTTCTCAAAGAATGTGGGTCACCAGGTTTTAGAATATCACCTGGTCCAGATCTGTATCACTTGTAGCAACAAGTACTACAAGTATTACTTGAGCTTAGACCCGAGACTTATGAGACTGAACAGGAAGAAATAGGATGGGAGAGTTTTCTACTTAAGGTTTGTATCACTATTTGAAGATGTTACCCAACCTGGATACCCAAGGCCTCCTCTTTGAAGAACAAAAGTTCTGCTTTATTTTTACCAGACGTGGAAACTTGCAGAAGTCAATGCTCATCCATGCAACTGAGGAGGACAACTCAGGTCAATCAATCCATTATGATGGGATTCAAGAAAGCACACAACCCCTATTTCATCCCAGGCAGCAACAGTTCCTGACACCTTAGAAACAAAATTTAGACATAATATAAAAGGCAAAAAGTCACAGACTGATGTTTAGGCTTCTCCAGCATTTTTCCTTTGTGATGCCAGTCTTAAGTTTCTTTCATACATGTTTGTCTCTGATCTGAGGAAGTTTTGTCAAAGGTTGTAAAGGTTGATGTTGTCCAAACTTTGTGTTGGTAGCTGGATGTTCCTTTTGTCTGTTAGCAAGAGGAGTTGTAGAAAGTTATTTGCAATGCAGAAAATAAGGGAACTTACTGACTGAAATAGATTATCCCTAGATAATCTATTAGGGATTATTATTACTGACTGAAATAGATTATCCCTAGATAATCTATTATCTATTAATCTTAGATATCCCTAAATTCAATTTGTATAAAGGGTATTTTTCATTTGAGATCCATAACTGAAGATTAGTTGCTGTTATAAATGACAATGTCTCGAAACACAACCCACCAACCAACCAAATTCCAATTTTCCCAAGCCCTTGGATGTTCATTCAATTGCTTAAGTTATCTATAAAAATTAGAATAATATAGAATATCTTTATTCTTCAGGTAGTTCTTAGAGCAGTTCTAGGGTGGAGCAAACTGATGTTATGCATAATGTTTGCTTTTTCTGAAAGGTTATGTAAACAGATTTTTTTTAAAATCACCAAAGTCACCTGGAAGTATTTAGGCTCCAGGCTTCCTTCTGAACACAACTTTATTGGTTTTTGCTGTAGTGTGAAACAGTAGAGCAAAATTCTCATGTTATCTGTCTCCAACAGATTTACAATATTGCAAGATTAATTATATTAGCTGCATTTCACGACTCAGTGCATTTGTATTACCATTTCAAAAGCACAATCATTTATCAACAGCAAACTTCAGGGCATTTACTTTCCATGCCCTGGCATTGCAAACTTCAAAGTATGTGAGCTTACCTATGAGATGCATGTGAATGTGTGTTCCCTTTCCCAAAGCAGCTTCAGTGGTTTCAGCCTCCTTCATGGGTTGGACACTATTTCCCTGATTTGGGTATGATTGGTTGGGTCAGATTCAGATACCCCTTTTCCACTTAGCTTTTGATACTGTAAATTTTAAGTAATTATAATAAATAAATTAAAGAAAATAATAATGACTGGCTAGATGTAATCTCTGGCTTCTTGTGGAGGTTGTCCTGAGTCACTTCATCTAGCCTCTTCCCACTACAAGAATGCTTTCTTCAGTCTGTTCTCTACATCTTAGCTCTAATCAGTTCCCAAACAATCCTTTCTGAAATGAGCATCACCTAAACTTTAGCCTGTTTGAAATATATTACCTGCACTTCAACATGTTGTATATTCCTCTTTCAAATTCATATTTTCTTCTTTTAGACTTGATCTCTTTCTGCACTCTGGACATACCAGCATTAGTTTTCAAGGTGCCAGAAGCATCTGCACAGATACTGCTCTGATTTTACAGTAAGCTGCTGCTGAGCTCTGCACTGTCACTGTTACAGATGGTTGGTAATTTAAAGCTACCCCAGGTATGTCCATATTACAAGGATTCTTACCACGGCTGCAGCTCACCATGCCCTGAATTGTATCCAGTTTTCTCCTTAGCTGCTCCCACTTAAAAGCCTTTAAACATTTCCAGTCCTTTTTTCAGGGCGGGGGGATGAGGATGCTGTGTGTGCAGTGCCACAGTGCTGGCTGACTGCTGGGAATGGGAGCTGGTAGGAGGCTGACAACGTGCACGTTGTTTCTGTGTGACTGGGTCTGGCAGGGTTTGCTATGTCACTGGCAGTGCTGTGTAAATAACAACCTGGCTCTTCAACACCTGTGTGGGAATAAGAACCCTCAAAACGGAGATCTGCTGTGGGAAGTGCCAGAAACCCCAATTCACCTCCCCAGTTCCTCTGATCTCTTTGAGTCCTGTGGGAGTTAAAGTTTCCCTGTGGCTCTTTTTAGAAAGCCATGATTTCCTTTCAGTTGTCACCTCCTTTTCTGGAGAAGGATTTATTCAAAGAGCAGACAGACATACACTGCCTGCCTTCAGATACAAACACATGGATTGCCCATCTGCCCACCAAGCAATCACATGCTCAGCAATTCAAATAAAAGCCACCTGGTACTGGATAAAGTGACAATCCTATTCAACTGATAGTGGGCATAAAAAGTGCCTTCCCTTCTATTTTCTACTACATTATGGTTTGCAAATTCCCATCATTCTGAACAATTCAACAACAACAAAAAGAAAGATCTGAGGCTGAAGTAGGCTGAATGCTTCAAAAAACACATAAATTAGTTCATGTTCATTTTGACAAAGAAGGTGGTTTGGGACTGCAGCGACTCATTTCTGTTGATGAAATTGGCTCACAAGAACCTCAGGCGTGTCATTTTACCTTGTAGAGCATCAGATTTCAATGTAAATAATCACAGTTTCATAGCACTTAACTCCTGAGGATAATGATACTAATTTAATGGTAAATCATTTTGAAACCCTGGGGAGGGACATGTACTCTATAAATAAATACATATTGAAGGAAGAGGAAAGCTCAGGCCTGATCTCCTTTAGTAAGCATGACACCACGATTTCAATTTTTCTTCAATTTTCATGGATGTTGACTATGTTATGAATACAGTTGTCCATATGTAATTTTCCCACACAAAGATTAAGAGACATGTATTTTTCCTATGAATGTCATCTTGGTGGCCCTGGGACAAAAAACATGACAGTTTCACAGCTGTGAGTGGTGCTACATCACTCAAGACCAGACTCATCTCAGAACACAAATGTTTACCTGTAACAACTCATTAGGTTGTGGTGGTCAAGAGAGGTACTGCCCTGCCTATTGGTGCACTCTGTTTCTTATATAGAAATTCAGTTTAGATTCTGGGAAAAGCAGAAAAATGCTGGTAAATCATCATGAAGGGTCCAAGGAACTAGACCAATCTCAAGATATGAGATTCCAGCTGTTCACCACCCTTGTTATTATTGCAGAAAAAGCAGCTTGGATTACACACTTGAAGAGTACAGAATTAAAAAGAAAGTATATAAAAGGTTAACAACTTGTTTTGTTCAGTAAGTCACTCCTTGAATAGTGCAACTTCACATAAAGGAGGCATTTGATTTGAAAGTCCACTGAAATGTTTTCTAGCTTAGTCTTCTCTTTCTATTAATATCTCTCTCTTTTTTTTTTTTTT
>VZRH01005098.1:89936-151864 GCA_013397555.1 Urocynchramus pylzowi | reverse complement strand
TTTTTTGCCTTTGATATGTGAGTGCCAATATAAGGGAGCACTATAAATCACAGTAAGAAATAAATAGTCCCACTTAGTCTTGCAGGGGGATATCAAACTTTCACTACCCCGAACTTCCTATTATTCCTTCACAGACCAATTCAGTATTTCAGTAGCTTAATGCTGTGCAGGACTAAAACTGGGACTTAACTCACAGCAGATGAGGCTTAGAAAAGCAGACCCAGATGTCTATTTTCTGTGAGCCCACTTTCAGTCACTCTCCCATCTGACTTTTACCAAGTCTTTCTAACACTAATGAAAAATTGTGTTACAGTTCAAGTATGATGTGTTTCACTTCTGAGATCATCTCATAAAAGAATATTTGTGACATTCATTTTGAGCTTGGAGGCAGCACACAGGAGCCTGTGCCACATGTTGGGCAAGGTCAACCACAGAAGACTTCAAATGTACCTGCCACTCTTCCCTTTTACAGACCTTTCCAACTCTCCTGTTTTCATACTACATTTCCTGTTGGGCAGAGGTTAAAAACAAAGTCTGTCTCTGTGCTTTCAAGAGGCTCAAAACATGAGTTTTTTGGACAGTGTCATAGCAGGAGAGAGCACCCCAGACTTCCTGTAGTCCCCAAAGTCAGTTGGAAGACCATGCTACCTCCTTCAGGCTTCCTTTTGTGGAGTCAGGCTGGGGATGTCAGGAAAACAGTGAGTGAAATTCTTTTTACCTTCCTTTTCTCCTTTTCTTCCCCCCAAAAAATAGTGATCAGCTCAACACTGAAAGTTGTTACTGCAGTGTTTTGCAAAAGCAGAACATCTTCATAAACTGTACCTGACTTTGGACACATGACCTTGCACTCATGAAGCTGTGCTGAATGAAGTCAGGTGATTAAAAAAAAAAACCCAACAAACAACCAGATTATTTTCTATTGTCTTTATTCTTTTGCAGGACCGATTACTGTGAGTGATTAATAAACTGTTGTTTATTAACAACAGTTGATAAAGGGGTTCTCTGGTGTCCTTGCTGTTCTCTTTAGATAACATCTAGGAGAAGAATCAAGCAATTAGCCAGTTAATGTGCTGTGTGTCAGTACTTCAGATGGATGGTTGATTGTGCTCTTCCTTGCCCTGAATTACACTGGAGCCATTTCACTTATCAAGGGAGGAGAAGTGCTCCCAGGAACGGCACCCTCATTCATTATTTATGTACAGAGCATGCTCTTATATTACATCAGGATTTGTCTAGATCCACTGTGTGTTGTGGATCTCCTCCTTGCTGGGAGGACATAGCAGTTTGATAGACAGGGCAGTGGTTCTGGCAGCCCCAGGAGCAGTGAGAACTTCAAACACTAGGAGGAGAGAGACTTTGGTCCCCTCATCAATGCAGAAGCTCCCACTGAGTGGGAAAAATTTAACAGACTACCCAGCTTGCATAGAAATCACAGTTTGTCTGTAGTTTGGACATACAAAGTTCACATCCATGGAAGCTCAGAGGCATGCAGGAGGTGCATTAGGTACAGGATTAAAACTCCATATTGTAACTGGAGGTTGGAAGAAGAGGGGAAAGCTTTGGAGGGGAAGGGAGATGAGAGGAGGTAACCAGTGAAGCTCTGAAAGGACTGACACCTTCTTGGAACCCTTGGCCTTCTCCAGGATGTGTGGCAATTCAGCTAACACAATCCCTTCATTTCATGCTCTGGGCCTGTCCCTATTAGAGCATTCCAGCAAAAGGGCACAAAGGGCAGCACTATGTCTGGGAAGTAACTGGTGTGTCACTGGGTCCAGCTGAAAGGGAACGACAGGCAAAAGCCCTTCCCAGGGACAATGAGAGGCCTTGTGCCTCAGGAAGCTTCCCAGTGCATTAGCATCTGTGGAGGACAATGGCCTTGTGTGGAGGAGAGGAGGAGAACGTGGCCTTGCTGGTGGCCCTGCCCATCACTGGCTGGGGGCCCTGCTCCAGCAGGAGGGAGCCTGAGTGGGCTGATTCATGGGCAAACAGCCCCAGGGCCCTGCTGGCAAGGACAGACCCTGGCACTGCTGGCACTGCTGGGCTGACCCGGGATATCGAGCACCCTTCTGAGCTCTGGCTGTGCAGCAGCCCAGCCTAAAGTCTGTCCTTTCTGCTGGCAGGCAAACCAGGAAAGGCTTGTCCAAGGGAAGCATGGGCATGGTGGGAATTCCCTCTGAAACCTCAATCCTGGATACTTTCATCCTCAGTTAGGACAGGCACAACTGAGGTATCATCTTCATGGGCAGCTCCTGGGAAGGGTCAACAGGCACCTTTCTCCTGCACAACTTTATAAACAGCCTCCAACAGACCTGTGAGTGAAAGTAGGGTTTTTTTTTTTTTGGAAAAGAAAGTACCAGCATTTGCTGAACAAGAGTGGCATACACTTTAAAAGCATTGATAGTTTTCCTCCATTTGTGACAGTTTCAGCTAATTTGCTCATTCTGAAAGGCACTGGAAGGCTTGGTTATGCTTTTAACAAAAATAGATGTTTGGTCCTTTATAAGACACACTGGAGTTTTCCCTTTTAAAGCAAATTTAATGCACTTTAAAATAGTTCACAGACTCGTCAAAATTCCACATTACAATACAATGTAGTTTGTTTTTTCATCCATGAACCAGTTCCTCTGATCAAAAAGTTTGTTTCCCCTTTTCAAATGGCCAATTTATTTTGTGAAATCACCACCACCACTACACAGGACGAAAAGCTTTCAGCTGCTCTTGGGAGAGAGCTTTCTTTTGCAGAGCTCATGTTCTGTGGGCTTTTCTAAGCAGAACCTATGAAATACACTTTGATGTTGAAGAGGTTTTGTGGAGCAGTACAAAATCCTTGTCAGAAATATGGAACAGATATACCCAAGATCTGAAACAGAAAGTTTGTCTTTAGTTCTCCTTTTGCAAGCACTTGAAAATGGGATGGACTTTAGTTTTATCAGGAAAATCTCCCTTTGAGAGATAAATGGATTTGTGAACCCAAATGGCCTTTACCATTTATAGGAGGTGAAAAGAAATGTACTTTGTTAAGAAAACATGAAGTCATGTTTACATTGCATCAGTAGGGGATCCACTGGGTGTTTGACATTAAGGAGCTGAAATACACACTAGCACTGCCTCAGGTTCTGTGCAGGGAGAGCCCGTTTGGGATTGGGGTACAGTAGGTGCACCTTCCAGTTTTGCTTTCCGTGGAAGAAGCCCAGAGGAGCACAACAAATATGTTCAGTTTATCTTCATACATCAGTTCTGATCTGACCAAATGCACAAGTTTAGCTGTGCTTGATCATAAAACACATCCATGTCCATATACACACTGTCTTGGATTCTAAGGTGTTTTGTGGGGAAATAGAAATATTTTGTTCTTGGAGCCAGAGGGAGCAAAACTGTCTAGTTTCACCATCAACATGTTTTCTTAACTTTAAATAAGGTTAAGAAAGGGAGTAATTCAACCGTGGCAACTCTAATTGGCTACAAGTATAATCCAATAACCTAATTTCACCCATATTGTTAGTTAAGTTAATTGGACCTGCACAGCCACCAGCTAAATATATTGGTGTATGCAAATGGTGAAACTAATTTCCTTCATAAACCTTTCTTCTGCCAAAGTAGGAATTAGGTAGAAGGGGTGGGGGGAAAGAAGGCTGTGCTGACGTTGTTGCTTCAAAAGATCAATTCTTTTCCAATTATTTGCTCTCTTTAGATAGGCAGGACAGAAAACATCATTAATTCCCTTAAATAGAGAGGGGGAAGGGAAGTAATTTTATTTCCACTTGAAGAGACTGCAGAGCAGAAGTGATTGAGCCTTTAGCTTCTCAAATCCAAATGGGTCAGGCTGCCCTGTTTTCTTTGCAATATTTGGAATGAGGGAACCTGCACCAAAATGAATTCCTGGGTATCACAAAGACTCACATTTCCTGGAGGGAGAAGGGCAAGCTGATAGTCACTCTTACATTGCTTTCAGCAGGGTCTTCTGCAGCACAGGCTTTGTAATTTGTACCATGCTGTGTATCAGCCAAATCCATTTCCACTGTTAGCTTAAGAGCCATCCAAAACATCTCCTGGAGATGACAAGGAGGACTGACAGTCAGACTCTGTCCAAGTGTCCACAAGTGGGGTAGTGAGCAACCTGGTCTGGCTGAAGGGTCCCTGCTCGTTGCTGGGGGTTGGACCAGATGACCTTTAAAGGTCCCTTCCAGCCCAAACCATTCTAGGATTCTATAATTTCTTTTTTGCCATCAAAATAGGAGACAGTGTTAGAAAGTGAAGGACTGATCTGAAGCCCAGTTACTCCAGCAATCAAGGACCTGATGGCAGCAAGGTTCAGTAGCTCCAGTGCAAAGCTGACAGTGTGGAGGTGAGGACCAGCATCCACATCTGTAAATTTTGGCTTAAAAATGTTGGCTTATATCTTCAGGATTCCCTGTTATTATTCAACTGAGATTTGCATTTTCTTTCTGCTGCTTTTCAGGATTCATGACTGTGTCTTTGCAGCACATCAGGTCCATGCATCCTCTCCATTACACTTGGCTATTAAATCTTTTCTCTTGCAGATTGGGAGAGCATCACCTCTGATGCTTCTGTACTTGCCTCATGTGTCCCCTCACAAAGCTGGCTGCAGCCATGAGCCTGATAGCAGCAGCAGCAGCATGTATTAATCTCAGTTTCCATCTCTCATAGGCAGTCCCAAGTGAGAGGATGGGCACATCCTTGGGGTCTTTCAACTGACTTTGGAGCAGACCTGCTGTGAAATGGGACTTGCACTGTGTGGGGGAAGGAAGAGATGATGCTTGTGATTACTATTTGAACTTGATAAGGGGATGAGAAGGAAAAGAAAAAAGGAGTTTTGAGGCAGTTAATGCTTTCCACAGTTACACTTGAATTTCAGCCCCTGCTAATATTCCCAGGGAAATCACAACTCACATGCATACACACACACAGAGGTTTAATTTCAGCAGTAAATGAAGTCATAATGCAAACAGAAAGCTAACAGCAGGGAAGGCTATGCTTGGCCAGGTCTGCTCGTACTACAAGTAATACATATGCACCAGTGCAAAAAACTGGCCCCAGAGAGCAGTTAAGTCTTTCTAGCAGAAACACACACTGAGAAGGCAACCATTACTTTTAACTACAGCTTCCTGCAATAGAAAGTGCTGTGGTCTTCTTTAGTATTAGAAAGGGAAGGGATGAGGGAGGGCAAGACCTACAGAAATCAGGTTGCAAACCTCTCTGCTTTTAGGGAACAGAGGCACTGGGGCAAGGAGACATTTACCATAAAAATGTTAGATTTAACTAGTCTGAATTTTGCACATGTTTGTTACCTGAATGATGAAAATGGGGAAATTACTGCAGAGTGTTCAGCAGAGGGCTGGGTGGGGAAAGTGGCAGGTGAGGAGGTCATAGCACCACCTCTGCCTATGAAAGCTGATGTTGAGCTGACACCTGGCAGCTACCAGCTGAAGGAAAGTGTTTATGGATTGGCACAGTCCAGCGTGGGCTGGGCCAGGTCTTGCACTGGAGCAGACAACAGTCTTCCTGTGCTGCACACAACAAGGTTAGGCTTGGTTTTGTTTTGTGACCTTGAGAACTGTGTGATTCAGGCATGACCTACATGGGAACAATGTGCAACTGGAAATATGAGGGCTAGGCAGAGTGTGAGTGGGGTTTAACCTGTTCCCTGTGGAGCAGCAGAGTTGCCCTGAGGTTTACTCAGCTGTGGCCCGTGTGCTGCAGGGCTGCCAGTGTGCCCCAGCCAGGGAGGAGCAGAGTGTGGCATAGCCACCTCTCCCTCTAGCACATGGCCCAGTGTCTTGCAGAAACTGATGCTGGATTGGGCTGTGGATCTGAAAGCTGAGCTTGCTCTTTCCAAGCAATCCAGGCTGTGCCACACTGTCAGATGTGGCGGTGCTGGTGACAGGATCTGAGAATCCCTGGGCACATATCCTGTGAGTTAAGTAAGGTGTTGTGCTGGGTTTGGATGGAGCAGAGTTAATTTTCTTCCCAGTGGCCAGTATGGGGATGTGTTTTGGATTTGTGCTGAACACAGGGCTGATAATACAGCGATGGTTTTGTTATTGCTGAGCGGTGCTTACACAGACCCAAAGCCTTTTTTGCCTTTTGTATTGGCATGCACTTTTTTGTATTGCATGACACTTATTTAAAAATAAGACTAAATTATGAAAATAAAGATGATATGAAGTCAGGGTGTATGAAAAATTCAGAATTTTATAAAAGAGTTTACTTTTTCCCCCACAAGAACCTAATACTTGACATGCATCATGGCAGGATTGGAAACATTAAAAAAAATGTTCCAGTGTTGTTAATCATTATCCATTAACAACAATGACATGTCAGGACAGCTTATTTTTTTTTTTTTCTTTTTTTTAAACTTCTCTTACTCCAGTAGGAGAGTAAGCTTTCTTGTTGCAGTCTTAAGCAAACACTGTAAATATTTGGAGACCCAAATGACTAGATTAGCAGGGATGCCATCATTAGCGGCAGTGACAAGAAAGTGTCAGGGTTGCAATTTTTATGTTTTTTAATTGGGCCAACATTTCTATTGTCAAAACATTTACCCAAGGGTGTGATTAATAATAATAGGTGACAGCTCCAATTATCCTCCAACTTATTAGAAAATATCAGCAATCAGATATAATCTATAAAAGCACAGCTTAAGCTGTTTTTACAAGTTTACTGTGACAAGAATAAATACAGAGATAAAAATTTAAATTAAAACTCCTGCTTATTTCAATCAGGGTTTGTTTGTTTTTTACTTTAAGTATCATGGAATGTTTATGTATACACCAATACTTATCAGAGGATCACCAAACATTTTGCCTGCAGTTTTGCCGAGTTCTTTAAATCAGTCCCTGACACGACCATGACATTGGGAAGCAAAGTCATCTGCCGCTGTATTTGTCATTTGCAGCCCATCAGAGTTTTTGAAGGATAAAAATAAAACTGCACAACCCCTAAATAAAATTGAGTGAAAACATGAGCTGTCTTATACATCTGAGTCAGAGGCTTTCCTTTTCAACCAAATGAAAGCAAGCTTTGTGTCTCCATATGTTTGATTTCCTTCCATCTTTTCTCACGTGGTGCATGGTGCTTTTTCCTTTTTGTTGTTTGCAATCAGTTCATGGACCACCTTCTCTTCTCCAAAAGAAAAGTAGCTGTTCTTGGCCCCAGGAAGAGGTGAGTTTTGTGGCTTTGGGATTGGCTTTGGAAAGGATTTAGGAGAATTTTTGTCTCATCATTGACAAACCTTGTAGCACTGTGCAATGCAGGACATGTAGTGCAGGTACCAATGGCCACAAGACACCTTTCAGAGCCAATTGCTGATCTTTACCCAGGACATTTTCCTAGTTCTTTACAGATGAAGAATCCATATCTTCACCTGTCTTCCCTTGAAAAATTTTAAAGGCTTTAATGACATTATGAAACCAACCTTAGTGTTGTTAAACTTTTAAAACTTTATTAAAACCTTGGTCTCATTCCTATAATTTAAACCAAGGAGCAGCATACATTTTGAAGTGATAATGACTAAATCAGGGGGAAAAACCTCCATAGTTTCTGGGCCCTAAGAAGTTAAAAAAAATCAGTTCTCAGAAACCTAGAGTTTTGCTGTGACAGGTGTGTTTTTGGCAAGAAGAACAAGGACTTTGTTTGATCCATAAATTATTGAAAGGATCCTGGATCCAAGTGCTCCATCTGTGTTATTTTTAATTGGGATGTCTCACAGGAATAGTGACCATGCAAAAGTCATGAGCTTCCTTGAAAAAAGACAGCTGAAATCTTACTTTAAGGGCCCTTGGGCAGCATTTTTCTTAAACATGTATTTATCATTCACTGAGTAACAAATTGTGCTGACATACAGGAGATTCCTAAGATACTGAGGGTTGGGCCAGTGTGCAAGTACTTTTGCCAGTTTAAATGTTGGGTCATTAAAAAAATCTCATCAATGAGCTGTGATACGAGTTGGTTTTATTGGGCATTTATTTTGTATAGGTGTGTATGTATGTGGGTTGTTTTTGGTTTTTTTTATTAAGAACCAGGTAGAGCTTTCTCTAGAGGAAATGAGGGAGGGAGTAGGGAAGGGAGGGGGAGATGTGTATGGTGGTGAGGGGCGTGAGAGGACTCTGAGCCCTAAAGTAATGCATCTAGCATCCTTCTGCTGCTTATTCTGCACTTTGATTATGTGAACATCCTGTTCCCCTTTCTAATCCCACTGAACTGTGTGTCTCATTGATTTCCCATGCAGTAAAGTCAATATATGCCGCTTAAAGACTTACTACCTTTTATATATTGTTTTAATTTTGCTGCCAGTCATTTTCATTGACCATTGCTTTTGTACATAAGGCTGAAAGATGCAAAGCATGCAGTCTTCTGGGTTGTAAATCACTTGTATATTTACTAATCCCTCTCTTTTCTGCTGCTTCTTAATTTTCTTTTCATTTTTGGGGTGAGGTTTTTTTGTTTGTTTGTTTTTGGTTTTGCTTTAGGTTGTTGGGTTTTTTATGTGCTCACAAGTAAAAGCTAGTGGGACTTTGGCCATCCCCCTCTGTTGGGACAACACAGCTGACATACTGCAGTGGCACTGCAGCTCACAGAGCTTCTCAGGGTGAGGTCCTCCACTTGCTCCACCAACTTCCCTGTGGGTGGGAAGCAGTGACCTGGCTGCAGCAGAATAGGGAGCATATCACACCCCAGTCATATAAATCCACTGGGTAAATGTTGTTACCTTGAAGACACTGTTTTGGGAGATGAATCGCTGAAAGATGGAAAAGAGCATCAAGATGCAAAAGGTGAAAATGAACTTTTGGATATTACAAAAATTAGAAAGAAAGAATAAGAATCTCTCTAGCTGAGAAGCCTGGATGAGAATCTATCAGGCAGCTGCATTATCAATCTTATTATATTAAGCATAAGTGTAAACACTGAAAAATTCATGAAGCAGAATGAAACAGTAAAGCCTAGTTAAAACCCAGAGCTCTAGTTTGATATATGCAGTGCTGACAGGATAAAGTGAAAGGAAAGAAGGAGAAAGAGCAAGGGCAGTTTTACATGCTCTTTCCTTCACGGATTTTTTGAGATGATTTGCATTCACGGAGTTCAAGTGCTGTAAAGTCAGTCTGTGCATACTGCATAGGGCACATCTCACTGATTCACCCTGGAAGTTCCTCTCCCTCCCCTCTTGGCTGCAGGGAGTGTTTGCTTTGGTCAGACTGCTCAAAAGTACAGCCCTGGATAGTACAGATGAAGGCTAGGCTTACCAAAAGCTAAGAGTATGAGGAGAGAATTTAGACATTAGATGAGGGAGTCAGATTTGTCTGGGAACCCTTGGGAAAAAGAGGCCATGAAAGTGTCACAGTGGTGCCACTGCTGGGAATTGAACTCCTCTGTTGCAATGGGTTCTGCTGGACATGTGAAGGGATTTCTGACTCAGTATCTGCAGCAATTCCATGCTTTCTATGTTAATGTATATATTGTATCTACCTGTGATGAGCTTCCTATGGACATTGCAGTGTGAGGGGTATTCCAGTCAATGGGATCTTGGATGTGCTACCCATGGGCCGTGGAGGATGACACCTCTGCAGCTCTGGGGGTGTGTGTCTGTGTGTGTGGGCACATCCACGTGCAAGAAGATTCATCTCCAGTTTCCAGTTTCACTGTGTGCATTTGCTACTGGGATACAATCACAAAGACTGATATCAGTGAATGATACCACTGGTACAATTTTATCATAAAGAACTTCTCCCTCTCTGTGGCTGTGCAGAAAATACCAATAACAAGGAGGGGGATGTGAGCTTTGACTCCATATGCACAAAGAAAGCATGGAGCTTTTTAATACTGAGGCTTAAAAGAAAGATCCTGCATATGAAAAGGAGGGGGAAGTAAAAAAAGAGAACCAGCAAGAGAGGTTGTGTGGAATGAGACAACACACTGATGAAAATTTATGGAAATCCCAGTGAATAAACCAGTTAGATATTATATATACAGGGAAAGAGGGCAAATGCAAGTTTTGGTGCCAAAGAAAAGCTGAGTGTTTTGATTGTGAAGATACATGTGAGGTAAAAGGAATAACTACTTGTAGTACAGGCTCAATTTCCTTGAGTTTGGGGTGTTCAAAGAACCAGGTCTTTTATTTTTTTTGCATCTCATTTTCTTTCATCTGATTTGGGCTGTTCTCCACTATTGCCCTTGAGGGCCCAGTGGACACAGCCCAGCAATCAGTTCTCTTTACTTGGAGAGAAGGAAACCTCTGGAGGACTTTTGCCTGCCCTCTCCTCCTACCCCATCAGGCAGGGCTCAATCTAGGCTGCATGAATATGGGCAGAGAGATGTCTTCCTGCCAGGGCTTTTTTTAGGCCACTAAATATTGGAATGAAGAGATTTGGGGAAATCTAGTCCTCAGGAATCTACTGAGGCTCTGCCCTCTCATTGTCCAAATCCTCCATTAATGCATAGTACTGGGAGCAATTTTACTCCTCAAGCACTATGATGTTTGCTTCCTTCATCCCCAACTCTGCTGGCCCAAACAAACCTTCTGCACTCAAATCAATATACCTTGCTTCTCTTAACTGCAGGACTAGGAAATGAGGTACAGAACATTGTCCTGCATGCAGGGAAACATAACAGGATTTTTTGCCTGGAGACAAAGATTTTTTTTTTCTTTCTTCCCAGTAAATATAGAGTGCAAGGGTTTGGAGTCTGTATTTAAGTTATTGATTTGTGGGATTTAGTGGCATTTAGTTTCTAATTGCTGGGTCCTACCTATGTAAGACACTGAGGCCTGAAAAATCATCTTTCTCATCTATCCTAAACCGAAAATTTTGGATTGCAAAGTGGAGGAGACTTGTTGAGGCAGGCAGGCAGTGAGTCAATCAATCAATCAATCAATCAATCAGTCAGAGTACCTGTTGTGTAAGGATGTTTCTTTTGATCTACACAGAGCTGAAGTTGATCCAAACCCAGAGACAACAACATATCAAGGCTCAGGAACAAAGTGAAAGCCAGCAAAGGTTCTAAAAACTAAGCAAAGAACCAAACCAGTAGCTATCTTCTGATGACAGAATTTTAATGGGTATGTGTGTGTGATAAACACTGACATACATGGACACAGACACACAGTCATGCACAATTTGTTTGAATAAACTCATTTATTCCCCTTATCTCAAAGACAGTGTTAACAACTAGCAAAAGCTGACTAAGTCCCTGGCAGATACCCCTTAGTTTAAGATTGATATTGATTAATTTTGATAATTTGTCTTTGTAAGTGGCATGATAAAGTAATGGAACTATTCAGAGGGTTCATCTGTTTTCTACCAGATGGACTTTTGCTGCGTGGCTAAGCCCTAAATTCATCTACATAGTGAGAAGTGGCTATAACCTGTAGAGACTAAATAAGCAGGAGTTAAGCTTCATTACCTGAACTTAATCTGGAATAAAACATTAGCAATACTGGTACCATTTTATCATAAAGAAGAGGACTTCTACTGTACATATAGCTCTGTTTAGAGGTCTACACTAGCTCTGAAAATTCTGTGCATGTTTTTGAAGTAAAACATGAAATCTATTTACATGTTATGACATCTTTATTTGCAATTTATCAAGAAACCCACTGATTTCAAGGCTGCAAGTGTGAAATAATTGTGTCCTTAGCACCACTGACATTTGTAGACCTTTCTCAGCTTTCATTTGGCTGGGGGATAAGGCCATTTTATAGGGTTAAAAACCTAATTTGATCCCTTTTGACCTTCTTTGAATCGTTTAGTTATTACATTGACTACATTATGTACATACAGCCTCCAGTGACGCTGTAGGCAGGAGCATCTCTGTTTTTCTCCTTTTTTTGTCCTTTATCTAGAATTGTACACCTCATGTCAATTGTTTGGGCTGTTCAAAGGGACAGCCACTGACTTTATATCAAGGCATTTTGATAGCTTCACCATGGGAGCTTTCATCTTTGCTCACATTCTTTAAAAATAACTCATTGTGGAGGAAGCCACATGGTGAGAAAAGTGTTCTATTTAATGCTGAATAACTGCCACACAGTTTTCTGCCCACATTTTTACACACTGACCTAGTCCTTGCACACACACATGCACTCATATATAAGGACATTTACTAAGTATTTTCAGACATCTGAACAAATAAATTAGGGACAAATTTTCAGCCTCCTTGATATTCATGAGAGGCAATGGAAATGGGTTCAGCCATCTCTCAGGCTGCAAAGACGAGTGAGTGAATCAAGACTCTGGTCCAAGCTCCATCAGACTATGGGGAGAGGCAACAGATCCCTGACCTGCTTCAAGGAAGAAGGATATATGCCAATGAGCTATGTTCTTTATGAGAGACATTCAAAATTCTTATACTGTCTTCAAACGAGATTTAGAAAGGGGACAACCCATAATTTTAGTAATCTCCAGCCTTTTTTCATTTAATAGTCCTCTGGAATTCTTTCCTTTTTGCTAGCATGAATAATTTTTAACTAACCTTTCCCTAAGAGATTGCCTTACAGTTCCAAAATCCTTGAGAAGATGTATGTTCTGGAAATACTGCCACGCTCTGTCTCCAGGCTCAGGAGTGTTGCAGTATGCACAGCAATATGTGGGGTAATTGATATTTTTCCCAAGGGATGTGATGAGTCACTGCCCTCCCAGGGATTTCTGCATCCAGGCTTGTCACAGCAAGCAACTTACATTGAAGTTACCAACAAGAAAACATGCAGCACAATTTTGTTGTGTCCCTTACTTCTATACTATCTCGGAAAAAAAAAAAAACCCTAACATTTTATTTGTCCTGTTGTGACTTATTAAACCTTTGCCAGTTGCCAACTCTCCTTCTCCCAAAAATAGATGTAAACGACGACTTATATGTTATAATGTGTTTGAGATAAGAAATTTTGATGCCATTACAAACAGTAACAAAGCAAATCCTTCAGTCCTGCCAAATTCCAAGTCATCGTATCAGTTCTGGTTTTACTCAGGCTAGTTCACCAATTATGGAGAGATAATGTGAAAGAAATTACATCGTTACTAGCCCTGGTTTTCCATTAGTCTGAAAATTGCAAACATTCTGATTTAGTAGCAGTTTGTATTCACTTTGTAGGGGTGTAACATTGCAGTCTCACTAGCTGGAAAGGAGATGAATTAATGCCAGCCAAGAATCTGGCCCTTAATGTACTTAGATGTACTTTTGGTAATGAGCAAATTGATTCTGATAATAGCAGAATCAACCCAAATAGCACAGGAAGCTCTTAAGGCCAAGTCCTTGGTAAGATTTAGAAAGAAAGATTGGACATTTACATGGATAATAAGTTTATATGGAGTCAGTCTGTCTGTTAACCTCTACCATGCCAAACCGACCCTCCTGTAGATTTTTGAGAGCTTTTCCCAACTCTGTTTTTCTGAAAGTACCTGCTGGTATGAGATATTAAGAAATATGATTTGGACCCCTTACAATTTGAGCACCATTCCAAGTGGATAAGGTGCACTGTGATGTCTTTGAACATGACAAGGTCACCAATCACAGCCCATGCATTAGAGACCTGCAGCCCAGGTGGTGAATAGCCACCTCTGTGCCCCAGGCCTCTCTCAGTTTGGGTTAGTACATTTTTCCCACTGGATCTGAGAGATATTTCTCACTCTGGCTAGGACTTTGTTCCAAGGTGTTGCTGTTTCAAGAAGATCTCCGTACTTTCCTGAGTAATGAGAGCCAGTACTCTTCCTGGAGACACTCTAGCTACCATAGGACTGGGCTCAAAGTCACTCAGGTGTGACTGCACTGAGGCACAGTTCCACGAGAGAAAGCCAGAAAAAGGCAATTCTTGCATGTAGTATGGAGACAGTACAAAATGTGGTGCAGTAAAGGTTAGCACACACTCTGTGAGGTGTCCATGTAATCTGATTTTATACTGGGCTACGTTCCAGTCTGTTACTACCTTCTTTTTTGAGCAGGCATAAATTCCTTGTAAAGTCATTTTGATTTTTGCATCTGACAAGTTACTCTTGTATATCTGCTATTTTTCTGTTTCCATCTATATTTTTTTTACATCGATGCCTATCCTTTTATGATCATGCTGACAACTGCCTGTGCTTAAGTTGGAACAGAAATTACAACTGAACACAGCAATCCACCCTTCCATTTCAACCACGACCTGGGAGTATGAGATTGCAGCAGGACTTTAATTTCCCTTGTTAGATCTGTAGCATTTGGGGCTGATGAAGTTCGCAGTAAACCCCTCACAAATGAACCTTACCCAATATATTATCTATCAAGGCACCATAATGAACATCTGGTGGGGCTTGTGATCTGTATGCAGTGAGGCAGCAGCTATTACACTGCTGAGCTGATGTGCATTGATGTTCACTGTGCTTGCTGAGTGCAGCCACGAGAAAGCAGAATCAGGCTTTTGCTGAGCTTTTCCTCACGTTCATCCAGGACAGAGACCCAGGCTGCTTGTGGGCCCAAAGGGCTCTGCAGGGTGCACTGAAAAGACAAAACCTCAGCCTGCTGAGCTGCCAAGCAGCTGTACACCCTATGCTGAATCTCTTGGAAAATAAAGGTCTGTGATGAAATAAATCACAAACAGGATTCACTTTTACACTCTGCCATGACAACTGATGCCAGCTGACTAGAGAAAAGCTGTTTCCCTCTGACTCCAGAACATGTAGCACAATTGACAGGTGAGCCTGGGCTCAGAGATGTGTGGTGTTTTGTCACCCACTGCTACACTGACCATGACAGAGGATCTGCATGGTACATAAGGCCTTCAGTTGTAGATGCCCAGCTGCTCTGGCTTCCTGATGGCTTGAAAACTCATAGATAATTTATGAACAACTCCAGTAAAAATGTTTGTACTGGGTAAAAAGAGAGCAAATGCTTTCAGGGTGAAATGTTGTAAGAATAGGGAAATCTTTGCATCAGGGATTGGTCACTGTCACCTCTTTCTGAAGGATCTTCAAGAAAGGAGCAGAGTGAACATCTTTCAAAGCAGTTGTGGGATAATTAGTCTCTCTCTTAAGTGACTGAATGAATGGAAAACAATCCGTGATCAGCAGCCATAGCTGTGGTCTGTAGAGATTAAGGCACTGAAAAGAAATGCTTCCTGCTACAATGAATAAAGAATACAAACAGACAGGGCAGCTACTCTGAATTCAAATAGGCAACCAGACTCAGTCTTACAAACAGTGTGTGTGGGTTGTGTGTTTGTTTGTCTATCTTTGTTTTCAATTCATGATAGCAATGACCCAGACCTCAGCATTACTTAGACATCTTGCAATACAAGCAATGTTGTAATATGGATAGACAGGGTTTCTTGGCTTTTTATTTCCTTGGCTGTAAATCTGAATAACAGCATGAGCAACTTGGCTGATATGCTCACAGGGAAGAAAAAGTTCATGCACTTGATGAACAAGTTCATGAGGTATCAATTCCTCTGTCCCCTTGCCAGGGATCATGTTTCTCTTTAGTATTCAGTCTAATCTTACACAGATTCCTGCATTTCCTTTCCAAGACACATCCACGAACCTCTCTGTCAAAGATCAGACATGTGGAGCCTTAAAACCTGGATTTTAAGGACTTTGTTGTCTTGAACTGTATAGGTTTAGGGATTTTCATAAGGACTGGAGAACTGAAACTGCCTCTGTAATGGAGATCACAGGGTCCAAAGAACTGTCAGTGCCAGACCTGGAAATATGATCTGTTCTTGATTAACAGCAGGGTGGATGGAGTTGATTTCCAGTTTTTCTCCTTTGCAATGCATCTTACTGCTGTCATTTTAAGGTGTGAGGCACATTGCCAAATATATGGGGTTCAAAAGGAAGGAGTCTGAGGTTTGTTTTTATTTGCTAAGTCTGTCTTCTCCTCATCTAATAGAAAACAGATACGTGATGGAATTTATACAGCTCCAATTTGTCTGATTTGCAGACAAAGCAGGAAACAGCTGGGATGAAAATGAGCTACAGGGAATTGTGAATTCCTCAGGGAAGATGCCTGGAGAAGAGTTTATCTTCAGGTGGAGATGGTTTATCAGAAAGAGACTATTTCCTCAAAGATGGGGCAGGAAAGAGTTCCCCTCTTACCCCAGGGCTTGGGGTTAGCTTCTAGATCAGAGACAACTCACTGGGTTAAGGAAGGCTGACAGTGCTTGTTGAACTATTTCACAAATCCTCAGAAAATGGGACCATTACCTTCAGTGCCACCCATAGGCAACACTGTCAAACAACCTTTCCCACAGTTTTCCCTGCTGAAAGGCCACTTCCCAGCAATTGCTGAATCATCAGCTCCAGTTTACTAGAAAAGCTGTTTGCTTAGCAGAAAGTTCCCCGTGGCAATTTAAGCTCATGTCCTGAAAGGAGTTTTTATTCCCCCTTTTTCTCAGTTTTTTAAATAGACTGTGTTATGTCTCACATTTAAAGACTGGTAAACTGAGAGGTGGAATGGGTTTAAATGCGGGTTTATGCACAAATCTGGATGAGGCAGAACAATCCTCTCCATTATGCCAAGCATATGTGTGACCAAACTCTTATCTCATCCAAAGACATTTCCTAGATGCGGGAAATTCCGGAGGCTGACTCACAACAGCCCTTCACAAGAAAGATTTCTCCCTGAACCATGCCTCCATTCAACCCATGGCTGCATAAATGCACACCCTATTCTGAGTGAAACCTCTATTTCCTTATGACACAAAGGAATTTATCCTCTTTACAGTCAGGCAAATAAAGGGGAAAAAAACCCTTAATTGTTCCGGGGTGAATATCTGTCTCTGGTATTCAGTTGCAAGATCAGAGATAATATAATTAATGTAGGTAATGGATGGATATGGAAAACAGACAGCTCTACAGACTCATTGTGTTGGTGGTCACTAATCAGTATTGTAGATTATTTGTCTCCAAAGTGTCTCTCTCTCAATTAATGGCTTACAGAGGACCACTCTTCACTGCAAAGTCAGGTTAGTTATTTACAGTGGCAAAGTTCTGGTAGTGGAGATAGAAATTGTGCAGCCAAAATAATTCTTTTCCTGGTAGTAAAACTGCTTCCCTAATTGACATAAGATCTACTGACAAAAAGGGCTCTTTTGTGCTAATGTGTTGCATCTGCACAGGGAGTTCTGACATTCAGACTGTACAAAGTTGAGTCATCCTGTTTTGACTATGAATGAACGGGGCATCTCTCAATGTCAGTGCAGGGGAATCCCAGTGGTACTTGTAATGCAGGAAATTTCAATGGTGAAGTGAAAATAATTTTAAAAATCTCTTTTATCTGAGTGGAAATGTAATGATTCCTCCTTTCATGATTTTCCCTTCCCCTTAAGGTATATTTAGGGACCAGTATGAAATGAGTTTCATTATCTCAACCCTTTGCTCCTTTTTCTCTGAACCAATGCATCACCACAGTGGTGGCAGTGTCCTTTGGCCCATGGCTGACACCATCTGCTGATTGTCTCTGGTCTACTCTCTGCTGCCTGTGCAAGTTCCCTCATGAGTGAGAAAAGGAAATTCTGCTCCTGAATTTGAGGGAATTAAGTAACAATACATTTCAGTGGATCCCACTGATATGGTTCACTAATTCCATTGAGATGCTTGATTCCATTTTCACAGAATCATAAAAGATTCTGAGAATTCAGGTCTCAGAATTTTTCTGGCCATAGAGAAGTTTGAAGAAATTCTCCCTAAATCATGTCTCTGTCTATGAATCCTACCAGTATAGAGTTCACAGGTGCATGGTGTCAGAAGTAGATCTTAAATAGAGTTCATACCTTAAATTAAACTTGAACCAAACCACACTCTAACTACCAAGTTCTAAGAAGAGCATGATCTTTTGGCTGGTGGGACCAAAGGTGACCAGCTGGGATACTCCTGTCACTGATTCAAGATGTGGCTGCTTCTTATCACTGTGGAAGAACAAAAGTCATGTAAACTTGGCTCTGAGGCAGCCACAGAGACAGCACTTACTGACCTGGTAGGACTGCCAAGATGCTGGAGTGGCTGGGAACAGATCCAAGCTCTGCTGAGCCAAAGCCCAAAACATGCTCCTTTCTACCAGTCTTAACACTTGTAAATATCACAACAGCTGCTGGATGAGGCACCTTGTACAGAAAACAAGTTAATTGCATGTAAGCAATGAAGAGGTGTTACTGGCAAAGTAGGTCCTTCATGTTTTATAATATTCACACCACAGTTAATTTGGGTTATTATTTCTGTATTAAAACCTTTCTTAGTTTTGTAGCTGTGTTCCACCAGCACTGTGCTTTCTGCAGATGTACCACAAGGACTCCAAGATATTTATACCTACAGTACTACGAGGCAGTGGAGTACATTAAATTCCAACTCAGTGGAGATTTATTGTGTTCAAATGAACATTGCCTACAGTACCACAACTCACAGAGATATGAGGAAACATGCTACAGGTACAAGAATTTGCATTTCATAGTTTAGAGTTGTAACCAATATAGAAGGTGGTAAAAACCAGAGGCTCAGCTGTGGGACTCTGCTGAAGGTCATTTCTGCTTAAGACAGATACTGCCTGGATTGTGGAATAGCAGATCCAAGCTGGTGATATCTGACTCAAAAGAAATGCAAACAGTTCAACTGTTTTCATAATAAATATTTGCTAGAATAGAAATTTTGTCTTGTTCATGCTTATTTTTATTTGCTTTCTAGTAAATGTCTGTGAAATGAGAACATGTATTAAATTAATGAATTTTAAACAGAGACCAAATAATACACGTCTTTTAACACCTTTCTTTAAAAAACAAAGACATGGAAGCCTTGGAGGGATATTTGTAGACTCAGAGAATAGTGACAACTCCATGCAATTTGTCACATTTGTCACAAAGCATACAAAGCAAGTCTCTGTGTGTCAAATGATGCAGCCTATTAAGATAGCAAAGCAAAGATCTCTTCCTCTTCAGTCAAAGGTTACATAAAGAAAACCTCCCTCTCTGTGTTAAGACATTACTCTATTCTTAAGTCTTTAAATCAGTAAAACACAAAGTAAGGAAAGAGGCCTCTGAGAGCCAAGAAAGTCCATGACTTCTAGATAAAATGATTTTTCTTTTTCTTCTTTTTGAGAAACAAGAGTCACTGACCATTTCTGTGCCTTGGTTATCTCTGTCTGGATCCCCAACATCAGGCAAAAGCTGCCCTTCATTTTTTTAGTGCTAATGTCAGTGGAGAAGCTCCCATGGACTTGAAGCAGGATTTGGGCCTTTGCCAATGATCAATAGAAGGGACTATGCTGCATTCTAACTAGTTTGATTAATTTGTATTTATACATATTTGTTATATGGGAAGATCTCATTCAAAGCAGGTCATTGGAAGTGGCAGGTGCTCATCTCACTGCTAACCCTCTTATGACTCTTACCCACACAGAAACACTCAGCAAAAAGCACCAGTTTATTGGGAAAACCTCATTCCTCACCTCCTCGCCAGCCTCTGCTGCTAAGAGTGAAATAAAGAGTAGCAGACTTTGAGTAAGATTGAAAAAGAGGAAAAAAAATGCTCCCAGAGGCAAAATACTGATGACATTCTTAATAATAATGAAACATAAGATCACAGTGGGGCAAAACTGAAATTCATTTTGCATGTCAAAGAAATGGTTGCATTTAATTTGTTTGGGATATTTTACTAGGCTTTGATTTCTTACAGAATAAGTTCAAGGTTATGAAAAGTTTTGCTAGGACTAAACACTCATAAGGCTTTGAGACAAAAGAGAATAAAGCAGAGGAAGGTCTTCCAATTCAGTTTTGATTGATGAAGTCTTTTGTGAAAAATCCTCTTTCTCCTTCTCAGTTTTGCTTTGAATTCATCTTTCAGAAACTAAGAAGGGGCAGTATGAAAAATGATACTGTGACAGCTAAATTTTCTTTTTAGAGTCCTCACTCACCATTATTCCAAACATCTTGAATTTGTCTAAATGGTTCCCAAATGCTTCGTTAGGACTCAAATATCTGCAGTCTTGAGCTGAATTTGACTTTGCTTCTTGCTTAATGATTGCCTTGTAAGCTTTAAACAACCTGCTTTTGGTCAAATCTGTAAAAGAGCAGCTTCCTTTGGACTCCAGATGTGAAAAATCAGTAACAGGGGAATTTGAAAAGCTTCTGAAAGGTTGTGATAAACCTCTGGATGAGGGGAGGTTTATTAAGGGATTTCATGCAGGTTCTCATGATGTTTCCATAGTTTGGAAGGAGAGGAATAAAGAAGCCCTGGAAAAGGGGCACAGAACTGTCTCCAGGCATGGGACTGACTTTCCTTGTGCAGTCAGATGTCTTGATGTGCTTTGGACTGACTCTCAGCCCCACAGCAGTGAGGGTGTGGGGTGGCTGGGGGGAACCAAGCTGCATCAAGGGAAATATAGGTTGGATATTATGAAAAAGTTTTTTACAGAAAGAATGATAAAGTTCTGGAATGGCCTGCCCCGGGAGGTGGTGGAGTCAGCATCCCTGGATGTGTTTAAAAAAAGGATTGGATGTGGCACTGGGTGCCATGGTTTAGTTGAGGTGTTGGGGCATGGGTTGGACTCAATGATCTTTGTGATCTCTTCCAACCTGGTGATTCTGTGAATTCTGTGAATTCTGTGAATTCTGTGAACCACCATGACATGTCCCAGTTTTGGCCCTCCAAATTTCCTGGATCTCCTGCAGGTTCTCCACGAGATGTCTGTGTGTCCTCTCCAGAGCCTCCATCTGCAGCTGAGAAAGTCTTGCCAAGCGACCCTTTCATCTCAGTTTTGAAGGAAAACAAGTTCAAATCACTGCTTCCTTTCTTGGTGCAATTCTGGACTGATATTAAAGACTGGTGTGGTTAAAATCAGCTCCTCACTTTCCAGATTTTCAAAGAAAAGAAACAAAAGATATTGCCCCCTGCCCCAAACCTTTAGGATGACTGACAGACAACTGCTTTAGCTTTTGCTCAGAAAAAAACCAAAACCAAATAATTTCAGTTTTCCAAAGTGTGAAGAGAAGGTTTCATGATGGGAACTTTGAAACTAAATGGTTTATATGACCCAGTTATTCCTCCACCCCATTTTATTTATCTTTTGGAATTTAAAAATAAAACAAAACAATCAACCAACTGCTTTTCTGAAGATACACAAGCAGCAAAATAAATAAGAACCAAAGTCTTGATAGTTTGTGAGGAAACAGCCGTGTTGAAATGCACGTGTTTCCCTCAGATGAGACCCACAGGATTTACTCTCTGCCAGTAAATACAGCCCTGGCTGGGCAGGACAGGATGGAGGGGAGGTTGCCATGAGGACACTTTGCTTCTCTTTGCCTGTTGCCCATGGTCCCATGGAAAACCAGAGGTTAATCACAGCTCATCGAAGTGGAACCATCCTCAGGCTGCCCCAGAGTTGTGTGGCTGGGCCTGTACAGCACCCTCACAGACTAAAGAAACTCAAACGACAAGTTTAAACTATTTTAGGTTTTTAAACTCATGCTTAGTCAGTGTACATTCAGCAGAAATTTATGAAGTTTTTTATTTTCAAATGAGATAGGAGTGCAAAATTTACACTGGTATAACTCCAGGAACATTAATCAAGGAAGATATTCGTCTTCTGATTCTTTTTTGTATTTCTAATCTAGAAAGAAAATGAATGCAGGTAGATTTGATGATTTGCAAACATCTGATTCATTTAAATTGCATTCACACAACAGATACTGAAATATTTGGTTGTTTGGGGTTTGTTTGGTTTTTTTTTTTAAATTTAAAAAGCCTTACTGCATTGTGGTGATTTTTTAAAAAGCATAAATAACCAATTTAATGAAAACTGTAAGTGTGAAAAACCAATGAACTGCAAAGTGCAATAAATAATTTCTCCAAAGAAGTTCACCTATCTCAATTTTGCTCTCATGCTGGCTGCAGTGCTGAGTATAACTACTGAGGAACAAAGGTATTTCATAGGTTCTTTTATTAACAGAACAGAATATGACCCACTAGCTAAACAGAAAAATATTGACATTTCTTTTATGATCCAAGAGAAATAATTTGGAAAATATAGTACAGACAGATGTAATGTTTATATAAAGGTCAGAAATGCAGTTAATGAAATTCTCAGCTATTAAAACTTCTGAAGTAATACAACTATAATATTGTATTTTTGAAAATAGAAACCGTGATTAAAAGAGAAATACTTTGTAAAATTAATTCTTAAAGTTTGAGGCATGGTGGAAGAGATTTCCTGGTTCTACCAAAGAGCTGAGTGATTAATGAAACGAAATTAATCCCTTGTTAATCAGTGTGAGAACTAAAAAGGGATTGCCCAGATTAACTCACAACTCATTTTAAGTGTTGAAAACCTGAAGAGATGCTAGTCTGAGAGTAGCTATTTAGAGAAAAGAATTAATCTCTGCTCAAATCAATGAAAGTTTTGTCTTATCAAAGGAAGGAAGGACGTTTTTATGTTAAGTGAGTAAAGAAGACACACAGCCCCCACAAGTTCCAGAGGTGGAATTATATGCAGAAAATAACTAGCAAGTGATTTTGAATAATGAATGCATTCAAGAAACTAATGATCCTTAATGGAACTAAGATTTCAACCAAGGTGTTCATGGGCATATTGGTGACATCAACATGTGGAGATCTATTGATGTCATTTGAATTTATTAGCCACTGTGTTCATCACATATTTTCTTTTAGGAAAGATGTTAAAAAAAACCCCAATGATTGAGGATTTTAGTAAAAGAGAAAAAAAAAAAAAAAACAAATCCAAAAGCCTTTGTAATTCTCACTTAAGCATTTTTTTTTTTATTTTATTGGAATTTGATCAAATTCCTTCAATATTAAAGTGGTCGAAGAAAATTATTCATATTAACAAAACTGAGCAGATAATAAGGTGCAGCTTAGTTTTAGGTTGTCTATTAGAAATGGCAGTGAAAGATTAATATCAAACAGTGCTGTATGACACTAAGCAGAGTAGAACCAGCTTCTGATATTCACACTTTTTTTTTTTTGACACATAATTCTCTTTACTGAGTCTTTAGTAATCGTCTCTTGCTATAACGTAACGTGAAGACTCAAACACTTCCCAGATGATTTCTGCCCCTATACCCAAAATCTGCTATGAGGAAAGCACAGTTTAGTCCCAGAGTAAGTAAAATTGATGGGATCCACTCATCAGACACAATTCTGTGCTTGGATGGAGAGAAGCACTGTGGCTTCACCTGGAGATGCACAGGGCAGCCCTCACACCATGCCAGGACATCGTTTGACAAAAAAGTCAGAACCATTTTCTAATATCACAACTGCACAATCACAGATGATTTTACTCTGGGTTTAACAGCACTGGATGGAGGTGTCTCATTGGACTGGAAGCTTGGGTTGGTCAGAGAGCAGAACTCTTGGCCCCTCACACCCACAGGAACAACCAGGAGGCAGAAGACAACAATTACACTTGCAAAGAGACACACAGATAGAAGGCTGCAAAGAAAGCCCAGCTTCACCAGGTAAAAGGAAAATCATTAGCTGAACCATTTGAAGAAGAAGCAATAGAAAGAAGAATGAGAAGGAAAATGGAGAGCTTTTTTAATTTTAGGAACCGACAAATCAGGAAAAACAATGACTTTGGCTAAAACCTCATTCTAGTTTAATGTGCAAGGGAGGCAGTTAATTTTCTTTTCTTCAAAGCAATTTATAGTTAACATTGAAAAAGGGAAGCAGATGGCAATCAATAACCCTGGGAAATTGTGATGTGCAAAAAAAAAAGTAACAGGAGGCTACGAATATTAGAGAAAAATCTATGCTTGTAAGTCGTACAGAATATTTCCTTGTCAGTTATATTAGGTATGAAAATCCCTGCAAAAGATATTACTTTTGTTGGTAGAGAGAGATAATGAAATGTTTTTTGGTGCAGAGAAAGCCAAATTTTTTGAAAGACAACTTTTGTCTGGTAGCTGGGAAAATGCAAGTGATGAGTTTATCACACAAAGATGAAGAACTTTCCGATCCATGAATAAAATGAGGATGTTAGGCAATTTCTTTTAGAGAATATTTTATATCTGATAACAGAGTCTGGGAGTTGAGAAAAAACGAAAAAAATATTATAACAGAGGAGCATCTGTCTACCTGATCTTAGTGTGTAATTAACTTTAGCTGGCTAGGGAAACTGCAGAAGGGAAAAAAACAGTGCTAATGTTGGACTGATATTAAAAACAAAACAAAACAACCCAGATATGATGAGCTGGTAGATGAAATGAAATAGCAGCTTAAGTTATTGGTCTGCTTAGCTAATCCCATGTGGCTCACAGATACACTGGTGGAAGGGCTATATGACATTTTCAGGCAATAAATACTGAAGAAACAGGAATATAATTGCCCACAATTAAAGTAGATTTTTGCTAAACTTTTGGAAGTTCATAATGGCATGATAAGAAATCATTTTGAAGTGAAATAATCAGGGAATAAAATCTAGCATTCTCTTTATGAATATCATGAATAGAAATGCTTGCAAGTGGATGAGAAGTCTGATAATAAAGATGCCCCTTCATAACCCCAGACAAAGGTTAAGCAAAAACCAACATTGCAAAGTTTGAAGAAAACTTTAGAAAATACAAAGCATAATTTATTTAGACAAGAATATTGATGGCTTCAAATACTGAAAGTTGTGATTGGTGTATCAGCATCTCTACTTGGAAAAGTGCAGTGAATTGTTTTGTAAAAAAAAGAGCAGAAAAGTTTGTGTGCTGCATGAATTTCAGCAAGATGGATACAAGCTGCAGCTGATTAAAAGTTTTATCTGCTCACTTCCCTGTGTTCCTGAGCAGGTGGAAATTTGTTTGTGCTTTTTATAAACTGCATTCTCATAGAGGAAAATAATAGGAGAGAAAATATTAAGAACCTCTTTTGCCTGAAGGAGAGATGCACCACAAGAAGCAAAGGCTGAAGCTGAATTAAGACTCAAAAGAAGCTTTTCAGAATACATGGTAATGGTGATTAACTACTGGAACAAAGTACAAGGAAAGGGATAGAGACAAAGTCTCTTCAGATTTTACAGCAAAGTCTGAGAGACTTTATAGCAGACAAGCTTTAATCTGAGACAAAGAATGCTTTAGTTAAATACAAGTTATTGGACTCAGGCTAGATAATTGGGTGGCCTGAGATATTTCAATAAGAAAACAGAGGTGTCTTTTGATCTTTTTCTTGTGAATCTGTAAGTTGGATTCTGTGTGGTTCCTATTGCAGAATGTCACCAATTTACTGCTATGCTGAGACCCGTAAGACATTTTTTTAAAAAATTAATTTTCAGTCAAGGGCTGGTTTTATTCAGAAAAACTTCATAAAATACATACTAGTTAGGAACTTGCTTTTTCTAGAATTTATCAGCTTATTGCAAACTTCTTGTCATCAGTCCTTGTTAGACTGTCCTCTGGCTGGTAAAAAATGTCTTTATTATCCAGAAATACTCTTTGTGCTTCTCTAGAAGTATTTTGTCATTTTTTCACTTCCCTTTTTCACAATTTTGGTGCATATTAATGGACATCCAAGTTACAAAATAGAACTTCTCAATGGGAGCAGGCATTTTATCAGAGTATAGGTAACAAAAATAATTTCAGGGGATGCAGACTGGGACTGAAGACAAAGTGAAAGATGTAGGTTTATTCCTTTATTGAAAGCTTTGCATCATGGGAAAATTTCCTATTGTTTAGCAAAAAAGCAAGATGAAGGCTTTGAAATGTGTTAATTCCATCCCCACTGAGAGATGCAGCAGGGCTCCCATGTAAATGAAAAGAGCAGTGCTGGAGCAGGACACACCACAGCTTTGTATTCCAAACTAAAATATTATCCTCCTTTTTTCACTTGCTTGGTGTCTTGTGTTCTCATTTACATCAGTACAGAGTGCAGTGTAGGTACAAAACAACATTAGGTCAGATTTTTCCACTCTCTTGTTTCAGCTTTAGCATCTGGCAACCTATTTATATTAGCTTTACATGGGACAAATGAGTGTGTTTATGCAACAGAAACTGCAGAGGTGCTCCCAATAAGCTTCTATTTCTTAAAAAAAATCATGGACTTCTCCTTAATATTATCCAGGTATGTTGAATTACCCCCTTAATGTGTTTTGCTGTAGAAAATACACAATGTAGTGGTTTCTATTATCTGTTGATATAAAACAAAGTTATTGACTTTGCATCGTACACTCAACACTGTGAATATTCAGGTAGAGCTCATCTTCATCTCTTGTGACTTTACATCACCTCTATGGACTTTTGTGGATCCAGCAGTAGCATGATCTAGTCCTCTCCTTGGAACTAGGCTCCTTATGGCCTCAGATATTTGGTATATTTACAGTTGTAAATATTTCTATGTTCCAGACATTTAGTATATATTTAAAAGATAATGAGGCAAAACAATTGTGCCCCCCTCACTCTCATAGCCCACCCATCAGCTTGCTATAAGCTTAATCAGTTCCTTAAGAATGATGAATAGTGATAAAATGTGCCATGTTCCTTTCTGCCAGATGCTCTGAAAAGCCTGTTAAAACTCTATAAAACAAGCAAAATAAGTTCAGTTACGCTCTGCACTTTTCAAGCCCTGCTGCTAGCACAAAAATTGATTGATTGTGCTTTGTGCTGGTCTAAATCTAGCCTGCTCACCTGCAAAACACTGCTCTCTTGTACTTTTTTTGTTACCCTCAGCAACATTCATACAAAAAACAGGGAAAGCTTTTCCTGGTACAAGGATTTCTCTCCAAGTCTGGTGCTTTCCTGCCTCTTTTCTCCTCTGTGTGCTAATCCCATTAAAGCATTCCCTCCTTGCCGTAGCAGCGTGTCCCCCAGCTGCCGGCCGTGTCCTGCTGCTCCTCTGCCGCTTTCCCGCACAAAGCTGGGACTTGTCACATCCCTCCTGGCACAGGGGGGTGCGTGTAGAGGGACAGGGCTTTGATGGCTCCCTGGGAATTTACCAGGAGCTCTCGCTGGCTGCGTCAATGCAGGGCGCTCAGGGCAGTGATGTCGGGAAATACAAGGGAAAAGCTTGGAGCAGAGGAGCAGCCTAATCTTGGGAAATCAAAGTCTTGCCCTGGTGGTTGGTAGAAAAAGGAAGCAGCTGTGATTTTTTTAAATTTTTTTTTTACTTTTTTTTTTAGGAAGAAATGTAAAGAATGCATTTGTCTCAGCTGTAATTGCTACAAGAAGTAAAGCTTGTAAGCGTGTTGAAAATTTTAAAGACAAACAATTTTCAAGAAACATGTAATATAGAACCATTAAACCCAAGAGTGGTTTGGGCTAATGTGAAGGTAATGGGAAACCAAAGGTGGATCCTGCCACAGATATGTTGACATTATGGAGACAATATTTTTGCATCACTGCTGAAAGATGAGTGAGTATTCAAGATATCTGGAGGAAAAGTGAAAGAGAGATTATGGTCCAGTTGGAGTTCTGGCCACCAGCCACAAGGAGAAAACCAAGGTGAAGGGCAACTGTCTAACCTCTGGTGAATGAGAGGAATGGAAGCTGGGGGATAAGGAAAGGAGGAATCCAGTAGTCTAATAATGGGCAATTGAACAAAGTAAAGAGAGAGGAGAGGATTGAATTAAGGTAAGAAATGTAAGGCATTAGAAGAACACAAAAATGAATTTAAATTAGTCTCTGCAAGAGAGCTGGTGGGGAGTGTTCAAGTTTAAGATGTTGATAGTGAAAAAGTGCAGGCAAGCAGCTGAGTCCCAGTAAGCAAAGCTGCGGGTTTGATGACAGAAATGTGGTTCTGAAGAGCTTGTGGGGGCCTGAGTGGTCCTGGGGAAGCAGAGGAGAGAAGTGTACCAGGTGCAAAAGAATAAACTTTAAAATTTAAAAGGTAATAAACAGCCTTTGGAAAAGAGGAACGGTAATAGAGATTACAAAGAGCCACAGTGCTCTGTAAGCAGATTGCGAGCATATGGTGAAGACATAAACAAGGTGCTGAGCAAGATTAACCAACGTGAGCAAGTATTGTTTCCAAGAGACATGTCACATTCCTTGGAGTAGAAAACCCTGGGGGTGTTTTGCATGTTTGGGAAAATGTCTTGTATGTGCCTGGCTGTACAAACAGTAATTCAGCATAATCACAGAATATTTTGGGTTAGGAGGGAACTTTAAAGGCCATCTAGTCCAACCCCCTTGCAATGGACATCTGCAGTTACATCAGGCTGCTCAGAGCCCTGTCCACCCTGACCCTGACTGTTTGCTGGTGCTTTCCCAGAGAAGTGTTCCCAGCGTGGGCTGAGGGGCAGTTTTGCCCTGCCCTGCTCTCTGCTGGCCTGTGTGCTGCAGCATACAGTTGCTAGTGGATGGTTTGGTGTCTCCACCTCAGTTACCATAGCCAAACCTATTTCTCTTGGCACTCCTGCCCCTGCAGGCTGCTGGTTACAGTTGTTTTTTCATAGCCTGATTCCAAGAGTTTTTGGTGGTGTCTGAGGAGACTGAAGGTTTGCCTCAGGCAGAGAGCTGGCATAGGTTCTCTTAAAGGCTGTGAATAAAAGTAACACAGATGCCTTTCAAACAAGTGAGAGGCAGTTGCCAACAATCAAAATGCCAGACAGACACTCCTGACAACAATCACAGTCACTCCCAGACCTCACAAAATGCTTGTGCACACCTGTAACAGTGCCAGGGTCACCCCTACTATCAAATAGTCCATGGAGAGTTACTCTTTCCAGCAAGGGAGTGTTACAGCACAGTTTCATTTCCCTTCTCTAGCCCGAGTGAGGCTGAAGGGCGGTGAAATGCTTCCCAAGGGGGTCAGCAGCTTTCTGAAGACAGGAGGTAAAATGCTGCAGCTTCAGCACCTGTTTTAATGAACAATGGAAGGCCATTTTATCAGTGAGGCATGGGAACCTTATTGGCTGCTGGAATATATTTGGTTATCGGCAGAATTCAGTCAACCTTCTCTTTTTCTTCATCTGTCTCTGTCACTTGCACAAAAATGCAAAACCTACAAGATTGAAAATTATTTTAGATGTAAAAATGTGTTTACATTTCTGTACCCTCAAATTCATTAGTTTTCCCAAGAATTCAAAAATTTTCAAGTTACATGCAGCAGTCACTGGGGACATTTCAAGCTGTTAGTTAAGCAGAGGCTTGAGTTCTGTCAAGAGCAATCTATACGTTAAGCCTCTGGCATAATTTCTGCTCCAAAGGAGAAATGCCCTTGAAGACCAAGATTTAAGGTCAAAACTACTGCTGCTTATACCTGACACTCCTCCAGTAATTTTGTCCTATTGAGAAGCAGGGTATGAGAGAAGCCATGTGAGTTCTTCAGTGCTCCCTTGTCTTTCAGTGCCATGCCCAAGGAACCCCTTGGTGGGTGGTGCCTCTGGGGGCTTTGCCAGGTGGTTATACAGGGCTATTATGTGGATAGCCTTGTCCCAAACACCCTGTGAGACTCAGTTATTTTTTAGCTAAGCAGTCCTTTTGTCAGGAAGTTTCTGTCTGCATCTGAAGTTGAGCTTGACATGCACTTTATAAAGAAATTATAACAAACATACTGAATGGAAAGATAATAATAAACATATAATTATAGTATGTGATATGTATACTATATAGATATAATTAAAAATTACAATAACAAATAGTGGTAGCATTCCCTGTTCCCCCTCAGACACTCCATTCACCACAGAGCTGCATTCTGCTCCCAAAAAATAGAGCTAGCTCTTCATCTCTCAACAATGGATACATGCTGACAGGTAAAAGAGGATTTTGGTTTTATCTAGATAGTGTGAGGTGTACAGCACAGAAAAGGAATCAGAGATTGATATCTGTACAAAGACATTATAAAAGGAAGAAAAGCAGGGCAATTATCCAGGATAAATATGTCACACACCCATGCCAAAGAAAGGGGATGTAAGCACACCATGAAAGATCCATCTAATCAGAACTTGAAACTCTCAGTTCTGGTGCAAAAATTACCTTGAATAAGAATCAAATGGATAAAGGAGTGGATCACTGGTGCTTGTGATGAGAGACTGTTGTTGCAGAAAGCCTCCATCTAGATCAAAATGACATTATGATTTGTGCTGTCTTTCTGATGGTGTTCTCAGTAAATTTCAACTAAATACAGGAAAACAAACCCTTCCATCTGTCTCAGGCCATGAACTTGGCCCCATGGCTGTGAGATTGGCAGAATTATTTTCAGTGCAAATTTTTGGAGGGACATGGGTTGGGCAGTTTCTTTACATATTTTTGTGCTTAAGGAGTTCTGAACAGGGAAAGATTGCTTCACTTTTCTCAGGGAATTGGATATGGAGTTAATGCCTAATCACACTTAGCAATTACTCCTCAGTAATCAGTCTCCTGCTAATTTATGAAGACCTAATCTATCAGTCATTTTAAATCACTTTACATTCACATTAAAAGATAAAATTTTAAAAAATTTAAATAGTTTTTACCTAATAAAAGACATTTCTCAGTGCCACAAGCAGATACTTATCAAATAATATGCTAGACAATTATCACTTCTAGATTTTTTTTTTTTCTATATGTAGCCAACAATAAATTCTGGGCATGCTCTTATCTTATATGCCTGGTTTTTTCTAAGGCTGGATGATCAGACAGACCATGCTGCAAAGTTGGAGGTTGGATCTGAAACCTTTGGAGGAATGTTAGAACTGATATTCTGCTTCCAGCCTTAATCAACATCCTCAAAGATTCAGCAGCTAGTACAAAACTAGGGTTTGTATCTGCATCTTTCAGGAGCCTGTCCCAGTTCTGGCCTCTATGCTGTGAGCATCCTTAAAAGATACATCAAACAGCACAACATGAGTTCAAAGAACTTTGCTTGTAACTGCAATGAATCTGAAATGTACTGATGAAAGATTTATTAATGTCATGCAAGGTAGAGTGTCCTCCTGTTAGTAGAGACCTTCTGAATCGCTGAGTGAACAGGTCATCACAGAGAAATCAGCACGGTAATTGGAGCAGCATTCTTGAGCCTAATTGCAACAGAGGTGAAGTCAGTGTCTGAGCAGAGTGTTGGGTAATGACAAGGACACAAACAAAGCAGTGGTAATGGGGGCCACAGCTCCCTTTCTGCCATTGCAGGGAACAGGAATGTGTGGCTCAGGCTGAGGTGTTGGTACCTCCCTGGAATTTTCACCTGCAGTGACTCCAGTGGACTCCAGCCAAGACGTGTGGACAAAACAATTTTCCCTGGGGAGAGGCAAACCTTGTATTTTTGTGCTTTTGGAGGTGCTGGGACAGAAACAGTGAAAATTATGACTCAGAAAATGTATTGGGATACTTTTATAGTGTGCAGAAACACACAGCTAAACCTGCAGGGTTCTGTAGGCCTTGATCATGCCATCCCTTCTGACATTAGAAGATATTTTGGGGTTGAGAGGGTGGGGATACTCACTAAAAATAATGATAGCCACATACAGAAAAGTCCATTGCTTCTGGGGCCCTCAGAAATATTATCCTGGGCTTTGACCCACTGCTACAGAATTTCTACAGCCTCAACTACTCAAAGGTGATTTTTGCATTGCTATAGTACATGGACATAATTTCATTTAGCAGTCTGACATTAATTTCTATTCTTGTTTCTAAATCTGAAAAGCAAGTTAATGGTATTGCCTAGCATTCAGCAGGGTGAAATACTTTGAAGTGTCTAACAATACTTTCTTCTGGCTAAAAGTGTTCTGACCTTGCACCTCAGGTTTTGAAGCCTTTTATTCTAAGGCTTTCAAAAGATGTAATTTTATTCAACACATTTTGTTTAGAGTGGCTAACTCATGTACTGTAACTGTACCATCTTTCCCAGGCATCTTTTGTTTTCTGACTTTTATCCCAAAGGCATGAGTCATGTCCATGGCCCAGCATTTGTCCCTTGTCTGCCTGATCCTGCCTCCACTCTGATTCATTGTAATATTTTCAAGAGCATATCTTCTCACTGTCTCCCAGGTTCTCACTTTCTCCTGAGTTCTTCTGGGTTTCTCCTCCCATTTTGGAGGATCATTGTGGTCACCCATGGGGCTTATTGAGGAACTGGTGGAAAAATAATTTTGTTGGACTTCAAAATTTTTATCCAATCTCATCTGTCACAATGGCCAAAACACTTAATATTAGGCCATTGATGGATTGATTTTACCATCTTTAGTAAAAGAGCAAGCTGACCTTGCACATATTTTCTTTGTCTTTACTACACTCAACTCTGACAGGCCAATATTGAGACACTTCTGCCTGCTACTATCAGCCACTGAAAATGCTTCATTGATTTGTACAGCACGGGTTCTTGGTTCTGAATGTAAGCTTCAGCTGATAAAGGCTCTGGAAGTAGAGTGCTATTAGGCTATAAATGAAAGCTCATCACATGCTGACATTCATCCCTCTCTGTAAGTCAGATTGGCATGGTAACAGAGCACGTGTTCTTGTTTTGGATTCAAAGAAATAGAAAAACACAAAAGTAGAAATTAAAAACTCATGTATAAGAAATTAACAGCAAAACCAAAAAGAAGCGGCAGTCAGGCATGAATTTTTCAGAGCACTGTTGGGTTAACCCCAGCTTTAAAAAATCATCAGTTATTTTTACATGATAGAAAAATTCTCTATGATGAATATTTACCAAAGGAAGTTGCAGACACTCACTATCCAAAATCTCCCACCCTGTTGCTCAAATAAATTCTGGTAAGGGTAAAACAAATACAAAATTAATAGATATTTTCTTACACTACAAGGAATAAGTAAATTCAGCCTTCCTCCCTGTTGGCACAGAGAGTTAAATGGCTCAAAGATCCTCACCCAGACACTGTGGCTTGGGATGTTCCCCACAAGTGTGCATCAACCTTACCCCAGAAAGCCTGTTATATGTATTATAACTATTGTTGCCAACAAAGCTCCTGGTATAAAGAATTTGCAAGGTCCTTGTTTAATTCCTGTTTAACACTTTGTCCTTGCATTTTTCCAGTTTTGCACCTGGTACCTTGTAGCTCACCCAGCTCACCATGCAGACACTTGCAAGTGCAGGTGTGCCAGTCCATGGATAAAACAAGGAAGGGATGAGATGGCTGGAGAGTGGCTGTGCAGAAAGACGTAATGTGATGGTCTAAGAGTGCACCTGTACCTATTGACTGCAGTGGGGGAGAATGGGCCTAACAGCCATGTCCATCATCTGGAAAAACACTAATTAAGTTCAGCAATGCTATCTGTGAACTTGGCTTACTGCTTAGACTGCCCCCAGATGGGTTATTACAACTACCAACAGCTCTCTCTAATCCATGTGAATTTAGATACAGCCACAGCTGCTGTAAATACCACACAATGCTTCTTGCTCTCAGGGACTCCTTTGTTCTCCTTTTCACTTAATTTGAATAAACCAGTTTATTTGCCTGCTGCAATATGGCTGAATCTTAGTTGCTGAACTTCTCTGGCATGGCTGCATTACTTGCTTCTTTAGGAAGGTTTTCCAATTCCCTAGGAATTCTGATTTAACAGGGCTGCCTTTCAAGTTAGTTAAACATTTTTCTATCCACTTGCTGACATCTTTTTCATCAGTAGCAGTGATATGTCTAGAAAATCCTGCATTGCACAGCCTCTAAACAAAATCATATCAAGACATGATACTACTGAAACCAAAAGGAAGTTGGTGAAAAAAAATCTGGTCTGTCACAACTGATACAATGACAGTGAGACTCTGTTTAGAGAATCTGAACTGTGCTCATAACACAACACAACAATAATGTTGTTAAAATATAAAGATTCCATTCAATACAGAAAGAAAAACTCTTGTAAATCATCAGTGGTAGTTTTGTCTAATTTTTACATCTGGAAGAAAATAACCCTGTTCATTTTCACCATTGAAGAAATATCCTCACTCCTTGTAGTGCCTGACATTTCTTCCTCTTTTTTGTCCTTTTGGGTGTGTGTGAAAGATTTGTCGATAGCAATTTAATTATGGAGAGAAGTTGTTTCACACTTTCCATGTGGATGGATGCTCTCTTGATGGTCTCCTGCACACTTTTCTCCAGACTCTCTTCATTGTGAGGCTGTGTGAGATCAGCCACAAACAGGGAGAACATTTAGCCCATTCTACCACACCTCATGGAGCAGGGCTTCACTAGTAGAACAGACTTTTCCCAGTGGCACTTGGATGATTTACACAGCTAGTGAGACTCCTCATGCTTCAGTCAATGTCTCACAGTGAGAATACATCATTCAGAACATGCGCGAAATACTAAGTCCTGAATTCTTGCAGATGTTAAAAACTTCAAAATATCTGCACACAGAAGTTAATTCTGTACATTAAGTTTTGCTCTATGAGCAGGATTCAGGATATGATGGCGTGTTTTCTCAGATTCTTCCTTCACAGCTAAATATATACTGCAAAATTCTTCTTCCTGTCCTAAAATGTTACTGCATCTGCTCAGAACAAGTGAAACAGCTATAATCTCCCTGCCCTAGATTTAGATGCATTTCATGAATGGAAGGATAATGCTGCATATGTCCATTATTTTATACTTTTTGATAGCAAGATTGATCAGTATTGGTTATACAAGTGGCAACACGGAGTTTTATTATGCTGCAGAAGTGTTGTGGAAAAACCCAAGTTTTCATTTAAGTGAGAAACAAGGAGGTGACGGATGCCTCAGCATGACCACCCATAGAGGAAATCATGGTGACAGAGTTTCAAAGATTTCAAAAGCAAAACTGTCGGTCAGCATCCAATATTCATTCCTGACCTATGTGAAAATGAGAAAAAAAACAACCCCAAATTACAATATGAATCTTTATTGAGCCTATGGAAAGATATCACTGAGGAATTAGAAATCATGAGAATCGCGATACGTCTGCAGCCAAAACCAGGTTTTGGAGGATGAGAAAAGTCTTCCTGGGGTGTTGTTCACTAATTACTGTCAGATTGCTCCAGAGAGCTGTGCTAAGCTTGCAGAGCTTCTCTGAAACAGGACACCTTGACTTGAGAAAGATGAACTTACTGGCCTAACACAGTTAAAGGACTAATTGCCCCTTATAAATGCAGTTTTCACCTTACATCAGACTGGAAAACAGTCTTGAATGGCCCCAGTTGGTAAAAAACAAGTAGAGTGCAGGGACGAGATGGCTTTTCTTTCTCTAACCTGTGACATGTTTTGTATTGCTAGGATCTGATGTGCTATCAGCTAGGAAAAAAAAATATCTACAAATGAAGGATCCATCAGATTCCCTCCTGGGACAATTCTGTAGCTATCCATGCAATTACACCAGAGGTGAATTTGTTTAGAAGAGTCTTGCAACTTGCTAACCCCAAAGTAAAACTCTTCAAGAATTATGGGTTCTTACTGCAGCTGGTGAAATGGTGGATGCAGAACAAAAATTGAGATATCCCCTCCATTATTTTTGATAAAAATGTCACATTAAGTTACTACCAGGACCCATATTCCTTTTTCTTTTTCAGAAAATAGTATAATATCTATTATTCAGATTTTCTGTCTCATCCTGAGTGCTGTTTTATTATTGCACCCTTTGGAATAATAATAGGAAATGGACTAAATGGAAAATAGAGAAAGTGAAATCCCATAATAGCACTAACTAGCAATAACCTCTATAACCAGCCACCACAGGCACTGAAACCTTTTTAATTTCTAACTAGAAAAAGTAGCTTTGCCCTTGTGAATCAATGCATACTCATGCAGGGTGCCTGCAGGAGGGTACTTCATGTACTCCGGGAGAGAGGAATGAGAGGAGAATGAAAATTGAAAGTAGATGGAAAATCTGTTGACAGGTTTTGAAATATAGCTGCCTGACCATCTTCTTTTATTTAGGCAAAGCAGCTTGTAAGCAGAATTCCCCTCACTGAGGTGTTATTGCTGCCAGCTAAAGCACTGCTCACTGCAGATGCACCTTCTGTGTGTTGCACTTCAAACCCTTTCGGGGAGGGCTGAACATTCTGCTGTCTTCTTTGTTTGAGAGATTTTCTGAAAGATTTTCTGCCAAAAAAGCATCCAAACAGCCCACCAAGGACAAAAGCCCCAACTTCAAAATATTCCATGCTTTCCACTATTTAACTTTCAGCTGTATAGAAGGATATAGCCTGTCAGAAGACACAAAGATGTTACAGAAAACAGGGAGAACACATTTTGAAAGAGTCCATTGAATGCAACAGGCAACATTAATTTTTTTGCCTGTAGAAGGTGTGAGGTGAAGGCATTTGAAAATTGGAGGCAGAAATGTGCATGGTTCAAAAAAAGCTCATTTATGTTGGTAGTTATCTGTGCAATTTTAGTGGATATCCTTACTAGCTGTGGACAATTTTAAACTCTTAACTTTAGAGCTAATATTGAGAGAGGTAGAGCTGACCATATGCCAAATAAATGATGCACAATTTATCTAAAAAGTGGTTGGAATAAATTTTACCTGCAAATATATCCATGTATTCATTCTTTTAATTATGTGGTTTAAATGATTTCTACATTATTATATTGTGTTATTATGCTCACAGTAAATGTTTACATAATTTGGATATGTTTTCAATAATGGCAGAAGGACTGAAGTATTAACAAAGTTTTCAATGTTGTTAGGTTGAAATACCCCCAAAAAAAGTTGGATGTAGAAGAAAGTTTGGACCCAATTCGGTGTCCAGACATCCTAGGACACAGTTTATGGTTAAGCTAGTGGAAAAACCCACTGTCTTGTTAAATATTCTTTGCTATTTAGTCTTTCATAATCAACTGCTACATTAGAAACATTTAAGGCTAGATTTTCTAAAACATAGAATCCCAAAGTTTCAAGACTGTTTAATCTTCTGCACCAGATATGACTCCTTTACACTGAGGTTAAAAATAGAAAGGAATTTCCAAAACAGTTTTTTTTTACATCATTGTGCCTCTTTTTCTTAGTCAGCTCCTAAACTAATATTGCAGTAATTCCAGATTTAATGTACAGTCTAAAGAATGAAGGGACCTGATGGCAATTACTTAACTTGTCACTGATCAATTAAGGTTCCCCAAAGCAATGGCACTGTTCCCTGATGAGTCTAACATTGGGCAAGGACATGACAGAAATTTGTGTTCTCTTTGCATCAAGTCTGGATCTGGCTGTGTATAAGTTTCTGTGTCCTATCTTGTTTATATAAATGCCAGTATTTGCCTCTATAAATATATACACATTTGAAAAAGGAAATATTTCTTGTATAAGGTCTGTTATCCCAAACAATTCACCTTTGTCGGAATTTTTAGCTGATATTATTCCAATTTTAGGACAGTGTCAGAGTTCTGTATTCTGGAGCTGCTGCTCTTGGAAAGGAGATGAAGCCTTCTTTCCCAGCCTAATGGATTGAACTGTCTCTCAACCTTTTATATGATGTATCATTGCTAGCACTGTCTCCAAGACACTAATAAAGAGAAGACTCAATAGTATTGGCATGATAAAGTGAAAACTATTAATAAAGAAAAGCAAGTCCATCGTACTCATTAAATTTAAGTGTAAGGGAAAGACTACAGTGCATGTGTGAGTGTGATGTGACTGGGGAATTACATTACAAGGCCAATCAATTTCCTTGCAGAGTTTTTGTTGTTGCTGTTGTTAGTGAGTAATTAATATAAATAATGCTGACTGGTTTTAAATATTAAGGATACTAGGGAAAAAAAGTGTAGAAGGTGGCAAGCAGATGGATCATTTAATTTATTCCCCAATTACAGATGACATGTTGGGTATAGAAATCTGTGAGTCATCTATTATTTTTTATGGTCCATTTTACAGCTGTGTTTATTGTTATAATAAATAAACACATTATCTCATTAGACTGGTATTGTAGAAAGCTTGCAATATAACAAACATCCTCTTCTTTTCAGCTTTTCCCCTCTGTATCAGGGTCTTACAGTCAAATTGGAAGGATGTATTTATACCTTATTAAGAACAAGGTAGAACTCACACAGCTTGTAAAAGTACAGAGACATCCTGTGAAAACAACTCTCTCAAGTCAAGGTAAATAAATCTGATTCTTTTTAGTGGAGGTAATGGGGAGAGTCCTGCTGTATCTTTTCCTCGTTTGACAGAGCAGAAAACACACCACTCACCCTCGCTCTCCAGGCAGTAAATACACATTGCAGATAAATGTCAGATTGGCAATAAAGTTCATTGTATTTAAGTTTCAGACTATCCCATAAAATGGCAATTTGATGGGGAAAACCAACTGAGTCTTACAGTACTTAAAATTCAGAAGCTGTCTTTCTGAGACTGGCAATGGGAAGGACTTGTGCCATTTAGTTGGATCCAGTGGGGGGTGGGCACAGCCCCTTTTTTGGGGCAGCTCTTTGGGGTGGCAGCAGGGACCTGCTCTCTTATTCCTCTCTCTGACAGAGACTTGGGAGTTGGGTAATTGCTTTGGGGGAAGGGAGGGCAGTGGAAGCAAATGGTTGCTGCCACTATGGCCCAGTCTACCTACAGAAGCAGCAAGTCTGACTCCCCAGGCCCCCCCAGGCCGAGTGACATGAGCCTGTCTCAATGCACACCCCCAAATCTGCCATCCTGTGGCAGAAGAAATTGTTCCTTTTTCAGCACTTGTGTTTTCAGGGGCCAGGATTCAGTTTTGTGCATCCTGCTGAGAGGAGCTGCAGAGATCAGGGTTTGGAGTGACCTGGGGCTCACAGGTGTCTTCTCCCTGTGCATGGCAGGAATCACAGTATCCAGGCTGGAAAGTCATCAGTACAGCTGTCAGGGCTCAAGCAAGCTGCTGCTGTTGCTGTGTGGTTGTCCTCTCATACTCTTCAAATCTATGGACAAATTGTACCCAGGCAGGCTGGCATCTTCTACAGATGAGGTTCTCAGTGTTTAGCTAGGGAGGTGGCACAGCAAACCTTATAGCTGCTGCCAAAAACCCAGAATCAATAGTTCTAAGGGAGATGCCAACTGTCCTCGATCCAGTGCAACAGATCTAGCAACTTTATTAACTATTTCACTGACTTCAAGCTCTGAAAATGATTAAACACGTTACCTCAAGCAATATTGGCATTTCAAATGGGCTGATCTTGCTTTCTGTGTGGAGTAAGATTACATTTACTGGTGGTAAAAATGATCCACCAACATAATTTCTCACTGTTTATGCCAATGTATTTGTCACTTTGCAGTATCCGCTGCCTTCCTTAGAACAAATGCCAAAAGAAAGTAATTCCTAACTTACACTGTTTTGAAAGAGGTTGACTAGGTCCCTTCTCTTCCCTCCAGAATAAAGCATTCAGATATCCAGTCAATGGTTATTTGAATTTTTTTGAGCCAGGTTAGGAAGTGTCTCTTAACAAATTCAAAGGTCCTTCTTCTGTAGAACCATAACTATACCAAATGTTCTATGCAGCACATTTGAAAGAGTGGGGATCTTTTCTTCTGCATGAGAAGCAGTTGTTCCAGAACACAAAGTTTTTGTTTCACAAGCTCATGAAAGTTCAGTGCTACAAGTTTTAGAAGCAACTGTGCTCACTGGTTACACAGCAGAGCAGATAAGGCTGAGCTCTGTCTCTTGTGACTGTGGGGAAAATCCAGCCTTCAATTGAACAATTTTATGTGAGTGACTGAATCAAAAGCTGTATTATCAGCTGATATCCTGGGAATGTTCATCTGAGGACAGCAGCTTAGTTATCTGAAGAAAATCAGTGAGAGCACTGTTCTCCAAGAGCTGTCTTTGCTTAACTGAGGACTGGGGGAAGATGGCTCTGAGAAGTCCTGACAGGAACCACTGGAGATATGACCCACCCAAGGCCACCAGGGAAGAAGAGCTCTGGGTCTGAGACCCACACCAGTGCTCCTGCTCTGCTGAGCCAGGATGCCAGTCTCCAGGGATAATGAAAAACAGGCAGGCAGTAAGAGAGATTTGTCAGCTGTTGTATTTCAGCCTGGAAACAAGCAGCTTCCCCCTCATCACGTCTCCCATTCCCTACAGACACAACTCTCCACGATGAAGCTGATACATGTGCTATTTGTGTTTTCACATTCCATTTAAAGAGACAACAAGAGCTTGAACTTTGGATGAGAGGTCACCAGTCTGGGGAAAAAAAAAACCAAACAAAAAAGTTTCAGAAAGGTTCTTTTAAGCAACATTAGTTCCTGGTTGCATAGCACACTCATCAGCTTAATCCCCTGAAGTGTCACAAGAGCAGAGCTTTTCCAGCAAGCAGAAGAACAGCATGTACAAGCAATTTCACATTATGTTCCTTCCTGATGGCTCCACAGTCTCAGCCTCTTAGGGCTGCTGCTGATATACATCAAGCTTCCCATCTGATGTATTACATCTACCACTGAACTCCTGTCCAAAGGAGATTTCTTGTGGAAGAAGGACTGTATCTTTAGGCAATAAAAAGGAGGGTTATAATTTAAAATATACTCTCTAGAGTTCAGTCAGTAGAATACTGGGGGAGAGAACACAGGACAAATTTTCAGCCCCTGATCTTTGACATGAACGTGTTTGTAATGTGTATACAACCTCATCAGTTGAGGTGAGACCCTTCTCTAAAGAAGAGTAGGAAGAATGTATATCCACCAAAAATATGTTCTGCTAGTTATATTCACACCATGCTATTCAAAGGAAGGATGCAGGAATACTGAATTATATCTACCTAGTGTGATCTGGGTAAAGAAAACAGACCTGTGGTTCACAAAGTAAATCAAATCTGAATTTCTGTTACTGTAGGAGCAAATATCTCAACTTTACTATGTTCCCTACAGCCTGCTGAAGGGCTATTACCCATTCAGTTATCTATGGCTTCCTCCTGCTTGGTCATATTGGTGCTCACAGCTTAATAATTCTCCACATAGCCATTTGCCCTTAGTTGTTTCCAGCTATGATTAGACTACAGATTTAGCAATGCTTTTTTTTCCCTATTTACTTGTAAGATATGGATGAGGACTTGGTTTCTCTCTTAATCAATACCTCTATCTACAGCTCCTTCCACAGGCTTTTAAAGAACTGCCAGCTCAGGACAATGCTGATGTCTCCAGTGATGTGCAAACAGGGAGAGGTGTAAAGAGAGAGCTGTTGTAGCAGTGCAGGTGCTTCTCTGCTCTGCAGCAAGAGCCTGGAGTAAACAGCCTTGCTTTAAGTGGACACTAGCACAGTAAGGCAACCTTTTAGCCTGTGCAAGAATTTTTGAGGCAGCAGGAACATGCACCCAGGTGCCTCCCTATTGTTCATGCTGTGCTGAGCATCAGCATGCCTGGACCAACATGCCACATTTCTACTGGAAAAGGCCACCAACATTTGTTTTTGTTTTAAATAGTGTTAAATGCTGTGGGTCAAAGTAGCAAAACAAAATCTGCTTTCCCTGTGCAGTCAAATGTCTTCAACAAGCTCTGGAGAAGTATGTATGTTATATATTTCTAGAGATGGAGAGTTTCAGTGTGGAATTATGTATTGCTCATTATTCTGTCTTCCTTGTGGGAGCATTTGGCCTTTTTACATAAATATAGTGCTTTATTAAATGAATTCACATATTTTTGGGTGTGGAAAATGAGATTAAGGAACATGCAAAAGTGAATACTATTAACAAGGATTCAAGAGGCTGCTCTAGCAGAGACCCCTTTACATTTGTTTAGGTCCTAAATCAGTCTGCTTGGACCCCAGAACAAAGCCTGTGAACAAGAAGGATTTGAATTTGCAGGACTGGAACCAAACTTTGGTTTATTATCGATGGCAATTCATTCCCACAACTCCATTTCAGTTGGGGAGTGGCAGGTCTGGACCCTGTTTTTTCTCAGAATGCTGAGGAGCTGGGGAAGAGCTGGGTTTATATTTTATCATGTTTCCTGCAGCAAAACTACATGGATAAAAGGGGGAAAAAAAGCATCAGTCCCTGCCTTACACTTCTCTCCCCTGAGATGGAATAGATTCAGAAGTTCAGCTTTCCTACTGCTACACCTTCATTTAAAAAGAGCAGACCTTTGTCCCTGCCACCCTGGGAGCTGCCACTTGGTGTGTCGTATTTGGTATCTACCTTTACACAAGGCATCTCTGCATTCAGCCAAATTGTTCTCCTGCTCCTCTTCCAGAATCCAGAGGCAAAGGCCAGGTGGGACTGGGGGTGCTGATTACTGGTGTCAGGAGGGAGCAGATCTGTTTTGCTCAGCCATGTTCTGCAACGTTTTGTTGCCAGGCTCAAACTCTGTGAACCTTTCAGGGATTAAAATTGATGAGATTCTCTGCTGCCACCAGGCTCTTCAGAATACATGATTTTCCTGAACTGCAGTCACTCAGAGTGGGAATTACAGTCAGAAGGTCAGAAAGCTGTTAAGAAAAGAAAGTCTATATTGCTGTTTTCTATTATTTGAGGTATAGAACTGATACTAAACATCTATTGGTTTGATTAAGACTTTCTGTACCCCAGCAGCTATACAGACCATAGAATTAAACCATCAAAATTTAGTTATTGATATGTAAGAGAAGAAAAGGCTCTTCCAGTGCTTTTTTACTTATTTTATATTTATTGTAGGGAACTATGCATTTAAGAAGCTTATGTTAAGATTCAGTGTGTGATGTTACTCACAGGCTTAAGCTGCACTGTGCTGATCAGTCAAGATGGAAATGCAGGATGAAACTCTTGTCTCAATAAACTTGTCTGATTAATTTCCCCTACTGGCATTAATATATCAGCTGCACTATCTCTGTTTGAGAGGCTTTTGCATCACAAAGGAATTATTTTATGTCAGCCTGTAAAATTTGAAGTGCTGGTGGCTCACAGACACTTCCTGTCCAAGTTGTTGTCCTGGACTGAAACTTCACAGAGGAACCAGCTCTTGTCTCATCATATCACTGTTATCTGCCTTAGTATTTCTATTTTCCTTTCTTTTTCTTCATGCAGTCTAGACTTGTTTCAAACCTGTGGTGAATACCATACTGATCTTTATCCTGCTGAGTTTACAGCCAAGAAAAGAAGTGAATTCCCCTGATATAATTTAGAAAGGGGAGGGAATCCAGAGCTTGCCTGCAGAGCCATCTTAACCCCTGCTTGTGATGAGATTCTACTTGTTTCCAATAAAGGTCTAAAAACCCATGAGGCAACAGAGAATTAAGCAGGAAAATCAACAACATATAAGAACTTTAACCAGTGAATTTATCAGCAACTGCTGCTCTTCACCTGGAAGCCCCAAACATTCAAATCTTTCCCTTTTTTTTGCTGCATACAATATATGTGTTTTGTCCTTTTGTGATCTGGGGCCTTGGGGGTGTTTTGTACAAGTGATTTGTGCTGTAAGTGAAGGAATTGGTGTTTCCTTTTAGTTTACTGTGTTCCCCATGTGCTGAGACAGGGAGAGAAGAAAGGAAAGACATGGAGAGAAGATGCTCAGATATTGACAGCTCTGGGCAAAGTGTGAGAAAAAAGGAGAGAGGCAGCTCAGATGGGAAGGAAATTTAGAGTTGAAAACCAGGTGGGGGAAAGGAAAAAGACAGCCTGGTCTGTATTATCTGAGTGAGTGTTCCTCTCTCCTGACTTTTTATACGCTTTGAAAATCGAGTAAATTGGAGCATTTTTCCAGTCTGAACTCAGTCTGGTTGCCCTCCCTTTGGTGCTTTCAATCTCACTTCTCCCTAGATATGAGGTTACCCAAAGTACACTGTGGATTTCCAAAAAGGCATTTTCAACACTTTCTCTCTTCATGCATAAAACATCCATTGCATATTTAATTTCCACTGAAATAAGGGTCACATGAGCAAGAGCTCATATAATGCCTTGCTTCTCCTTCTCCTAATTTATTTCAGAGAGCCAAATACAGCTGCATTCTTTCATCTCACCTTCTTTCTGGCCTCCAGGCCTATTGAGGCAGCAACTGTTTTCTTTGTCAGCACTCACCAGACCCTGACTCTAGGCAATTTTTGTAAATATTTTTCCAATACAACTGCACTAATTTTATATGCTTCACAGCCCATTTGCAAGTAATTTAGCCACATACCTATTTTTTCTAACCAGGGATTATCGTGTTCTCTCTTTGGTTAAATGATGCCCAGAATGTTGTGCAACATGGCTGAGCAGAACATTTTGATATGTTTGTTTCTACTAGTTAGTAATTTCTGAGAAATATTTGTTTCTACTAGTTACTAATTTCTGTCCTTCTAAGAGCAAGACTTTCATTTAAGAGCATCAGCAGAGGGAGACAGAATATGAAGGAGAAAACATTTTTCCCATAGCGTGGGGCAGTAAGCTCTTTGGAAGGACTGAGAGATCATTCTCTATTCAGCCACTGCATAGAGTGCTGAGATGCCCAAGTCTCAGCTAAGCTGAGGTGGATGAGAACAAACTAATTTCACACGGGTAGAGCATGAAAATAACCATTACACAACAGCCAGGTCAATAGGAGCTGATGACCAACGTCCCTGAGGAGAATTTCTTTGGGCAGAAGAACCTTAGCCATGGTGGAGAGGGAGTTTGTCTGAGCTTTGCAGAAATGCATTTCCTATTTCTGCTTGCATTTTCTCAGCCATCTCTGCTCTAAATAAACATTGCAAAACATTGCTTTTAGTGTTCTAACACAAGTCACACTAAACAGAAGTACCCTTTGGTTCATTGTTATGAGTGTTTTATAAGTGTTACAATGTTATTTTTATTCATTAATTGGGAGATGAAATGTCAGAATTTTTCACCAGTATTCAGTCTTTCACTCTGACAACAGCAGAACATTTATTCCCTCCCCACTCCCTGTATAAAACACAAAACCTGCCATTTTTTATTGTTCACAGGAGAAAACCCAGGGAAGGGGCAGTGTTTGTGGGGCTGCTTTGTTTTGCTTTTTTTACTGCTAAATAGCTTTCTGTCTACACAGGTCCATTTTCTGTGTGTTAACAGAAAGGGTTTTCTTTCTCTGATATCTAAATACCACATAACTCGGCACTTGAAAATCAGCATTGCATCGCCCTCATTGTCAGAAAAGTTATTAAAATGTGAGGTGCAGTACAATGGTCATGGGGACATCAGGGCATAACTACCCAGCATTACAGCAAGCATTCTGATTAACTTCAGACATTTGGTCAAATTTAATACTTACATACCACAAGCTACTGAGATTCCAGTGAAATTTTTGATACATGTTTTCTTCCCTTCTGCTTTAAAGTAGTGAGAAGCTGCTTTGTATTATTTGCATTTTCATCTAGACTGGAAGAGTGCCTGTTGGATAGCATAGAAACTGCAGTGATTAAAAAGACCCAGCAACTGAACCAAAATCTAAGCTCTGACAGGCACAAGTCTCCCTTCAAAGACTGCCAACAACCCAGAACTAAAGTATTGTCTGAATAACTTGTGCTCAGAGCATTTGAGAACCTAATCTCAGCATACATTTTGTGGAAAGAACCAAGCACAAAGGAAAGAAAAAGACTTACATTTGAAGCTCACACAAATAGAGCAACAAAGACAGTTTCTGTAAATAAAATTTTCATTGTGAACTCACAGGAATTTCTCACAGTCTTGACAGCCCCTAACAGAAATCCCCTGAGCTTCCCAGCCAGTCTTTCTGGGTGCTCTGAAATGTGCCTTCATGCTTAGCTCAACCTACCCAAGAAAACAAGCTGATTCCACTTTTCTCCTATTTATAGGCTTTCTGGCTATATTAACACCTTTCACTGAGCAATGTATTTATTTCCCTCCTCTGGCTGCTGTAGTAAAAAGAATAGCTGCTTGGTCTTGTGAGCTTGGTAACAAGGTTCTTGCTACACTGTCGCATGCACAGCACCTCAGAAGCGATGTGTATGACTTGGGGTGGCTTTCTGTGTTTGTGTTGGTATTGCTATTCCCCAGATTTTGGCACAGAAAGCTCGGGCAAGTTGCAAAAAGAGCTCCCTAGTGGCTGCTCCTGCACAAAGAACTCACTGCAGAATTGGGAGTAAGTGATGCTGCTGGGGTTGTGTAAGGAGATGGGGCAGTGCTGGGAGGGGACCCCTGGGTTTTGTTTGTACCTCAGTGCTGTGAGGAGAGAGTCTGAAAACACCCTATCTGTGAGTATAGCAGTGGGAACAAGAACTTAGGGTGGACTTAATCATCTGAGCATATAACACTCCTTCACAGGCAAAGCAAAACTCATCTTGCTGCTGGGGAGAATTATTGAGTGTCTTGGCAACCCCTTGCTCTCACTGGTCTCATTTTCACTGTGGTTCCTGCCTCAGCAGCCACCTTTGCTATGCTAATAGCAGCAGGGACCCGTGACACACATGATTAGAAGGAGCATTTTGGTGTGTGCAGCTCTGCCAGCCGCTGCCTCAGCCTGAGCTCAGAGCACTGCACGCCAAGCTGGGGCTGCTGCTGACTGAATATGTAAAAGTTTAGCTGCAAGCCACTGTAAGGTTTATAATTGCTTATTGCATTAAGTCAGATGCTACCACAGAGCACGCTGTGTGTTACCCTGATTTTATTAAAATAGAAAAGATGAAATGACAAATTAAAGAAAAATGAAGGGGATTATCATGACTCCAGGTTAAACATAAACAGCAGGATTCAGAAAGCTCCTGGAGAACAGAGCTCCTCTTTCAATAAAATCTCTCCATTTATAAAACATTTAAAAAGAAAAGGGGGAAATATCTATGTGCCACATCAGGAAAATTGCCTTTAAATGGTATGTTTCTCAAGAGTTTCTAGAAGGCATTAGTAGCTCCCAAAGAAACAGCCATTATTTTCATGCTAATGGTAACTGAAATAAAAAGAGATGGAGGGAAAATGTAAAATTTGGCTCTACCATACAATCTGGGTTGGGTTGGATTAAGCATCTATTCTTTATTAAAGTTTTCTATTGGTTAGTGCCAACTCTTAAAAGGAAATATTTGTTTTTCTTTGTTACTTGATGATAATTATTGCCAAATGCAGGAGCACTGTGAAAGGTGAAAGATTTGGTTTATTTCATTTTTCTCCTTTGATTTTTGTTGCTTTATTCTCTTTCTAGAAACTTAAATATTTATGATAAACACAGGAAAAACCCCTCAGGTAACCCAAATGAAATATAGGAGATGTGTTTTTATTAATGAGACTGCAAATGTCACACTAGTAAAACTAGAAAGATGTGTCCTTAGCTCCCCTGAGCTGGAGGGGGAGGCTCAGGGGATTTGATTTCTGAGAACTGCCCAGAAAAAGAGCTACAATGGAAACCTCTTTTTTCCTTAAGGACACAAGCCAAACCCCCACCCCCACCAAAAAATTTCTCAAAACCTGGTGAGAAGGCCTTAACTTTGACCCCTATTTCAGCTTTAATGCTCTTAGGAAAAGGATAAATAAAATGTATTTCAACTCAAAATCTCTGACAGGGCCAAGGCAGGCTACAATCTGCAAGCAAGTATCAGGTGAAATTGTTTGGTGGGAGCCAGCACACCAGAATGAGAGAGCAAGAGAAATGGAGAGAAAGAAAATAAAATTATTCCTACAGATGTATAACAGTCTGGGGAAATGTTCAATGTTTAAATTTGTTCCTACTAAAGTGCTTTCACCAAAGGCAGCCAGACTAGAAGGCTGATGTGATCTTCTTCCCTGTAATAATAATGCCGTGTTGCATGCAAGTTCATTTGGGGTCTGAGTCCATATCTAAGATGTTTTATTACAGGAATATCTCCCCCCCTCCCCGTTTTTTTGGTGTTTTTTTCTTTTTTTGTTTGTATTTTTTTTTTTTTTAATTGTGAAGGAAGATCACAGTGCTCACTGGGATGCATTTTGAAGTCTGTTCCAATAACTCGTGTGTTCTCCATGCTGTACCTGCTCTGGCTGTGGGTTAATAGACAGCTGCCTAGTGCAGAAGACTGCAGCAGATTAGCCAGGCTCATATGATGGAAAACAGTATAAAAGTTATTTTGTTTGGTCCGATGCTCAAAACCTTGGGGAGCTTGGCCAGCAGTGTCTTTGGCAAAGTGGGATGCTGGTAGACTGAGGTATACAGGTGAAAGCTGTATTCACTGGTGTTTTTAACCACTACATTGCCCAAACATTCACTTTGGTATCTTTCACTATAAGTTAATGAAGCATTTCTATGAGTTCTCTAAGATTTGTCATAGGATCATTTCCAGGAGTGGTTACAGCTGCAAATTTAATAGTCTGCTCCTGTATCCTAATGCAAATGCTGAAAGCCCGTGGAGAAGGTGAGCTCATCATTTATCTGCAGAAAAGTTCACTTGCAGTCAATGTGCTTATAAATCTTCACCTCCTGAGCAGCTTTACAAGTGTTTCTGAAATATTCAAAACATTTTTTATCCAGTATGCTTTTCTGCTGTGTTATTTAGATACCAGACTCATACCAGTGGACCTGTCTCAGGTGACTATTTGTATTTTGCTTTCTATGTCTGGTATAAAACATTCACAGAGTTCATTAGAAGAAAATGCCAGATAATTTTCTTAAGATGGATATGCCAGGGTCTGGTAATAATTTCTTTGGGTATGATCTGAGTATTTGGAATCTGGGATTGACTTGGATAGGTAAACAGCATTTTGAACACCTTTCTGAACTATCTGAATTTTTAAGGCTCATTTTTTAACTGGTATGAGGTTCTTAAAATCCCTCATGAAACATAAGACCAACCAACCACTGGATGTGAGAAACACAGGAGCATACAACAACATCACAAGGGAATGCCACCCAATCCTAGTGAGCAGCTTGGCTCTCTCCCCACTTCTGTCAGAAAAGCTCTAAATAACAGTGTGTGTCAAAAAAGCACTGAAAAATGTGCAAAGAAAGGAAGGCTTTTTTTTTGAAGCATGCTGTGATTAGGAAGGACACTTGGGTGAGTCTTGGAGAGGAAGGGGTTATGTTGAATTACTCAAAGCCAAGAGCTCTGTTGCTCACTTTGCAGTTCCCACACCTAGCTCTGAAGATGTAAATTCTTTGTGTCTGTCGTCAGCAGCTTTTGTTTGAACCCAGATGAAATATTGTAAAGTTTTCAAAACAAGTTTTGTATTTTATCTTGATAAAAGACATTCTCCATCTTCACAAGTTCAGAAATAACCTCCCTTTTCCTGCTCAAAGCCATATGTTGCTGACAGCTCTACCTGATTATGTGATTCTCTTTCTAGATTCTCCTCTTTTTTGGAAATAAAAAGAAATTTCCTTGAATGAAGTAAAAAAATAGGTTATTTTCTCCATTAACAAAGAGAATGCTTTGTCTGTAATACCAAAATAAACAAAAACCAATGTCAGATCTACACTCAGCATGCACTGCTACTCTCCACACTCTTAAGATGGCTTTGCATTGAATTCTGATGAAGTTGACAGTAGAATAATTTCAACATTTGTAATTTTTCCAGGGCTTTTCAATGTGCTAGCAGAAATACTTCTTAGACTTCCTGGGAGTAATGATTTCTTATAAATGACCTCATTGAAGTATCTGTCCTGTCCTTTTAGCAAAGAGAAGATAAAATCCTGATGTCTGGATATGAATCAAAGCCCTCATGTAGACAGTGCAGGCTGCATATACATTTGTGGAGAGGTTTACTCCCCCTCTGTCTTCCTGTCACCTGAAGATGTGAGCTGTGCATGTCTTTTCAAAGCTTCAGTAAATCTCTTCTGCCCTTTTTCTCTACTTCCCTGCACTTCTGTGGACTTAAAAGATAAAATACCCCAAAACAATGGAGAAGTCTTTTGCCAGTATTTCTGATTTGGGTGGAATCAGATCTCCAGATTAATTTTTATTACATTACAGTCCCTCTAAGTGGTCTCCCCTAAACAAATAAGGGGAGTCCACTTAGTAGGACAGCCAGAGAGTTAAAAAGTTAAAAGTGTGGTTCCTTTCTGCACTGAAGAGAAGCAGAAACTGGTGTGTGGTTTTTCTTTTTTTACCTTTTTTTTTTTTTTCTTTTTTTTTTGTGAAATGGAAGCATTCCTCCAAGTGTTGGGTGCTTTTTATCTGATGGGAAATGTAATTTGCCTTTATGATATTGAATTCAAAAAAACCAATTTGTCTTACTGATACAAAATAGTTTGACTGCCTCAGAATTAAATGCTTCAATAGCCTTTTGATTTTTTGTTTTCACCAAAAGTTTCAACAAAATAAACTTGTTCCTGACAGCACCTCATGCTGAGTAGGCATTTTGTCCAGGGAAGATCTTCTGTCAGGGTAATTCTGCTCAGCATTAAATTTCTAGTCAGATTTATTCCTAGTTGCTCCCAAAACAACTATACCCAGTCCAGGTCAGAGACTGCTTCCTCTTGATGCTTAAAATGCCTTTGGATACAGGAAAACTCCTGACCTGCAGCTCCAGTGTGGGAGGAAGAGATGACAGCTGAAGAATAAGAAATTATTTTGTCAATACTTCATCTGGAATTCTGGACAGTAGTCTCACTGGAAAATCAGTGACCTGTGGGTCAATATCCATGATTTTGGAGGTGCTCCCATGAAGTCATTAACTGCCTTGACTGCAATGTCTTAATCATTGTGGCCATATCCCTTTTCTCCAAAGTTTTTTGCCCATGGTTGTAATACACTCTTGTTTTGTGCCAGAGAGATAATAATTTGTCTTCAGATAAACCCAGTACCAGCTGTATTTTTGCTGGAACAGTTCAAACCAGTTCTACCTTCTCCCTGTAAATGTTTTGGAGCTACTCATACATTACCATAGCTTAGGTATAGTATTCAAATGATGGCTATTTAAATGAAAAGTATTTTTCTATCATATAAAGATGCTCTAGACAGTGCTGTGTTCAGTGGAGCAGCAATAAACTCGGGAATAAGAACAGAAAACTAAAATAACAGAGAAACAGAAATTGCAAATGTGAAAATCCATGCAACTTTAAAATTCAGAAGGTCACCAATAAGTGAAAGAAATTGTCCTAGTTTTCTAGTCAGCCATGAGTGAAGTGAGATAATATGGTGAACATCAAAAAAGATAAAAAATCCTCAAACCAAACAAAATCCCAACCTTCTCCCGCTTGTTCAGTTTCATGATGGGTGCTATCACAGGTAAATAAAAATTCCCATTTTCTATATCAATAACATTTTTTCCACCTCTGCAAGATGCCTTTAACATAAAACAAACAAACAAAAAAAGAGAAATCTTTAACATTCTCCAAGAGAAAAAAAAAAAGTGCAGGCATTGCTCATGATGTCTTGTTCATTGTGAATTAAGTTCATGAATGAATAAAACAGAGGGGAATTTGCTCAAGAATATCTATTAGTATCTATTTTGCTGACATGATTTATGCCAGAAATATGATGCTTTTCTTTCTTTAGGTCCTTCCAGAATCTTTGTTTTACAAAACTGTTGCATAAAAGATCTACTTTCTAACTGTTTCAAGTGAGAAATAACTCCATTGTGAAAAGAGGTGGGGAAAAGTGTCTAAACCTTTCCAGGTGGAAAATAATTCTAAATTGAATTTTACTAGTCACTGTAGTTTTATTAACACTGATTAAAATAAAATAAAATAAAATAAAATAAAATAAAATAAAATAAAATAAAATAAAATAAAATGTGAGGGAGAGAAGGAGAGAGAGAGGGAAAAAAAAACCCTCCAAAATCCTATTTTTATGAAGACTGTTTGGTGACTTGCATAAAAGAAAATTAATCTTGTTTGGGAACAACAGGAAGTACAAAATAGAAAATAAGGGTAAGATTGATCCTGAAGTTATCTTTCTTGCCAAGCTGCTTATACACAAAGGAGGGGAAAAATATTCAGCCCATCTCTGATAAATTATTAATCTTTCCTTATTTCCTTTTTTTTTTCTTTTTGTACAATATTGTTAATATTTGTGGCACAAAATAAAAAGATCAAAGCAAGTATGTGTTCAGCAGTACATGGTTGATACAAAAATCATCTGCCACTGGAATAAACATGCTGGTTTTCTTTGTATTAGTAGTATATAATAGTATTCTATTATATATGTTGTAAAAAGTTAGATTTATTCCTGACTTCCAGCTGAAGATTTCTGCACAAAATGTGTCAAAATATATCCTTAGCACAATCAAAAAGTCATCAGTTTGTTTTCAAGCTGATTGGAAAGAAGCTTTGTATAATCAAGAGGAATTACAGCCTGGAACACAAAAATAATTCTGGCACCAAGTGAAGATTCAAGTCTGGAGTCAGATGTGCAGCCTGCGGATCCCCTGCGTCCCTCAAAAAAGCAGCTATATAATTATTCACTTCAATGCAAGCACTAATGGCATTTTTTGTGTTTGATGCAACTGAATCCCGTGTCAGCTGCAAGGCCCAGTTTCCTATTTGGCACGGGGAGTTGTTCCATTAAGCTGTTTTGCTCCCCAGGAGCTTTGTTGACAGCTTCTCCTCTCCTCTCCTCCCATACTGACTCTGATGAAGAGTTCATCTTTCTCCTTCTCTCCTGTTCAATATTTTCCCTGCTTGATGGACAGCTTGGCTCTAAGGTTTGTAATGAACAGTGGCACCCTTCAGCTGTAGGTGACTGGTACTGAACCTGCCTTGGGCTGGGAATATCTTGAGAGGCTCCACGCAGTCTTTACCTTCTGATAGCGCCTGGGTGATGTCTCAGGTGTGACTCCTATTTTTAATCACCACATCTAGAAATCTGACCTTACAGCTGATAGTAATCTCTATAGATATGCTCAGCCAGAGGCTGGGAATTGGATGTGGAGACTGAATTACCCTTTGCCTGGGGAGGGGGTGACTCAAAGCCTGCAGAGCTGCAGTGATATGGGTGTGCAATGGTGGAACTTTGCAGCCTGCCTGGCCTTGCCTGGTGTACTGGGAGCAGATATGGTCAGTGGGGTGTGTTCAGTCATATTCATCAGAACAAACTGCAAAGAAAGGTTAACTTTTTCTTCATTGTAGCTTACTTCATTCAGAAAGTGCAGTTATTCACTGGTTTTAGCTGGGGTAAATTCACTTTTCTGTACGGTAGCTTGCATGGAGCAATGTTTTGGATTGTGACCAAAAGAGTGTTGATAATAGAGGGATGTTTTTGTTATTGCTGAGCAGGGCTTGCACAGACATCCCAGCCTTTTCTGCTTCTCACATCCCCCACCAGCAAGGGGGCTGGGGGTGTGCACACAGCTGGGAGGGATAGCTGGGACACCAGACTGCAAGTCATCAAAGGGATGTCCCACAACATGTGACATCATGCTCAGAATATAAAGAGAGGGGGGAAAGGAGAAACGTGGGGGAAAGTTTAGAATGATGGCATTTGTCTTCCCAAGTAACCTCTCTGTGCCATGGAGCCCTGCTGTCCTGGGGATGGCTGAACGTTCGCCTGCTGGTGGGAAGTAGGGATTGAATTCCTTATTTTGCTTTGCTCTGCCTATTAAAGCATCTTTATCTCAACCTATGAGTTTTCTCACTTTTGCCCTTCAGATTCTCTCCCCAGTCCATTCTGGTGATGTTGTATTTAACATGCTTGGTGGATTGCCTTTGAAATATCATGTACCAGAAATGGCACAGACTCATAAGGCATGAACCATAGCAGGTTATCTATGCCTCTTCAGGTTTTTTTTTGGAATGTAAGAATGGAGGAAAGTTGGATAATTCCAGAAAAGCAATGAGTAGCATTTACAGATAAAAGCCTTACAGACCATCAGAATCCCAGATATCTTTCTTCCAAACTGTTGTTTACAAATATTGTGCCTTTGGAACCAATTCTGGCTCAAGGAGAAATCAGTCTTTCGGATGTACATGACTTAAGAGTATTCTTTTGTTTAACTGTCATAAAGAGACTGTGTAGCTCTTTGAAATGATGTTAGAAATCATTTTGCCTAAGTGACAATGACATCACTTTCTGTCTCTTTTATCTTGCAGTTCCCTGAAAGGTCACAGTGTAATTTATGAAAATCATTATTTTTGTCCTTTTTTTCTGATTGATTTTTCTACTGTTGATTTTTTTTTTCTCTATTAAGTTATGCCACTTCTTTTATCTTTTGATTAATTTTTCTCCTTTTCACACCAAGTCTATTGTGGGGATTTAATTACAGCAGACTTGTAATTGCTGATTTGTTTTTAACTGGAAGTATGTAATTGCTGTATTATCAAGTAATTCAGTCACACTATGTAAAACTCAACACATCAGATGCTAATCTGGCTTTATTGGAGATACCATTTTCCTTGTTTTGAAAGTGATTATTCCATACCTTTTGAATGGTTTCATTTTAATTCTTTTTTGATACAAGGTGTTTTATCTATTTCTGTCTTTAGACTCAGATGATATAAAGCTTTTTCTCTTTCCATGACCAGACCATATGGGAATCATCTTTTTGTTCCATTGCTTGCATCAAATGAAGTTCTTGCCGACCAGATTGTGTGATAGATATTGTTAACATTTTAGAGGATGCCAAAAATTCTTTGAATTAAGGTCTTGACTAAGATTTCCAAAGCATCAATGATTGTTCAGCTTATTTTATTATAAAAATCAAACGACCTTTAAACCAATGTCATGTGTTTAACTTCTTGAAATCAGTTTTATGAAGTTTTTCTAGTTTATCATGTGAAAACCTTGTCCTTACAACCACCAGATACTTTAAAGTCTTCAGGAATGTTTTTTAGTTTTCCTGTGGTGCTCTAACTATCCTTCCAGTCTTCCAAAAAGGTCTACCCCTCTTATTAACACTATTCAATATTTTCCGTGCCTGTAGACAGACCATAAATAGAACTGTGGCTAATCTCCAAACCAGAATTACATATTTTGTGCAGTCTTTTAGCAATTGCAATATAGGTTGTACTCACCTGTCATTTAAGAGAAGATACATTGGAGCAGAAGTGATGCATGAGCAAAAGCCACTTAAAAAGACAGCACAGAAGCAAATGCCATGTGGTAAGGTTATGGTTCAATGAAAAAACCTTTTAAATCAATCTCTGCTTCACTTTTGCCAGTTTCTAATCTCAACACTACTGCTGGATTGCAACTTCATCATGTTAAATGGACGTTCCTTGATGCTATAAACTATGTCAAAATATGTAGTAAGTAGTTACACCTTTCCAAGTGCCTGAGCCAAATGAGAGTTAATACAGATTTCTGTTTTCCATTCTAAATAGATTTGAACCTTCATTAGTTTGAAATGTAAGATTGGGGTAAAACCTATCACAATTACTAAGTGGAAAGCAGTTGTCAAGACTTGCTCTAGTGTGGAGATGGACACAGCTGGCAGAGCAGAGAGAGAAGGATGTGGGAATAAAGGGAGTGTGGGCGACCCTGGGGTGTGGCCCTGCTGTGGCTGCTGGAAGGAACAGACGTGGGGAGTGCTCAGGGCTGGCAGGGTGAACCTCACTTGAGGTGATAAACCAAATGGGGGGTGGCACAGGGAAGTAGGTGAGGCACTGAGAGAGGGGAGGGTTGGATGCAGGTGCCTGCTGAGCCTCAGCTCTTCCTCCTTGACAAATTGTTTACTCTCTCTGGGTGGGATTCATCTCATCTAACTTTAGTGATCAAAAGCAACTGCTTAGCTACTCATGGATTTTCTGTTATGCATGTGCTGAAGGGAAATGTGCACCAAAAGAGGACAAGGGTAGGTAGGAGAAAGTTGTTCTGTCAGGTTACACCGCTGGAGATAGAAGCAATAGCTGAATCGAAGATCTCTGGCACCAATGGGGGTGTTTTTCATTTATTTTCATATCTTTTCTGGGCTGAGACTGAAGACCTTCAGCCCTGGGCACTTTCCTGTGCTCGGGAAATAGATTTTTATCTGTGGGGCAAATCTGTCCAGGCAGTTCTTTCTTTTAGTTACCTAAAATAGATTCTTAGGGATAATTCCTGGAATGGCTTGTCTATCCTCTGCATTGCCTTGGAGGCTCAAAAAGAAGAGCTGTACCTGGAGGTTTCTTTTTCTCAGGAAGAGACTGCTTTGGCAGTCAGCAAAGATTTTTCCCAGCCATCCTTATGGAAAATTCTTTGCTTTTATTCCTGCCCAGCCCAGCAGCAGAGATAGAGTGAACCACTGCCCAAGAACATGTTAGATGTGGGTCAAGTCAGACCTGAGAACTGGCCTGAAGCATCTCTCTGGACAAAGAGGTCCCTGGCTTGTTGACAGGTAGGGAAGAAAGCTGCCAAATTCAGCCACACTTTGGAGTGTGATAATTAGTGCTGTGATACATTTGTCAAATCATATAGAAACCAATATTGATGTCAGAAATTAACCACACGTGAGAGCCAGTGGCCAGGTACTGCTCTGTGTTACTGAAGATATAGAAGTGTGTTCATATGTGCCTCTGTGATAATTTTATATATGTATTTATAGACACACATCTGGAAAGAGACCTTTTACTCATGTAGTTTTGGCCCTGAGAATTAGGAGAAATTTTCCAAATATGAGTATGAATTTCTAAGCCTTTTTTTTTTTTTTTTTCTATTAAATAATCTGTTGTATTTCTAAAGGTGTGTGAAACATTCTGTTCAACGTCTAATTTTATGGGAACAAAACCCACCCAACTACTGTATTTGTCAAAGCTGAAAAATTGCTTGGAAACCTTTTATCCAGGAGGGGATCTGCATGTTGCAGGAAGTGTGGAAGCAGTAAGAGAGAGCAAAATAAAACAGATGGAATTGCAATCTGAAGAGAAATGTTTTGACAAAGACCTTTGAAAGGTTTTACCTTCACTTCAGTGCAGGATTAAAAAAGCTCTTAAACATTAAAAAAAACCCCTTCAAAATGGACTAGTTGTCCTGTAAGGATGATAAAGACTTTGGGTGGATTTTCAGGTAAAACATTTTATTGCAAAATGCTCTGATAATCTTAATTGCTAGTCAGCAGTTCAAGTTGGTGACAGATTAAATTTGTTTTGCATGACACGAGATAGTGCTGGAAGATATGCATGTTTTGCACCAAGTGGAAAGATCATTGCCATGCTCAGCAATACTGTAGAAGCAGTTTGAGTTTAGCATGATTAGTCTGGTCTCAGTGTTGGTCTTCCCTTTTACAACTACCTCAGGTTTCAGTTCAGTAAATGGTGTTTTGAGATCCTGACATGCCTTCAAACCTGGAATAAGCATATTATTAATAGTTTTGTGGTTTGTGGCTTGGTTTTGTTTGGTGGGTTGTTTTTTTTTTTTTTTTTTATGTTGTGGTTTTGGGGTGTTTTTTGGTTTGTTGTTTTTGTGAACCAGTATAAATCAGAGTATGTGGAGTGCTGCAGTACCAGGAGGTCCCATTGTTCTGAATTTATGAGAACACAAGGAGGTTGCCCCACATGGAGGGGTCTGAGGGTTAAAAGCCCATCAGTGGTTAGCAGGGTCATGTGGAGTGGGGCCACTGGATGTGGGAGTGGGGCATCTGAGAGACCTGGGACAGCATTGGGAGTGTGGTGAACCATCTGAAAAGCAAACAATAGGCAAGGGCTAAACTGGCAACTGTCTCACAGAATGGATGTGTCCTTATCTTTCTTGTCCCTGCAGCATTTCAGAAAAAGCTAAATTGAAAAAATTTACCTTCTATGTTTATGACTTTCACCAAGGTTTCCTAAATATTAGTGTGGGAGGTAGAAAAGCTAATTTTTTACCAACATTTTGTAATGATAGTTATTCCCTCCAGTACTTCTAAGGAAAGAAACAATTTTTCATCTCTGTGCTCTTCTCCAAATTATCATACCAGGGATGAGCATTAAAAAACCACCTCTCTTATTCATGAAAAACAAATAAGACATTTTCTAGTTCAATATTTAAAAAAGAAAAAGAAAGTGTTGTAGTGAACTGAAATAACAAATGAGAAATTTATCAGAAGGGGAATAATGTTGGGCAAAAATGTTGTGTTTATGACCTATGTGGATGGATTTGTCTTACTAATAATGCAGCTGACATACTGAGTAGACCTTTTGTAAAAGGAATAATATTGGTTACCACTGACAAATGCTTTGAACTTACTTGGAAGGGAAATGGAGAAGTATTCCAATTGCACATTAAAAGTATGTGGCCCCCTTTTACCTTTGCTTGCAATTCCATCAGAACTCTGGAAGTAAGGCAGAATGGAGCTGATTCTCCACTTGGCTGGATCCTCTCTTGCATCAGATACTCACAAGCTAATATAACAGAGGACCCAAATTAGTGAACTTCTAAATGTGACACATAAATGGGCCAACAGGCTGGGTCCCTTCACAGGGTTCTTTGGGATGGTTGGTGGTTTCAAAAGATGCTTTTTCTTTAACATAAATGACTCATGAGCATTTATCACAGATTCCATGTACCCTCAATTAGACTCTGGGGTTTGGTTTTGGGTTTTTTTCTCGATATTTTTGGGAACAGGCTGCTGTATCTACATCCTAATTCTTTGGAAATGGTGGCAGAAAAGCAGGGGGTAGAGGATGGCAATACCCACCTAAACTACTAAATGCATTTAAATAGAGTTTCTTTTACCTTGTGAAATGGGAAATTTGTTGTACTTAGAAGGGTAATAGGTGCCCAAGCCAGAGAGCCTCAGTGGAGAAATGTGCAACCCCTGGGAACTTTCAGGCTGAGTAGGAAGGTCAGCTCTTGGGCACTAAGGTTCAGAGAAGTGGTCTAGAAAGCCTGACCTCCAATTCAGTGTGTGTGTGATGTTATGGCCTGGGTTTCTCAGAGGCCTGAAAGGAAATAGCCTTGTTCCTCATCCCAGTTTTCTCATCCCTTTTTTAAATTCCCATTGAGACACTGCCAAAACACAGTACAGCCAGTCTGCAGGTGAAGAATGCAGGGAGCTGCCTGTGCCAGTTCCTCCATGCTCATATGCTGAAATAAATAGTATTGACTCTGTTATATCTCATTTTAGGAAAAACATCCCACAATTATGGACCTAATTTTGACTTGATACCAATCACAATAAGGGCAGCCAAGGTCAGGTCTTAATTTAGGCCACGACTGGATTTTCATCTGCAAAGTGTGGCGAAAGAAAGTCTGTCCTGAGGCAGAGGCTGATGTTGGGGTAAGATCTGCTGTTGGGAAGAGGGCCATTCCTTGCAGGTTTTGTGCTCTCTTTTATCCTATGGTGTCAACAGGTGCACGCAAGCCCAGCTCTGAGCTTCTCCTTTACACTTTTCATGGGAGCTGTGCCCGTCTCATGGCAGCTATAGCTCATCCATAAAGTGGTAAATTGAATTTTCATATGTTGCTGAGAAGTGTTGAGCCAGCTCTTGGGTGCATTAAGAGAGCTGGCTAAAATCCTATTGACATTACTGGGGATGCTTGATAACTTGTGCTGTGGTAAGTGCTTAAGCCCTGATGCTCTATAGATCTAGGCTTAAACTGATACCATTGCAAGACATTAATAACAAGGTTCTGTCTATTAAATCATTGATCAGCTCTTGGGCTGTCAAAGCCCACAGTATGGGAAAATTGCTGTCTGAAAAAATGAAAAAAAGTAGAGAAAGTAGAAGTTGAGCAACTCAACTACTCTTGAAATCATGAGATTCATGGCTCAGTTGATACCTGGTGAAGGTACAGCTGATTTTTTGGTTTTTTTTTTAAGGAGAAGAAAAGGCTTTGTCAAAAATCTGTCTTTCAGGTGGAGTGGAAAATAAAACCCTCATCCTAATAAAAGAAAGTGTTATTTGGCAACATGATTATTATCTACGCCACCGATTACAGCTGGGGCTGAATTGCTTGAAGCCCATACCAATTGTGTTTTCAGGCAGCTCCATCTCAATTGTTTCTTCTCACCCTTCAGTTCTGTCAATGAGTTTTTGAATGTTTTGTCATGTTTTGCTTGTGAGGACACTGCATCTAGAGCCAAAGGCACAGGAGTGGGTAAGAGGGTGCCTGGTCCCTGTGGCCAACAAGCCCACTGTTACTCTAAGCAGTGCCTGATGTGGCTTCCATCAAAGGTGACAGGACAATCCTTCCTTGCTGGCAGGTCAGCAGTCCTGATAGCTGTCAAAGGCCAGCAATCTGTCTGTGAAAGACAGAGCAGGGCTGGCACCTGCTCTTTCTGCCTTTAAATCACTGACTTCACAACTAGCCTGGATTGTGGAGATACTGGCCTTAAGTTTAACTTCAAAATCAGCAAAAACCAGCCCTTTTCTGTTTGCTGGGAGGCACAATGAGTGATTGGAATGCATATAAAAATCACTTGCTGCTTTATGATGTGTGGATTAATGAAAGTATTAAACCATTCTAAATGATAGATAAGGAAATTATTTCCACTGTAGCTTGAAAGAAATAAAACTGCCCTGTCTAAAATTTAGGAGGTTTAAAACTTTGCAAGCTCATCAAAAGTACATGGGCAACAAAGAGGGACAAGTTTACAACCATCTACGGATCACCCTAAAGTTTTAACATTCATCATTTTTCTGCTTCATTACTGTTAGTGTTTCCCATAAGCTTTGAGAAACAAGCTAATTCTTCCAGAAAACAAGAGTAAATACAGGTCAGGCTAATATGCTTTTATGGGCAGTGCTGGGATTTTCCCATTTTATTGCCATTTTGCACTATTAATTTTATATCATTGACATTGTTGTCTTCATTGCTCATGTCTCACAGCCTTGAAAAGGATTTACTGTGCTGTGAAATTCAAGCGTGAACTGAAATGGGATGAAATTCAAGTGTGATACAGTTGGACAGTACAAGTTCTATGATGGGACTATTTCTGGCTTTATGAAAGGACCAGAGTATAGCTTTTTTGGTGTTTCCACGTGTAGCTGTGATTGCTTTTGACCATGGCTTGTGTGTGAAAACATTTGCATCAGAATATGTGCAGCCAGGTGTGTACCTGCAGGTGAGTGTGAGTCTCTTGCACAGTTGTCTGTATTCACAGGCAAATATTGTCTTGTGAATGTATGATCCTGACTCTTTCTGTCTGCTTGTACCAGTGTTTTCATGGAGGTATGGTTTTATGTATTTTGACATAAAGAAGTGTGGATTCAAAAGAGGGAATGATGCTCTGTGCAGAGTGCCTGCAGAACTATTCATGCACACCCTGTGCAATAAAGGGTTTGCTTGAGCATGGTAATTGCCAATAGAGGTTCACACAATATTAAGTAGAACCAGATCATTAATCATTTGATTCAATCTTGAACACCTGGAAAATGAAAGACACGGGTCTGCTTATTGGTACCTGGAGTTTTTCTTGTGGTCTTGAAAATCAGCCATAAATAGGTAATAGGCTGCCCTTAACCTGATGTGCTGGATAATGGCTAGTAGAATATGCTCATTTATGGCACTTATGTAGAAAATAGAGAGCAGCTGGTTTAAAAAGAGGCTGTCAGGTCACATATGAGGGAAGAAGTCATGGCTTCAGTGGACAAGTAGAAGAATAGAACTGCAGGGCAAGGGAAGAGGAGCAAGAAGTCAAGGTTCTTTCTCTGAAAGTGGTGAATACCTACCTCTGGTTTCCCAAGAAACAGTTTGTTCCCTCCTCAGCTACTTCCTGCCTTTCACAAAACCCTTGTGTAGTTTTGTGATGCTCTAATGAGTCACTCTATCCTTTTCAAGAACCAGAAGCCTCTTGACCTCATAAATCCAAACTCAGAATTATAACTTTCTACTCTTCAAAGTACTAGTTATGTAAAGCTGAAGAGTTCTCTTCTGGACTGTGCAACCTCCTCGTGTTGCCTGCTCTTGTGAATTTTTGTAATTCAAGACACGACTAAACTCAAAGCAGAAAAAAAAAAAAACAACCCCAACTTCAGTTTTCAATTCCCATGCCCTTCAGATCACACACCACAGAATTCCACACAGCAAACCTGCAGTCATGCTGACATAATTGGCAATTACGAGTGGAACTGCAGTGGTGTCTTTAATACAACTAGAGTGACAAAAGGATTTCAAGTTCTGGCAAATTAAAGAATGGTCTGGGTTGGAGATGACCTTACATATCTTGTTCCAAACCCCATGCCAAGGGCAGGGACACCTTCCACTAGACCAGGTTTCTCAGAGCTCTGTTCAACCTGGCCTTGGATGCCTCTACATTATCTCTGAGCAACCTGCTCCAGTTGCTCACCACCCTCACAGTAAAGAATTTCTTCCTAATATCCAGTCTAAACATACCCTCTTTCAGCTTAAAGCCATCCCCTGTGTCCTATCCCTGCCTGCTCCTGCAAAAAGTCTCTCTCCAGCCTTCCTTTAGGCCCCTTTTAGGTACTGGAAGGTTCCATAAAGTCATCGCAAAGCCTTCTCTTCTCCAGAGGGAGCAGCCCCAACTCTCTGTCGTATCTCTGGGTATCGTGGATAGAGAAGATAATTCTTAAA
>VZRH01005098.1:57228-89890 GCA_013397555.1 Urocynchramus pylzowi | reverse complement strand
AAGAGGAATTTTATAAACTTTATAAACTGTGGTCAAGAAGAAAACTCTTCAGCTGTCTTTTCCTTCTGTAATGTAAGGATTTATTGCTGTTGCCATGATAGAATTTCACTACCCAGAAGCAGTAGCATGACCAGGCCTTGACGTCCAGGTGCATCATAACTACATCAGTTATATTTAAATTAATACACTCAGATGATTTTTAGCTGTTTGATAATATTCTATTTCTCATCAATAGTTCCATTACCTTAGCAGAACTTAATGTTTCTTGTTCTTTGTTGCATCTGTCTTAACCCTACCTAGCACTGGGTAAAACCATTAGAATATTACATAATATTGATGTCTGATAAATGCTACAGTTATCACGATAGTAGTGTCTCAAATCATGGCATGCATTCTCTCTTGCCCCTCATTAACCATAACTTACCAGCTGATCTGACCTCTCCATATGCTGGGTCCTGTCCTTCACCTTCTGCTTCTCATTGTGGAGACTTCAGTTGATTTTCTTTTTAATTAATTTTATCTAATGCTTTTCAGAGTCTTATCAGTAATTAATTAATAGGGGTGCTCTGCCCAGCTTGTCTATCACAAGGCAAGCAGATTCTTAGTCTGGTCTGCTCACCCAGTAATATCAGCCTTCATTATTTTAGTGATCAGAGATCTCTTGAAGAAACCACATAAAGTTCATTAAGCAGATTGTAGCATCCAGTCTGATGTGCCTATTGAATGCCAGGGAAATAACTGAAGGTGGTGTTGTCTTGATTAAATGATTATACATGAGATACTAGTTGATGTTTTAAAAAAAAAAATTTTCTTTTTAATACTTTAGATTCTCAAATTAATTATGGCTCTATCCTTGAAACCTGATATGTTTGAAAATTTTCACAGGCAAATCTGGTGTTAATTTAGAGGATCCACTACTTATACAAAACGTGAACTGAAGTGGGAAATGGGTGTGGTGTGAATTTCTGCAGGATAATCTGTGTTGGTCCTGGCATCTCTGAGAGGGCCACAGCAGTGAGACAGCAGCAAAGCAGAGGTAGAAGTAACAACTGCCATATTAAACTGTGCAGAATAGTCATTGAGGAACCATGATGAAGCTGCAGTTGCTTGTGGATTAAGAAAAAATACCTGTGCAAAACCTCCTGCAAGAAAGGAAATATCAGTGACTTTACGGTAAAGTGCCTGTTGCAAAAAGATCTGAATACAAAACACCTTCTGTTCCATGCCAAATTCTAAATCTGGTAAAGATTTTGTGGTTTTTTTGATTAAACAAATTTCAATGGGTGTGGTAAAGTGGTGAATATAAATGTCTTTTAACCAAAAAATCTTCAGTTCTAACAGAACTGAAATACTCCAGCTATCTGTTCAGCTTTTAGAAATAAAATGAAAGGATATTTTTAAAAATGTCACTCTAAAAAAGAAAAAAAAAGGTGCCTAAAAAAATCAAACCACAGAAAATACCATTCAGAGCAATTCAGCAGGTACTTACAGTGTTAACTAGATCATCACACACATGGTTTGGTATTATCAAACCTGACATTGTGACCAAAAATAGTTTCAGTGTGATAATAACTTTGTCATCTCCAGGTTTCAGCAAAGCAAATATTTTTAGAAGCATAAGTTCAGTTGGCTTTGAGGCAGAAGACATCCTGTGTTCCTTCACCTCAACCTAATTTGTGACTAAGGCTGAGAGAGCTGCAGCCACGGACATAAAGTAAATTCTTTTACTATCAAGCTGAGCTCACATGGGCAGAAGTTAGTTTCCTGCTCACATCACACCAGAGAATGCTGGGGAACTTTTTAAGTGCTGCAACAATCCCTGGTCTCTCTACTTAATGCAGAAAGCAATTTTATGTCCCTTTACATGATATCATGTGCTCAAAATCAGCCCAACCTAGCTATATTTTATGAAGATGCTCTTTCCTGCACATTGGTCTGTAATTTTTTCTCCTTGGCTTGCCATTTCTGACTGGTCATTTGTTATGGGTCTTGAGCAAAATTTCTTCTCTGCCTGGAACAGGGGGTGAGGTATATATCTACAATCTGGCTGGAAAATGATGTAGTGTGAAAATGAACCTATTATAAGGGGTATGCTGAGCCGAGGCTAAAATTATTTATGTGGCTATGCTAGGTTCTTCCAAGTGCATTTATTCTCTGACGGGGATGCTCATACTTTCCCAGCTATGGGTCACAGTGAGAGTTTTCCAGGCATCTTCAGGTTACATGGGTTATTGAAAAATAAGATCTGAAAGCATCCAGCTTGTTTACTGAGCCTGTGAGATGCCCCACAGGCAATGTCAGTTCTTGGTCTGTTTAGGAGTCCAGGGGAGGGCATGGGAGAGTCTCTTGGTCATACAAACTAGGCTCAGAGTGCCTCAATGGGCCTGATTTCAAAAATAAATGTCTGCAATGGATTTCTGGATACCAGTGGCTTACCATGGAGACCAAGGAAAACTAGAAGCAGCTAATAAAATGTTTCTCAAGTTAACCATGCTCCAAGTCCCCAGGAGTGGTGCTTCTAAGAGTATAAAAGACCCCCAAGACTTGTAGTTTGGATCAGGACTAAACTCTGAAAAACACCAAATCATCTCTCTTAGATTGAGCTTCTAACCTTATCCTCTATAATGTGGTGCTCTCTGCTCCTCACATTCTTTCTCCTCCATTGTCCATTCAGTAGCAGAACTCACATTTGACAAAGGGAAAGAATCCCATTTGAGATTCACTGGTCACTGCCACAGATCAGTGGCATTTACCCAGGGAGATGTCAAGTGGTGTCATGGAGGTGGAAGAAGTGATTCTTAATTCATTGAGGTTAACTTGGGAAATTAGCCTAATTTGCAATTTATGGCCCTTGACCATCATGTATTGGCCTGTGTAAAAAAAATTCTTGCTGCCAGCACGATAATTATAACTCTTCAATAATGTAAGAAGGTTTTTTTCTGCTTATTCCAGCATGCTTGCACATGACTTTCTTCCCATGCCAAGTGAAAGTTAACCCTTTTTTAGATCATTCTTTATTAACCTGGCATTCCTCAAATCCTCTAAGGATATTAACTCAGATTTAATATTGTCATGCTAGGACTTGATCTTGCATGCTTAGGATAGACACCTTTGCAACTCTGTGCCGCAGACATGGCTTTACAGCAAGCCTAGACAATATCTGTACAGCTAAAATGTAACTAGGAGAAGTGCAGGTGCTAACATGGGCTGTTGTTACGAGTGGGGAATTTCATTTCCAAACTGGATTCTTTGACACTTTGACAGGTCACTTAGTCACAGATGCAGATGAATGTAATTATACCCAGGAAGTGATTGCTGAAGTTCTTTTATTGATATGCATGCAGTAGTGCCATTAAGATGGGTTCCTTTTTTCTACTCCCTTAAAAAAAAATATTCCCTAAGGGATTTATATGCCTTGAGTCAACTTGTCAACCATTATAAGAGGGATGCCATGGAATAACTAATGTGGAGGAGGTTTAGTTGAAGGCAGGGAGAAGTGGAGAATATTTTTGCTTATGAAAACCAGTCAGACAATGTTTCCTCTCTCCTTCGTTCATACTCTGAACTCCACCTTTGTGCAGAGTGGAGGTCACACGTGCTGTCCCATTGCTACAAGCAGGAGGCCAGGGTCAGCTGAGGTGCTGATGGGATTAAATATGTAAAATTGTAAATATGTGACAGTTCTCAGCCACATCTCCTCCTACACTAGACCCACAGGCAGTGTGACTCAGTACAGGCACAGCCAGAGATCTGTGTGTGACTAAGTATAGCAGCTCATCCCTTTGGCTCTGGAGCACTTTGCTGTAGTATCGTGGCTAAAATAATTAAAGGCCACACAAGCCTTACTGGAATAGGGCATGGCTGCCTCTTTTAGAAGCATCCCCAAATGTGTAGGAAGAAGAATTGTATTGGAAGCATGAGACTGATGACCTGTAGGTCTAGAATGGGTGGGTGGCAGCTCAGAGAAGCCATAAGGAGGCTGGGAAAAGTACAGCTGAAATGGCAGACAGTAAGTTGGGCCTGGGGGAAACACATAGGTGTGAAAATGAGTTACTACAGCGTTGCTTATTGGTGTCCCACAACTGAATTCAGCCTCCCTTCATTAACCCTAAAGGAGGTTCTGTGGAACAGCACCATCTGCCTATTCCTTATCCTTCAAAATCACTGCTGAGCTTGAAACACATGGTACTATCAAGGAAGCAAATTATAATAGTGCAGTTTGTTTATGGATGTCTGTAATTGAACTCAGCATTACCAAAGATAATACACTGGAGTAAATGGCCCATCAGCCAAGGACATTGGAATAAAAATCATTCTAATCCAAACTGAAATAGCTTTCATATCTTCATTGGCTGATATGAAGATGGCTGGTACATCTGCAATGCTATAAGATGTTAATAGTATCTATTCTTTTATCAATGGGAAATGAATTCACATAATTTGGTCTTGAATCTTATAATGAGGTGATTCCAGGTAAAAATAATAAATAAAAAGAAAATGTCTTCCCTTGTTCTAAGTCAGGGCTCTTTTAGAGTCCTGTAAGAGAAAATCAAGCAGAGCACTTGGTAGCTCTCATTAATGGTGCTAACCACTTCTTACTAAATCAGAAATTCAATTGGGCTTTTCCAGCAGTTGAGGTTGTTCTGTGCTTCTCTGCTTGTAATTGCTTTTATAAAGAAGAATCAGCATATTGAAATGTGTTCAAGTCCACTTGTCAGCCTGTGAAGCAAAATGCCAAGGCAGTAAATGTTGATTGAAACTCTGACTTGATGCTCAGGCCTGACCTCTTTAATGCTGATGAAAAGATTGATTGGTGTGGCAGGACATGGTGCTCATTCTGCAGTGTGAGCACTGCAGGGTGACCCAATTACACTCAACCCAAGCCCCACTCTGACATGACATGGTCAGATAATCTCAACTGTGGCCAGGTTTAATTCTTTGCAAGTTCGGAATTAAAAACGAAACAAAACAAAAACTCTCAAAAAAACCTCAACAAATAAAAATAAATGAAAATGCTTTGTATGAGGATGAGACCATGGTCAGTAATAGCTCTCAGAGGATGCTGACAACAGAAGAGAAGCTTGGTTGCATGGTCTGAAGGAAGATATGGAAGTTAAACATGCAGTTTTTCACAGAAAATATTTTGGAGCTTTTCCTCAACCTCTCTGCACTGAAGCTAAATGTGACTTTCCCTGATCCCTGTGCTTGAAGGGTGTCCACTGCTACTTTTTTGCTCACCTCCTCTGTAGCTTCAGTTCCTTCTGTTTCCATTACCCTCTGGCTTCATTCTTTTCCCTTCTGGAAACCAGGGACTAGAAGGGAGGCAGTCTCATGCATCCTTCATCCTAAAGCTCAGTCCAAGTGAAGATGTCAGAGGGGAATTAGGGGTAAGCCAAGGCCATGATACAGAATGTGTTGGCCTCTGGCAGTGCTGTCACTTAATTGGGACTGGAAAAACCCAATATAATACCTCAGGTAAATGGCAACACTTTTTCATGTGCCTCCCCTTTTTGTTTACAGCTTATGTACTTGGTCTATAAAAATTATAAGCTTTGGGAGATTTTTATGTGAATATTCATGGGTGAACACAAAGGTTCTGTACAGTCCTTGTCTGACATATGATGTTATTTTAAATGAGATACAGAAAAATTATTAATAGAAATAAAAGACAGTATGTCAAAGACTGTTGTGATTCATAATAATGGTGTGATTAATAGCAAAAGTGATAGCAATATCAATGACAGTAGTAGTGGAAAAAGATGAGGGACAAAGAGAAACCTCTCCCAGGATTCAAGTCATCTCTGCTGTAATGCATAAATAATAGGAAGAGTCACAATGAGTGAGGCCAGTGACTGCTTAGACCTTTATGTTGCTTTTGGCAGTAGTTACTAGCATATATATCTCCACATATATATATAATAAGATCTTAAGAGCAGAAAAATTATGCTGTGCTTTTCTTGAAGATGTTCCCAGACCCAGAGACTTGCGGTTTGGGAATTTCCTGAGATAGAGATGGCATCTGTGTTTAATAATTCTTTAAAGACTTTTTTTTTTTTTCTTACAAATGTGAAGTGGTGTAAAATTTTGGTGTGATCCATAGCCTGCAGAAAGGAGTTCCAAAGTTTAACTCAGAGTTACATGATGAAGTTGGCTGCTCTGAACTCATTGCCTGGAAATTTCATGATACCCTCTAATTCTTGCATTAGGAGAGGCAGAAACTAGTCATTCCTTATTTTGCTCTCTGGGTTTTTTGAAGGAATTTCCTTCACTCTGGCAATTCTTGAGCATCCATTTTTGAGCACTAACTGATGTTGACAAGTAATCACTAGGGGAATTATACTTAGAATAATATATATTTGCCATATCAACCAAGTAAGGCTCCTTCCTTCAAATGTTCAGCCTCAGAATCAGTGAATTATAACTAGGTCATGGTAACAAAAGTAAAAATAAGTAAATAGATAAATAGATCAATAGTAATAAATCCTCCTACACCATCACCCTCTCCTCCTGTGCAGCACATCTAATGTTCCACAGCTGCTATTTTCTTTTGCTCTCTGAAATGAAATTGGTGCGTTCTGCTGTAATGTTGTACTTTTGTAGCTCTGGGTATTTTTGTCTATTTGGTTATTGGTGACTTGGTAAAATTAAAAAAACCAAGAAAGTGCTTTTAAGACCAGCTTCTACTAAAGAATAGGGCCATTAAGTAAATCGGCACTGCAGTCTTGGTGTTGCATAAGGTACTGGTCATTCCCTTTTGGAAAGGATATGGATGACTTAAGAGGGGATTCAGAAAAGTCTGAGTAAAAGATCAAGCATGGGAAAGGACTCTTCCATGAAGATCTGTGAGAAGAATGTGATGGTTTAGAAAAGAAATGAGTAAAAGCAGCCAATATAAAAGATCAAGTACTGAAACATTGTGGTGTGTTGAGCCTGGTGCCCACCAAAACTAGTGTACGACTCCCCTCCTCAGCTGGATGGGGAACAGAAGATATAATGAAAGGCTCATGGGCTGGGACAAAGATGGAGAGGGATCACACACCAGTGGCTCTCATGGGCAAAACAGATTCAATTCCTGGCTGTCACGTGGGAGACACAGAATGCGAGATCTGATCTGGCCATCCAGTCTATCATTTCAGGCTTGTTTCTATTGCAATGCCTTGGTTTCCAGTACAAAAAAGCTCTCAAATATGTTTAATAATGTGCCTGTGAGAAGTCTATGCAAATGAAGAAAATATTAAAGGATTAGCTTCATTTTTAGTGTATCTAAATCTAGTCCACTTCAGAATTGACAAATTTGTATTAAGCAAGCACTGATATAAGTCTCCAACTTTAAGTACATGTTTATAATCCATTGAAGTGGATTGAGATCAATAGGTTTGAGGAATGTGCTTAAAATGAAGAGTATACTTGAGAGCTTGTAGAGTCAAGGCCCTGGTAAAGAGCTCATCAAAGGTTTTCCTAGATGCAAAGTTGCACTGATGTAAATTTGAAAGTGATTTGGAATTGATTGGATTAAACTCGTCTGAAAGTTTGTTGAATGCATTTGAGAAAAGGGAAAGTGTGAAGGTTGAGAGTCAAATATTATTAAAGCTAGTCAGTTAAAGGCACTGCCACTCTCCCATTTCTCTTTGCTCCTATCCTGAAGACCACTGCCCCCAGGACAGTACAGCAAACAGCCAGGGAGTCAGAGCATTTTCGTCTGCTTCCACTGTTTGTATCAGTGTGTTAAGGATGGTAAATAAATGGAAATGAATCACTCAGTCTTGAATGTCTTCATGCAAAAGTGTTGACACTTTTGTATCTAATCAATTTAACAGGATTAGAAGTCTGCAATGACCCAAACCTCCCAAAGTTTCACCTGCAAGGCTGTTCTGGGGGTGGGAAGTCACTCCTTTAATATTCTTTATTGAATGAATGTTTGTTAGCCAAACTGCAAAAATTGTGTGCATGCTCACAGCTCATGGCAAGTATGGTGTAAATCATGTTAAAGTCATAGTTCATTGGAGAGCCATGTCTTTGAAGCATGCTCCCAGAGTTTAATAAAAAACTCATAAAGCCTTTAACTCCCAGCCTTGCCTACACTCAGAGTATTAGCATACTTAATCCTAGTTCTGAATAGGCACCGTGCTTGTAAGACATGGTGGATGTCAAAAGAGACCTCAGAAATTAGGATATGGTTCCACAAATCCACGCCTGGGGTATTTGTGACTTCAGTGGCATTCTATTCTTTTTCATGTGTTAGTATCTATCATTCACTGAATTTCAGTCCTTATTCCTGTTCTCATGCATTTTCTTCTCTTGAAACTTTTTTGTAAATGAAAATACTACCTTAGAAATTTCTCTGTATTCATTTCCTTCCTCTGTAGCTCCTGGCAACACAGTCTAGTTGAAATTGAGTTATTTTTATTAAGCCTTTGATGCTGGGGGAAAATAAGAACTTTTTTCCCCCCAATATTACCAGTATGAGATCCTCACATGTTAGAGTTCAATTCATTTCCCAGGGAACTCTTGCACAGATGGTCAATAGTTCATGCAAGGAGGCAGCAGACCATGTAAACGAGCCTCTGGATTCAGTCATTATTATTACCAGAGTAGCTTAGTATAAGGCCAAACCATCTGAGAAATTGCTCATTGCTATTGCTAGCATTCAAGCCCAGTCTAATTTAGGATTTTCACAAAATCTAGAATAAACTGGATTGCTGGAAATATTATTTCTGCTGAAGTTTATATATGTATGTGTATGTGTGTTTGCATGTATATGTATATAGTTGTAAAAGACAATCAGAGTTAGTCTGATCTGAGTATATTTTAGTAATTTTCTAAATATTTTTTATGTCTCAGCTATTTTCCATAAGTTTTGTAGTAGGTGGGTTTTATTACTCCTAAAATATATGCATGCTATAAAGTGCAAGCAATAGGAGATAAATAAGTAGTATGTAGACTCTAGGAGGAAAGACCAGACACAAGTAATAGACCCCTAGTTAATCATAAGGCAACTGCCCTTTCAGAAGAGGGATTATTTTATTTTTATTTTTGGCTCTGCCCACTTTTGATCCAGGATTTGAGCACAAGTTTCACTACCAGATTTTAAATCTCTCTGAATGTTGTGCACTGCTCTTTAGTCCAGCACTGACAGCTTCACAGCTCTGCAGTCTCATTTCTCTAAAAACATTCCTCTAGTGAGATCTCCCTGGAGTCCTAATGAGCAACAGCACTGCTCTTACCTTATACCAGCATCTGGCAGTCAAAGGTTCTCATTTGTCATGAGATAGTTTGTTGCCTCTACAGAGAAATGCAGCCACACTGCCTGCACAACCCGTTGAGTTTCAGAGTGGGAAGAAGACCGTCAAACTTTGTTGAAAGAGAAGCCAGAAAAATGCAATGGTGCTGGAAACCAACTTCATTCACTTTAAGTGGGTTTTGGTAATGGTCTTTGACAAAATAAGGAGTCAGCTGGGTGAGTGAGTGGAAATCACCTCAAGGCACAAGTTCCTGCTCAGGCCTCTCGAAAAAGGTGCAGGGATGAAGAACTGCTCCTGGTCCTTGGGCCAGAATCACTCTGTGAGGCAGAAAGTGGGAAGAAAAGTGTGGCTCCAGTGCAGTGCACTTCTGCTCCCTTTTCCACTCTCCAGCTTGAGTTATCAAGGGAACAAAATAAGCCAAACTAATATCACTCTGCAGAGAGAAATGGGGTTTTCTGCTCTGCTGTCTACTTAAAATTCTCTGTGTCACTGACAAACTTGAGATGCCCTGCTGTGTACCTCTTTTCTTTTATTGAGTTGTGATGTGCAGTAATGGGAAAAATGCACAACTGTGAGCACTCTTGGGCTCTCTAATGGTTTAGGAGACGTACTAGAAACTGTGGAGTTTCCCAAAAATCATGTTGCACACTGTCTGAGGAGATACCAACCACCAATCTGCACAAATGCATCTCCTAACAGACCTCAGCTTATGCACTGCAAGACCATTGGAGGCAAGCTGTGAGCAGTTGAAGTTGGCTGACACATTCCCAGCAAACCAGAAGGGGTCCTTCTTTATGCTGTGATATCAAACCTATTTCAGGAGTTTATAAATATAATCACTCTTCCAAGAGATTCAGAAATGCAAGGAGCTATTTATAAAGCGAGAATCCATTGTAAGAGATGAATCCCAAAGACCTCAATTCTTGCTCTGGGAAGCTCTGATCCACAGATTTCTGGATCTGGAGGGTCATTTATTTGGGGATATCAATTCTGCTTGCTTTCTCACTTATGCATCTGCTGTGGGCTGGAGCTAGGCACAGAACACCAAACTAAAAAGCCTTTTTTTGATCCATCATGATTATCTTAGAAACTAGCACTGAATAAAAGCAGGAGGGCTGGCTCTGTTCCTGGTGATCCACAGCCAGCATTGAGTAAATACTAAGCAGCCCCAGGTGAGAGCAAGTGTTGGTATGGATTAAATGTCCTACAGATAAGGAATAAGTTGGAAGGTTTGTATTTCTTGTGCAAACGAAGGACAACCTCTGTCCTAAACCACTCTTTGTGTCTGCTGTGACATTTTGGCTCTGTGTTATTTGTGTGTGTCATGGTTCTGAAAGGTGATGGGCTATAGGGATTGGGTAGGAAGGGGAGAAGTTGCATCTTTACCTTTTCAATGATGATCAAATCAATAGTTATTTCTGTGCCTGAAATCACAATCGTCTCATTAAAATTTGAGTTATAGCTTTCATGTTCTGATTCTTCCATTCCTTCACTGTTTTAGGGCAATGTCCCCAAACTGTGTGCAGGAGGTTACTCCTTTTGTTCAGGCAAAACATGCAATTTCCCCCCCCCCACTTTCCCCCTGCAATATCTCCGTAAACACATGAGGATTTATATCTGTTAAAAATCTGTGTTTGGCAAGAAAAGAGAGAGTACTAACATTCGGAAAAGTGGGAGGATGAATCTTCACTAGAGATACAGTCGATAAAGAGACTTGCAGTGACCTGAACATAGGTCAAGTTGACCTATGTGAGAATAGAGAGACAGGAATGAAAGTAAAATAAGTTAGAGGAAAAGGCAACAATAAAAATATGAGCTGCAACTATTAGTTGTAGTGCTCTCAGTTCCTAAAGGTCCTGGGCAATCCTTTCTTTGTGTCCTGTGCCAGGATGTGAAAGCACAGGATGGATTCATGCTGTGCACTCGTCTTGCAGCAAACAGAATAGCTCTGTTTTCCTGAACAGGGAAACTGAGTTGTGAATCAGGAAAATGTGCTCCACTGGGACATGAGCTAGAGCATGTCTGGGGATGGAAGAAAGATCTCATGAGCCTGGGGCTCTGTTCAGTTGCTGACCATTATGATGCCATTTCTCTCTCTGACCATAACACCTTGGATGGAGACCCTGATTCATTGTTTTATGTCATTACAGAAGCTCTGCATACAGATTGGTAAGGTAACAGGCAGGGTTATATGATAATCCAACTATTTATGTCCTTCATTACCCACCAGCCTTTGTAATTCTTGGCTTCATGTATTCCAAGCTGGCACACTTCTTACTGGGGACTATAACAGAGAATTTGGATGAACTGCAAAGTAGATGCAAGAATATTATACTTCCTTAATTTTTACATTTATTGTGTCCAAGATGTCAGGAGGTGGTGGAAGAAATTTTTTAACATGTGATTTGGGGATGCTCATGGGGATTTTTCTTGCTCTGCAGAGAGGTGGTAAGGTATCAGCAGTTAGGGATACGTAGGAATGTCATACTCAATTAATTTTGTGAAATTATACTCTGAGGTTGTGTTTAGAAAATGAATTAATATTGGTGAAAAACACTGATATCCTTGGATAAAGGGCAACATAAAAGAACACATTGTTATTGAATTGTTGTAGAAATCCTCTCTTTTGCTTTGGCTGAATTATTGCCGTGAGTTTCCTTGGTGATGTGACGTAGAATTTACTGGAGTGTTTGTGTTGTATAATTGAAAATGACACTACCTTTATTAAACTGTCTGTGGGACCCTTAACTCTTTTCTGTGCTGCAAACCAGCTTTGCCAGTGATTTTTATCAAGGGTCTTGAGCATTAAAATTGGAGGCTGGTCAGACAACCACAACAGAACACCTGAGTTATGAGAAGGCTGAGGGAAAAAACACATGCCTTACTTGAGGCAGGTGAAATAATAGTAGGTGGATAATGAATGAGGTTGAAGTCTCAATTAATCACTCTTTAAATTGTTGCCCACTGATAATAAAAGGAGGAGTGCAGTTGTTTGTCATCTCATCCTTTTCTCCCTCAAACTCAGAACATTATGTTCAGGATCTGGAGACATCTTCCTAAGTCCTGGTTTGGAGCCAGGTTTGTTGGCATTACCAGCACTGGGTGTCACAAATGGCTGCTCATTTATCTGAATAAATAGAGTTAATGTTTCTAGTTCAGTTTTTCTTACATAGATGTCTGCATAACAAATTTCATCTCAATCAACCCTAATTGCTGCTTCTAGCAGCAGCCTCCCAAGAGAGTGTTTAGGGAGCAAGCAGGCTGTGGAGGTTAGATCTGGTCAGATCACACACCTAGGGATCAGTAACAGGGCTTGCCTTTCAAACACTTCCAGTCTGGCATTTAACATGAGTACTGGAGACTAACACCGCGGTTTGAATTTTCCTCATGCCTGAGATGTTAGTGTGCTCAGAATAAAGGTGTCCAGCTTGTTAACTGCTAGTGCAAACCATTAAGCTATCTTTTCAGCAGTGCTCTCTGTTCCTGTGCAGCAGGGTGGCAATGTGCTTCACAGCTGAACTCCATCCTGCAGCAATGCTGATTTTATCACCCAGGGTGTAGTAGGACCCTTACTTTTGAAGTGACTGCAATGCAGCAGTTTTTCTCTTTGGTAGTGGGGTTTACTGGTGTTGCACCAGTGGTACCCTGTGGGGTTTGTCAAAGGACTGAAAGCTTAACTGTGTTCTCAAAGTATGCACGGATCTCAAAAAGAAATTACATCTTCATAAGAATATAATCACTCCCTTGTCAAATTAAATTGAGTAAATTTTCTCCTCTTAAATTAAGTTTGATTTTTGTAATGACTGCTTAGTCCTACCAATGTTGGTGTAAAGGCAATATAGATATACTTTGATTGAATATGGATCCTCTCCTGAATACACCAACTTGATTATAGATCTCAGTGAATACTAACTAGGAAGCTCTGGTTTCCTTGACTCAAAATGGTTGCTTCATTGCTACATCATTAAAAAAAAAATCCAGGAGCCTGATTAATAGCTGAGCTCCAGGCTTCTTTCACAAAGACAAGAGAAACTCTGCAGAGGAATCAACAGGAACATTAAATATTGGTATCTGTAGGGCTCTGATGATTTGTAGCTTCTCATTCTGGGATGGGATAGAATAATAGATAATGTAAAGAAAGAAAAATTATTGTAAAATATATATTTAATTAGATAAATTTAAATTATTCCCCCATAAGAATCAAGAAATTGTGTTGTTATCAATCAGAGAGTATCTGATCTTGGATATTGGAAGTCTTAATTGTTTGATTAAACAAGAAGCAAATTTGCTCTGGATGTTCTTTCTGTGAGGTCTTAAAATGTGGCAGTTTTTTGTTTTATATTTCTCCATAAACTTTCCTTTGACACCCTGAAAATTAACAGCTTACTAGAATGCTTAACTTTACACAGGTACAGAACAGGCCAGATGAAGCAATTAATTGAACCCTACATGTATAAACCCAACTGCATTTATTTGTCAGTCTGTCTGCCGTGGGTGAGTCCCTCTGCCTTTAAACTTTGGTTTGTAAAGTTACTGAGGTGTCAGATTCAAACTGGCACAATCCACACCAGTACAGATGAGGGCAGAGTGTGAGCCAAAACGTGATATTTTGTTAGTGGTTTATTATTTGCATCTTCCCAGCCTCTTAGGGAATGCAAGCCTTGTAGAATGGAAAGAAGAGCAGCTGGATGAGTTGAGGTCGAGGTAGAAACCAAGACACATTAGATAAAGTTCTACAGATCTTTTGTCACTGGAGTATGATGTATCAGCAAAATTAGACCCTGTATTGGTTAGCTGCTCAATCCAAGGAATTAAATTATTTTATCTGCATAGCTGGAAGAGTCGGAATGGGAAAATCTGAATTAAATTACTCACCACTGGGCCTGTTCCCTTTGGGAACAGGGAGCGGGGAGAGCAGTGGTCCTGTTAAACTCTTGCCTTGGATTATTTGGCTTTTTACCCTGCAATCAGTGCTTGCTAAGATTTCAAATGCCAAGAACTGAACACACTGTGTATCTACTCCATCTAATTACAGGCCATGTACAGTTTGAGAGTGGAGGTATAGCTGCTAATCCCTTCTGACTTCCAGATGAATTGAAATGTTTGGTTGATACATGACAGGTCACAGGTTCCTTTCATTCACTGGGAAAAGTGAGTGCTTTCTGCAAACAAACCATGAGCTGCACAGTTGAACCAGGACAGATTTATTATTCCTTTTCTTCCATCGAGTTGTGGTGAATTGTCTCAGAGCCCAGTGGACTCCATCCAAAACCTGCCTTTAGTTCCAGAGGTCCAGAATCATTATGGGAATTATCCATGGTTGCACCCAGGTGGCAGCTATACATCTTCTAGGAGCTGGATGAAAAATATGTCAAGAGTCATTGAAAATCTTTTGGTTTAATTTGGGTTAACCCTCAGTGTTAATTACACTTTCAGGTCAGGCTCTGTCTCCTGTTAGCTCATGAAATTGGCTTTGTGACACCAGTGTTGTAGGAGACATTACATCAGTTCAATGTGGCTGGATTGCATTGACTTGCTCTTTCACATCTGCATACTTGTGCATAATCCTGGAGTGTCCATTCAACATTTCTTTCCTCCTGGAAATGGCTCCAAAGCAATTCACCACATTCTATCACTTACCATCTATGGATGTGCACAGTCTGCTAACCATTTCTTGGAGCTAATGATTTCATGTCCAAGCATACAGTGCATTTAAACTGTGAACATGTCTAAGAAGCTCTATTCCTTTTTGATGCCTTATGCCCACAGGAAAGAATGAAAGGAAACATATGTGCATTTTTGAGAAGGAGCAAAAAAAGGATTGCTCTCAGGAGACTTTTTCCTCAGATGCTGCAATGAGTAATGCTCCTGTCAATTATTGGGTTTTTCAGAAACAAGCTAAAAAAAATGCCTAATTTTAGCTTAATTTGCTTTCTTGGATTGATGTCATTCCTACTCCTGTGAAAATAGGTATTCCCTGTGGAAATGAACAGCTCTCAGCTGGACGAGAAATCAATGCCAATCAAGATCACAGACATGATTAAGGACTTCCCATCCTGTGCCTTCACTTGAAATTTTATTAAGAATTGTGGAGAGACATTGAAGCAGTTGTGAAGTTTTCCCCCACAATATTAGCTTTGGAACATTTTGTATAAGTCACAAAGTGCTAAAATAATTAATTTTCTTCCTTTTAGCTATGGTTTCTTTGCATAGTACTAGGGACTATAATGACTTGATGGATTGATATCCATGATTAAGCATTTGTTCTTGGGAAAGGTAGAGTGCTTGTAAAGTGTCTGATCCTTTAAAAATTTGTGTTAATTAATTGATAGTCATATGACTCTTTTTTAGTAAAATCCCTCTCACAGGATGAGAAGTCAGTGTGAGATGTAAAAAAAATTGACAACAAGGCAGATTTTTGTCTGTAATTTAAACAAACAAAAATATGTCTCTGGATCATGTTTGTTAGCTAGGATCCTTTTCTGCCCTATGAAAATGACGTGCCTATTCCATCCACCTATTTAATGTCTCTGTTTTAAAAGGATATTTTGATGCCAGGCCAGAGATATTGGATGCATAATTTTTATATTTTTTTACAGAGCTTCAGTGATGTGTGAATCCTACCTTTGGTATGTTTAAGAAACCCATGTCTCTTCTCTAAAGAGCTGCAAGGGCCAGGAGTTCACTACTCTGCTTTGGAGCATTTTATGTCTTTTTGTTTTGAATTCCACTGCTTGACCCAATACTGTTGGGTGGACTTTGCAGTGATTTACTACAGAAGCAACTGCATTATTATTGTGGAGCAACTTGTTTAGGTCAGATATTTAACAGACAGGAGGACACTGCTATTCCATGTAGCAGAATGGAATTCTGCTGTGGTATTCATGTGTGGGTATTATTTGCTCCTTTATTTGGTTTTAAATGGCTTAGCCTTGTTTTAGTGAAAAAACTCTGCTCCTGCTGCTGTATCTGGGTACAGCACAATGTCTTTGGGAGTAGGTGTAAAAGTTAAAACAGACAGCTAATTTCCTTTCACAGTTGATGGGGCTTATGCCCTTAAATCACCATGGACTTAAAACAGATTCTCTTCTGTCAGTAAGGAGCTCTAGAGTTAAACAAAAATATTGCCTTAAAGATGCTTGCTGTTTGTAGTAGCTGAAAAATATCTTGTGGGCAGATGTAATATGGATAACTCAAAAAAAAAAAAAGGCTGAGAAATAGGAAATTCTTTACAGAAGTACTCTGAGATTTTTATCAATATGTCTTTACATCTCTGTTTTCTGAACCCTTGATAAAACTCAGTCACAGTGCAAACAGGAAAATGTTGGTGAGATTTAAGAAAAAAAAGAAATTGAAAAAAAAAAATTACCTAGAGGGAAGGTTAGGGAAAATGGAAAATAGGAAGGAAATAAACAGCCAAACAACTCACTAAGCTAATTTCACCTTCTGATGTGTTTGGTATTCACATTATCCAGTGCAATCTCGAATACAGGCTAAGGACATAATTTTACATTGTAAACTTATTTAAAATGAATGAGACTGCCAATTAACATTCCTCTGACAATATTTTATATACTTAATTTTATGGGTTGATGCTGTGCACTTTTTGGATTTTTTAGTCCAGGTCTTCTTCTGATCGTAAAAGGAAGAAAAGGAACGTAAGTGTCAGGGTTTGCAGCTGAACCCTTCTTGCCTTGTGTCCCCTGCACTTTCACTCTCCCTTCACATAATTTCCAAAGTCTGTTTTCTTTCAGCTAATGCAGCAGGGCAATGGCTGGCCAAGAGATGTGAGAGCTGAGGTATGGATCTTCCTGTGTAGGCTAAAAGGTTTTTTTAACCTCAGCATAGAAAAGTTGTTTCAACAAGTTAAATGTTGAGGTAAATAAAATAGAGAAGGTGGTTTCAGCCCTCGTCTGTATTGCAGACCTCTGTGTCTGAGACAGCCACCATTTCTGCACTTATTGCAGAACCCCCAAGAGAGCCCTGCATTGTCAAAGAGAATAAATTGCTTCCTCACTTGTAGAAGTGGCCCCTAAAGTTCAGCATTAAGGAGTGAATGGGGAGGCATCACAGGAGAGATTTTGCTGCCTCTGTCTATAATAAGGTTAAAAGGTAACCTCATCACATTTTTTAACTATCTCCAGTGGGGTTATCTAGTATAAAGTGCAGGGATGGGAAAGTGCTCATTAATTTTAGACAAAATCATAACAAGAAACAGTAGCTGGAAATTGAAACTACATGAATTAAAAATAAAACCAAGATTTTTTCCTTAAATTTTGGATTAATTTATTTTCTTAACAGCAGAAGTAATTACCAACATTGGCTGACTGCTTGGAGGAAGAAGGCTTTCCATTGCCTGCAGTGTTTAAATTGCAAGGAGATTTCTTTCTAATTTCTTTCTTTTTAACCACTCTACAAGTTACTGAGCTCATTAGAGGAATTCCTAGGTGAAGTGTTGCCATTAATGATATCAAGACCACTGGCTTTTTGACTTCCAGACTTTCTTTGTATTTTCCTTTCCCTGTAAATCTACTATCTATTTCAATGGCTTTTCCCCTTCTCCTATCTCTGGCCTCAGTGCAATGAAGATGTAAATAATCTCCTTCCACACAAATCCACTATCTTTACTGCATAGTATCTGCCAGTGAAGATTCTGCCCTGTTGCAGATGATGTGTAGAGCCTGGAGCTTTCTAGGGCAGGCAAAAGGAGATGAGGTAAAACAAGGGATCTATTTAGCACCCATATGAGGAATAAACACTCATTTTCATAATGAATTTGCCTGCGTTTGTCATCACTGCAGCCTTTCATTAGGAGGATGACAGCTGAGATTCCTGCATCTGCCATTTCCATGGTACCCCCTGCAGTAGGTTGCTCAAGTAAAAATCTCTTACTTTAATCACTGCTGTGAAGGATTGGGTTGTGGGTGGAACTGGGGCTGTTTATGGTGAGACAAGGAAGGGGAGAGAATTAAAAGCAAGTTTTCTGTGCTGATGCTTGTCAGCTTAGCATTAGTATATGTGTTCCTGAACTCTTCTTGACTCACTTCTATATTGATTTGTTTGTATATGTGGAAGTTCGTGACGAAGGAATAACGTCCACCCTTCCTGAAATATGGCTGCATGTGTGGTGAGCGTGACTGGTGTTTAACACTAGCCTGACAACATGCATTCCAGAAAGAGAGGAAGGGGAAAATGACAGCCTTACCTGAACTAGAGGGGAAACTAAAGAAGTAAAATAATTCCTACACCATTTGGGAGCCCATCTAAACTGCATATCAGCATGGTTCCTTCATGTGGCCCAGCAGGTTTTATACCTCTCTAGCTTGCAGAAGTAGCAATCTGGGCTTTTTGCCACACACTTCAATATTTTGACATTCTCAGTTTACAAGGAGGAATTCCTTCAGAAAGGTGATGGGAGAGCCCACTAGACAAGGCTGTATTGACAACCAGCTTGCCTTCTAGTGCTGTCCCTTGGCAGCAGCTGGGTGACTATAAGTAATCAATGTGAAGGAACACAGAAGTACAGTTGTTTTCCATTTTGGGGAGGAGATTTATCTGATGAGTCTTCCATCATCTGTTTTGTAGCACAAGGCGTAAAGAGTTGCAAAATGGTGAAATGTAGATAGAAGCCTCTAGCAGTGGCTTGCACACAGTGTGGCTTGACTCAAGATAAGGAAGCACTGAGGCTCTGCTTTGCACACTTCAATTTTTCCTGTCTTTGCTGGCATAAGTACCGGGGGAGATCTCATGTACGTTTGAGTCAGAGAAATGATTATCTGTTTATCTTGCTTTCCTTTCAGAGCAGTACAATGAAACCAGCAGAAGTCTCATCCCTCCCCCTCCTTTTCTCTTCTGACTTGTTTTAGGAAAATTAGAATGTGTTGTGGATAAAGGAAGGTGACCCTAGGTCTTGGATCTGTTTCCTTCATTAGCAGCAAATAGGCTTGTAGTGATTGCTGCTTCTGTGTCAATGCTGGAACATTTAACCAGACAGAAGAGTTTACAGATGCCAGAAGAGAAAGCTGCTGATGCATATAATATATCCGTGGAATCATAAACAGCTCAGACAAGGGCTGGTTATTGCTTAGTTCAATATTGTTGTTTAATAGCAACTCTAAATACACTCTGCTGGGTTAAATATTGTACCATTAACTCTGGAGATAATGATCTTCCTAGACTGAATGAGAGAAAATCATATTATTATGTGTTGTGTTTCTTTGAGCTCCCCATATGTGAGCAGGGTAATTGAGGGGACTGGCAATTCTGTAAGCCATTTTGAGGGTCAGATCCTCTCATTGTACCTCCCTGCCCTTTCCTAGAGAGGGCAGAAGAACTTACTCTATGAATACAAAACATTAGATGAACCTGCTTTTTGCATATTTGTAAAGCACACATCAACCCATCATCTCAGCCTGTGGATATTATCAATCCCTAATTATAAGATATTCATTCCACATTAGTAGCTTCAAAGGTAACAATTCATCCAAGCCTTTCCCTCACCCTTTCTAACAAGTAACTGAAGGAAAAATGAGTTGTCTTCTTGCTGATCTTTTTCTCTCCTGGCTCTCTGCACTTGAAGAAAAATGAAAAAGGACTCAACAAAGAAAGGAACCCTGTTTCTGAAAGAACAGTAATGTCCCTGGAAAATGTCCCACCCTTAAACCCAGCTGAATAGTTCAATGAGAGCATAGATCACATAGACAGTTGGAGTGGAAGTTTTTATGATATTTTAAGAATACATCTTTAGCTGGCCAAACAGAAGTGTGATCTGGAGGATGAAAGAAATGCCTGCAGTTTACCTTAGCTTGCAATAGCCTATTCACTTTACTTATGTTGTGATTTTGGTATCAGTGTCCCTCCTTTTCTATTTCTCCATGTTCTCAGCTGCTATTTTGTTCAGTGCTGTATTTAAATGTTTCATTTAATGGATTCAAAGTTATCGAGGAGAGGAAACAAGACATTTATATGTGTAAATATATTCATTAATATGTGTGCTTGTATACACATGTATGAAGTTCTCAGTATCAAAGCCAAATTTTAGGTAGACTTTTCTGTTCCCTTCTGAGATTTCTCTTTTACTTTAAATTCAAAACCTTTAGAAAACAGCCTGGCATTGTTTAAATTCACAAAGTCTACCAAAGGCTGGCATCAGCAATCAGGAGGCACTTGCACATCAGTTCTATTATCTCTCTTCAAATGACCATTTTAATTTGCATGACAGACACTTAAGCTGTACAGAAACTCCACACAGGCAAATTACAAGAGCACTGTGCTGGTAAGTTATATGAACATTTTACAACATTCTGTTTTAAACCCTAGAGCTTTATGAATCTCTCCACATCAAGATTAAATGTAATTTACCTCAGTTGTTTGATGCTTTCCTGGGTAAAAATGGTAAATTAGGAACTATCCAGCAAGGACTATAAACAGTTGTTTAAAGCTTAATTTATACTGAACTATCTGCAGAATTACCCCTGCAAGTCTTGCTTACTGGGGACATTCAGCACTTGCACTTATTCTCAGTTTTGGTTTCTTTTCACCATTTGAAGGTCATCTTGGAGGCAGCTTATCTTTTAGGCCTCTTCGTTTGTGGAAATGAGGATTTATTTTTATTGCTTTTAAAAACAGGTTAGATGTCCCTGATTTGCTTGCTGGTATCTTTTTAATTTCATCATGGGAGTCTCACCACTGGATGCATGGTGGTTTTGAGTCCTAATCTTATTTTCTGAGTAAAATGAAGGACAAATTTGAAATGTTTTCTACTTGAAGTGCCAGGATACTTTCTATTCACAAGCCTGTTGCTGCCAGTGAAACTACTTGAAAAGTAATTTCTGCAAAGTTCTATTGAACATATGCAGATGTAGCTGTTTGGTATGGAGATCTGCACATGATCATAAGCCATGGAATAATTCATGATACAATAGCTGAGACACACTGGAAGTATAGACTTGTTTTATCTGAACGAGAAGAGGTTCCCTGTCAAAAATAAGTTGTTTCTTTGCTACCTTTGCAATGACTTATGCATTTTTTTTGAGCTCCCATTGTTCCTGTAATATAATTTTTCCATATTGTAGTTTTTTGATTTGTCTTGATTCCCAGATTAAAGAATATCCATTGGTTTGGGATTTTTGTTTATTCTATTGGATAAATATTCCATTGAATATAAATATGTTTCTTTTTTTCCTATGGAAACTCTAACGTAGAATAATAGAACATAAAATAACGGAAATAAAGCATGAACAAAGATATTCACTATTTTTTGATTACAATGTTTTCAAGAAAAAAAATTAAACTACTCAGATCATTGGAGATTATATCAATTTGCACTAATTCAAGACTTAGTTATCTTTCTTTGTTTTGATTTTTTTTATTAGCAAATCTGTCCTATTTCCCCAAAAGCAGGAAGCGACCAGAATTCCACAGGCACTGTATTCCAGTGCAGAAACCAGGGAGATATACTCCAAGCCACTTCAATCCTCATTCAAAGAAAAAAACCCACAAAAAAACCAACCCAAAAAACAAACAACCAAACCCACCTTACTCTTTACTGAGTTACTATAATGTAGTGTAAATACAAGATCATAACATGAAGAGGCATCAACCATCCTCATAACGGAGGAAATAGAAATTATAAGAAGTTACTGAAATTGGTGTGGACTAGATATTCCTTTTTATGAATGGCATAGCCATTGACACTGAAAGAAATGTCTGGCTACCTGAACTGATCTGTGCTGTGTACAGAGGCTTAGAACATATTTGGAAGAAAAAACCAAACAAATAAAGGCCTGAATTTAAATAGCACACAACCTAGGTTTGCTAAAATTTGGTTCATACTATGCAAATTTTTTTTTATATATCTATAAACATGCCTCTGTACAAACAAAAAGCAGATCTAATTTTTTGTCTTCATTAAAGCATTTGGTGTAGGACTACATGAGGACTTATGTGTTTAAAAGAAGATAGTGTTGAAAAATGAAAGAACTGGATAAAAGAGAATATTAAAGGGAGAAGGTCTGGAATGGAAATAGGCTTCTAGCCAAGTTACCTACAGACTGGTTTTACCTAAAGACTCAGTTTTGTGTCATATTTACGTTAGGCACTTTGGTGCTGTAGAAATTTGCTGATGGTACAAAATTTGGAGACAGCAGTAGAGAGAAGCATTGGGGTATTGTTCAAATGAACTCAGTGACCTCCAGGGAGGTAATAGAAATGGAATGAAATTCAAGATGACAAAGGGCAAATTTTTACATTGTGGGACTAATCATAAGGTTTTCCTTTTTTATGTGGGAACCCTACAGAGGAGATGAAAGAGGAGAAAAAGCAAATGGGTAAGTTTGGTATAGGATGACTCTGAGCCCTCACCACACAAAATTTCAGACAGCACAAATAGGATCCTTGAGCATATCAAGATAAGTAATTTTCAATGAAGACAGAAAAAACTGAATTCTGTGGCAGAAGGCAGTGACATAAAGCAAACCCCTGTAGCTTAGAAAGTTATGGTGAGATGTTATTTGGAATCCCATGCTGAAACCTGGTGGCTCCTTGAGGAGAAAGCACAGGGGCTTAAATAGCTGCAGGTAAGGTCTACCAGGAGGATTAGATAGGGCAAACTGACGGAGACTGGTTTGCCACAGTGAAGCTGTGGCACAGTGAACAGTGTGGCTGTTTGCCATAGCCACAGTGAAGGCTGAGGAAGGAGGTCAGGGAAACTCATTCATGCAGAAAATTTTAGTATTCAGACCAATTAAAAAAATTGGAACACATGACCAATAAACTAATGAGACTGAGGTGTCTTCTAAAAATTACATACGGCCCTGGGAAACTGGAATGATTTCACTGCTTTTCAAATGCAACGGGATTCCCAAAGCCTGGCCGGGGGTCTGACCATGAAGGATTTTGTATGTTTTCTTCTCCTGAAAAACTGTGTATGTCCTTTCTGTTGTTCATTAGTGAACAGCCTGATGGTCTAATGCATGAAACAAATATGTGGACAGACATCAAGTGTAAAAATCTATTTCAAAATCTGGGGAGTATCTCATTGACTATCATACACCATGCTATAGCTAAATTAGGATGAAATACAGCTGAAAATATTTCAGGAAGGATAATTCTCTGATGAAATGAACAGATGTTCCCACTGTAGGTAACTCTTTTTCCATTACCTTGGTCTTTCAGATAGCAGTAAATCCTTGGCGAAAGTCAAGGAAATGAAAATGCTGTGCAGAAGCAGTGTGTGCCTTAGTAGTTCACTGAATCAAGGCTTAAAGCTACTACAAAAGATTCTGTAACATTAACAAAATGCCACTGTTACAATTGCTTGCTTTATTCTTGGAAAGCTTGTCTTCCCTAGAAATCTGTTACAATTTCATCATATCTGACCACATATTGACAAAAATATAAACAAAGCATTTTTCTTCCACCAGGTGAAATTCCTTTTTAGCTTGGGAAAGACAAGTTAGCAGGTATGACAACTAACTGTGGACAAGGAATTCTGATGATGGCGTCTTCCTTATTGCAGAGCTTTTTTTCTAATGGGCCTAGAAGATTTCTCATTATTAACTTGAGACAGTGACTAACTCCCACAGGCTTCTTCCAATACCTCCATCTGTTTTTCTAGGTGGGGGTACAAAGAATTGTTTTTTCTTCCTGCTGCCTTTCTTCTGTATGGGTTTATATTTTAAATCTACAATGCTTAATTCTCTTGGGAGATTTGTACAGTAACTCAAATCACATCCCAGCTTACAAATGGGTAGCTTTGCTCTGGCAGAGCCAGATACACAGTGCCTGTTCCTCTGTGTACTGCAGCACACAGTGGCACACAGGACTACCTACAAATTAGGGTTTTTTCCATTTTTCTGCAAGGTATGAGGGGAAAGTGCATGCCAGTGTTTGCACAAATGTTCAGAGAGGGTTGATACCAGCCTATCAGGACACGTGGAGCAGGGCAGGAGGGCAAAGGCAGTGCCTTGTGGAATGACTCCCAAACAAAACAAATGGGCATCTAGACCAGGTGGCAAGTGCTGACAAATCCTGAAGGCAACCTGATGATTTTGGTTTAGAAAAGGAGCTGGTGAATGATGGCTTTGAATCTGGACCTTCCCTTTGCTCCCAATTCATCTTCCACTGAAGCTAAAGAATGATAATGAGCAACAAGGCAAGTTTCCTCCAGCTGTCTGGGGATTGTGTCACCGAGTCAGATGGCAGAAATTTAACTTTTCCTTCTCATAAGGCCAGTGTGTACTGGCACAAATTTATTGTTTCTTCATTACTAAGGGTTTACTAGATGCTTTGTTGTTCTTGGGGGGGAAAGGCAATATTTCTTGCTTCCTAAATGTGACCTTTTATTTGTGGGTATCTTTCAGCCATCTATATTTTACTTGAATAAGATGAATGTGTGGAACATTACAGGACAAAGTCCCGGTGGATGATTAAAAAGGATTGTGCTGCATGGTGAGGAATACTTAGCTGTGTTATTATCTAAATCTTTATATAGAATACATTCACAGAGCTGTGATACAGCACCATGTGGATGTAGAATATCACCAAATTCAACTGGGGAGAGGGATGGTTAGAAAGCATTTAAATTTTAGGAAAAAATATACCAAATCCTTAATTATACAATTAGTGATGCTTGCTTAGAGATAATGGCACTTATACCCACAGAAGTCCTCACCACAGCTACTGCATTCAGGGAGCCAGGGCTATGAGAACATAGACCCCAGGATAACATGGAGCATGTACCAAGACCAGTTTGTTTGCAAGTGATGTGAGCACTTCTTGTTTTGCAAAAGGGAAAATCTGCTCTAGATTTGCTCTAATTAGTCTCCTGTCTCTATGGTTGCAACTGAATGATGTGGGGCTTTTTGTGCTGTAAATCTCTTTTTAGTCAGTGAAAAGTCTGTCATTTATTTTCAGAGCAGCTGTGTTTTTCTGATAGATGGAGAAACATCTGTTCTAGTTACTGTATCAGTGTGGCACATTCCTGACGGCTTTTCCACCACCTCGCTATGCTCTGCTATCACATCTTTTCCTTGTGAGAGGAAGCAGGAGGGAAGGCACCTTTGATCTTTGGAACCTATTAAGGTTAAGGATGCTACACGCATGGTGCCTATCTGATTAGGTGAAAACACAAACCACTCTTTTATGAAATACTTCGAATTAAAAAATAGTAACTCTGCTCCCTGCAAACAGGCTCCCTATATCGTTCAAAGAAGCAGGCTAGGAAAAAATTCCAAATGAAACTTATGCAAAGTGAACAAGTTACTTATTGGAAAATTGCTCTCATAGAGTACCTGCTAGTGGTACTCTGGTACTCTTCAAATGGAAGAATATGTTACACTGGGTGCACATGGAGCTACCTTAGGACTAGTAGTGCTCATGACTTTCTCAGTAATTTATTAATAAATTAAAGTAAATAATTATTTTATTAGCGTCTCTGTGATATAGGCAGTATAGCTCACTTATACCAAACACAGAAAGTGTGCAGATGCCACAGACACTGAGAAGAATTCAAAATGAACTTAATGAATCAGAGGAATTGTGTGCAAGAAAAAAGCCTGTGAGCAAATGCAACTATGACATAGGAGTTGAGGGTTGTGGTCCATGGTGTTACCAAACAACAGGAAGGAGTAATAAAGCACTTCAGAAACTATAGAGATCTTTTACCTAAATGCAGAGAAACCAATGTAATGTATTAAAAAAACCTCAGCTCCAATGCTTCCTCTGCTATTAGACTTCACATTTTGAGAAATATTAGGGAAAACTGAAAACAGTGTTAAGGGTGACAGAAGAAGAGACAGGCATATGAATTATGAAAACGTCACTGGAGTTTGTAAAGACAGGGTTAGATTACAGTCATTTTCCAGTATGATCAGGGAATAGATCAACTGATACCTCAAAGTCATGTCCAGTCACAATGCTTCCTTAATTTTGTTTCTTTTGTAAGCTGAATTCCCACCACCCTCAGTGAGAATCAGGATAAATTTTTTGTACCTGAATTTAGAGTAACATTATGACTTCCTGTAAATGAATATTAGCAAACAACCCTGAAAGCTATTTTTATCCAAAAACTGGAGGAGATCCTCAGAGTATTTTTGGAAGTATCTATAGAATTGATAGAATTACAAAGGATGACAGTGCCTGGTATCCAAACTTCTGGAATTAAAGAGTTAAAGTCAAACCACATCCAATTTGCGCAATGATATTTGTAGCCTAATAATACCAAGAAAATGAAGAAAAGTCATGTCACTGAAGAAGAAGGCACTGTATGAAGTTTTGAGTGAAACCTCTTAGTTGGAGGATGAGGGAAGTGCAGAGTGAAGGAGGGTGATCCCTGATCCTTAGACGAGCAAGCTCAGCAGTGCAGGATATTGTTAGGTGGGCTGGCCCCCAGCTCTTCTTGCTGGAGCATCCATCTTCATTTTGTATTTAGAGCAACATCTGCAGGTGAAGCTGCAGTGGCACTGACTGCCAGTCACACCCCAAAGCTGCTGCAAGTGCTCAGCACAGTCTCAGCTTCTGGGCTTTCCTAATGTCTTACTGTGCTCCTGGAAAACGATGATAGGGGAAATTAAATTCCAGCCTATTCCTTAAGCATCCATATTTTATTAAATAACCTTTTTTTTTCTGTCTGTAGCTGCTCTGCCTGCATCTGCCTTTGGAAGCTTGTTATGGTTTGATGCTGAGGCAATTTTGTGCCAGTCATCCCAGGAATTGCTTTACCCCTCTCATTACCAACAAAGCAGCCTCTATTTTTTGGATTTGAAGCCAAAGAGAAATGTATTCCTCTACTTAGGTATCCTGCAGCACCAAGATCAATTATACAAAATCCATGCTCTTGGGCTTTAACGAGTGTAGATAGTGGGGATTTTGGAAATTAGATTGAAGTAGTTAAGTGTTGCAAATTTCCCCTCTTGAGCAGCTGTGGCTTGATACGGCTGCTTAAAGGATTCTTTGGCAAATAGATTGCATCTCCTAGTGGGATTTGTGCTGTGAATAAATAAATTTCTATAATCAACTACTGATACCTCTGCAGTCTTCATAGCCTGCCTTTCAACTAAATAGACACATGTATAAAAATTTCTGTTCATTTAAAATTAAGTAAGGCATCAAACCAGAATGAAAACCCCATATCTACAAAAAAAAAAACCAAAATCATATGGTTTTTACTTTGCTTTGTAAGTTCATGAATTTTGTTAGTGCCTTGGCCTATTTAATGCTAGCTAGGTGTCAATCAAATGCAAAGCTTGCTTGCCAGTGGGAGTGCTCTGGAAGTAAGAGGTAGCATCTTGGAACATCTTGCATTTAAAGAGTGATATGCCCTCAGCTTTCCAAAGATGTGTAATTTCCTTTTAAAGTGGTTCTGTCACAAACCCAACAGCTCTCTTGTTTCAAACAGAAGCAGAATTAGGCTATGCTAGTTGGGAGAAAAGAGAGCCTGGGGGGAGAAATTCCCCAGGCTAGACAATGAGAGATCTTTAGTCATTATATTTATGTTGAAGTTGATAGTTGAGCTTCCAGAATACTGATAGATTTGGCTGCAGTTTTGGCAGGTCTTACAGGACTGGTTTTGGTTTGGTTTTGTTTCTTTTTGTGTGTGTCTGTTTTACTTTCTCTGACCTTTGGAAGGCCTTGACTCTCTATATGCACCCAAATAAAAGGGTACTAAAAATCTGGTCACTTATTTGGTCCTGAAAGGGAAAGAAAACTCTTCTGAAAATACTGTTTTCATAGTAGCAGCTGGTATCAGGCACAGGGCCGGGGAACCTCTGCAGTTACAATTTTGAGTCTTAATAGCTTCTGACATAAATAGGACTGACTGTGAGAAATACTTCCATGGTTTGCATGTTGAACACTGTTGATGATGCACAACATTGTGACTGCACCACTGTTTTTCCTTAAATAACTTCCTCACTTCTCTTTGAGTCTTAGTGGAGTGATGCCAGTGCTTCTGTCAACTTGGGGAGCTCAGTGCCAGCCAGTGTGAGATTATCTGTGAACTCATTAGTGCTAGCTCCTGGAACATCTTGTTCTTCATCTGCCAGCTGTTATAGCATCTGATCTATTTTCTTGACATAGCTAGACTAAATAAATAAATACCTCATCCCCAGCAAATACATACTCACACTTGATATCTACCATTTCCCACAGAAATTTCTGTTCTTTGATTGCTCGTTTTTCTTCTTCTCCATCCTCTCTCCAGTCTCTCCAAGTATTAACTTAACCTAGAAATGGAGCTTTCTAGAAATGTTTCCACAGGCGTGTCTCCACCTTGGAGAAGTGAATTGTAGTCTCTCCTCCCTTCAGAAAATTAGGCATCTGTTTTCAGTCGTGCCACTGTGCTATGGTGGTGCTGAAATATCCAAGCTTGAAAGAAAATAAAGTAAGGGACACAAATGGGTCTGCCAGCTCAAGAACCAGGCTGAAATTCAGTCTTAGTTCTGGGAAATAGACTGTTGCCATTTCTGATGGAAAAGAAAGTGTTTTAGTTTTGTTGGAAAGCCATGTAATGGTGCAAAGAATAGAACTAAATTCTCCAATGTCTTATCTCCAGTGATTCTGAATTAGTAGAGTAGCTTTGTCTTGCTTTTTCCTCTGTTTAGGCAGCAAGGATCTTATTCTAAGTCCCTCCATGTAATCACAATACTTCTGTTTCCCCAAATGATCTATTACATTAGATAACTACTCCTTTTTCATTAACCTACTTAATACTGTACTTGATTAAACACGAAGGGCTCGAGCTTACACACACATAAATGTATATATAATCAGTCTGAGAAATCAGATCTTCACACATTTTCTACTTGTTTGACTTTCATTGACTAGGACTGAGGCATTTTAAAAGGCAGGGAATTGTCAGCTGTCACTACTCTGTCACAGTAATTTGGAAGCCAGGCAGCAGAACTCAGGATTCCAATTGTTGTGAGATGAAAGCTGTGTTACCAATTCCCAAGGTAAAATTTCAGTGGGGAAATGGTAGGAGAAGAGCCTCCTCTGCAGACAGGTTGAAACTAAGACAGAAGAGTTTGAGCAAGCAAAGAAATATCTCAGTTCATTGTCTGAATCTGCTGACAAAGGGAATTACTGCCTTCCTTTTGCATCCCTTCTATTAATACAACTGCTTAATATCTCTTCTCTATGGTTTTCCACAGTAAAGCTCAAAGCTTCTTCCTGCATTTGTTCTAGTCCTTGTTTACATCTTCGTATGGTTGTCATCTTTAATGGATCTAGCTCTCATGATACTATCACAGGCCTGTACAATTTGGAGTATGTCTTAAATCCTCAGATGGAGTCTCAGGCTGTGGAATCAATTTAAGTTGTATAAAATGAGCATTTCTCACCCTGCTCACAGTTTGGGGCTTGTGCAAAGTGTGCTGAGCAAAGACCACACTGTTTTCCAGAGCTCCAACAACCTGGCAATGACATCCTTGCATCCAACATCCTGCAATGACTTCCTTAAGGTAGCTTAAGGTAGCTTGTCAAAGACAAATTCAAAACTAGATGTCTGTTTTCAAAAGATGACTGAGGGGTCTGAGTCCTATGGAGTATGATGGAAGCTTTCTCTGTCCTCCATCTGCTTATGAGAATGTCCCTGAAGCAGATGAATGGTGCTCCCCAGTAAGTAGCAGTGATCTGAAAGGTAAGTTTCAAACACCTGAGATGTCCTGATGAGTCACCAGCCCACCTTTCCTTTGCATAACAAGAGGGTTTGGGGTGGGTGTTCATCTAATGCTGTCTGCAGATGAGTCCCTGGACTCCACTTTGCAAGTAAGGTGTGATTAACTTGAGTCTGTGCTGGCACACCCAGCCAGCACACCTGTTTTAATCCAGTGTGCTTTGGCAGCAGTGCCCCAGCTGCTGGTGCCAAAGAGGTGGTAAAAGAAGCCTTGAGACTCAGAAGGTGGTGGAGGAAGAGCAGCAGGTACCAGGAAAAATGAAAAAAAAAAAAAAAAAAAAGAAAGAAACAATAGCATCCATGAATTTTTGATGGCAGTCCTTTGTGTTCAGCAACTAATGCAGCAAGTACTGCCCAGTTGGCATGGACAGGAAGAAAGTCACAAATAACTCCCTCGACAAATTAAACTCAATTTTCTCCAGGTATCTTTCCCCATTTACAACCTCAGAAATTGCTGCCGTGTGCAAGTAACATTTGTTTTTTAACAGTGGATTTGATCAGCATGTCGGCTCTTGAAGGATTGTTATTAGGGTTGGCTTTCCCATCCCAGTGAACCTGTAATTTTACAAATAACACCTATTGCAGCTTCATTTTAGGAGAGAAAAGAGAAAGAAAAAGCGGGAAGAGAGCAAGGGAGTAATTTCTATCAAACAAAGGTTTGGGGCAAAATTCGTAGCTACTGAAGAACAGAGAAGCAGCCAAGGAATGGCACAATTCCCACTGTTTCTGTGTCTTTTTCCTCCACTGAGGCAACAGATGCTATGGTTTATCCAAACTGTAGACAATGACTCCAAAGTGGTGCTCAAGTGTTGGTCAGGAGTCCTTGAATTTGTCAGAAGAGATGATTCTTCATCCTTGGCTCATTTTGAGTTATTTAGCTATTTCTTCAGATAGAAAATTGAACTGCATTGTATATAATGAAGCATGTGTTAATGTAAAGCTCTGTCTAGGTGGTCATGAGGTGGAAAAAATTAATGTCCAATAAATGAATTCCCCCCAGTTTCATCTAACTGGAAGGGGGATCTGCTCAAAAAGGCCTTGGAGTGAAATATTTTTCCTTTCTTTTCTTCTTTTAGCATTTCTACTCCCCATCACAATTCTGTCAGAGGATCAGCAGCATACAGCTGCCACAGACACAAGAGGAGCATCTCTGAACCCAATCTTGTCTTCACAAGCCAAGGTGGGATAAAGCAGTACAGGTACTCTCTGCATTGATACATTTGCTCTTCACACCTGTTTTTACAGTAGTTTTTGATGAAATTGACTTTACACCCTCAGGTAGTAGGATTAGCTAATGCATAGTTTGGGGTGGTTTTCTTTCTTCCCCTCCTCTTGACTGCCTCTGGGGTCTTACATACAGAATACACTCCATTTCTTAGTTGTAATTTGAGCCTGTGTGTTGCTGTGACACTTCCCAGATGACTAAAGCTCATTAGAGTTGTAATATGTGTTTATAATCACCTTAAATGGCTAAGAAGGATCTCAATGTATCAATATAGGTAATATATCCGGGCCCATTCCCTTGATATCTCTCTCTGCCTGATAGGCATATCCTGACCTCTGAGACAAATTCTTCAGAATCCCACTAAGTCTATAAAGAACAAGGTATTTCCACAGGAAGGTGTAAAACTAGGACCAGAAGAGACTTGTGGGTTTCACAGGGGTTCCACTTCCCTGGAATCACAAGCAGGCATGTCGTTTAAATGCTTTCATAAACTTCCCAACATTTTTCATCTTGAAAGTAGCTTGGCCTTTCTGGGAAACCCAAAAGGGATTTGAAAGGGCAAAATATATCCAGAGCATTTGATGATGCTGACTGCACAGCTTTAGAATAGAAAGCTACATTCTGTATGATGTTTGGCTTTGCTCCTGTCTTGAATGCAGCTGGAAATCTTGTAATTGGAAATGATAAAATAAGGACTTTAAGGCGAAAATCCCCAACTTTTCAAAGGCATCATATCACTCACTCCTTTGGTCTCCCAGTGAATAGGGTTTTTCTTCCCAATGAAAGGTAACTTTTGATCTCTAGGAAAGGACCTCCAAAATATGATTTCTTTCTCTTTTCCATCCCCCACAAAGTTAAAATTTTGTCAGAGAACAATGAGTCCCAGATGTTGCTCCATCTTTTAATCTGTTTTTGCTTGAAAGAATGAGAGTGGGAAATATTTACAAACTAGTTCTGATTTAAATATCTTGGAAGCCTGAGCTTTGCCTATGATTGTGGGATGGATGGGGAATATGTGTGTGGAATATAAGAGTTAAAGAACATATAATCATCACTTAACAATCAGTGTCCATCTCCCAGGCAGTCAGTCTAGCCACGGTTTTGTACAGACACGAATTTGTGCTAAAGTCAGGCATGAACATTAAAAGAGGTCCCTCAGCTTGTTCTGTGAATGAGAGAGGTTTGGGTGGGTTAAAGGGATGCTTTTATGCTTTTAGCTATTCCCTCTCCACTCTGTGCCTGCAGGAAGCAGCATATGGAAGATGTCTGCTGTGTCAGTGTTCAGCTGTTAGTGCACTTACAAATTTTTGGTACCTTTTGCCTTTTTAGTTCACCAGGTGACTATAGTGCCTAATTCTTTAATTTTTATAAGGAATCAAATCCCAGGAATCCTAAAGATGGGATGACAGGGAAAAGGGACTCAGTCCTTTCATTTGCTGCCATACAATTTTGAGAGAGTAGTAAGAGAAAGCTAAATTCTGGCTTACCTGAGGGGGGCCCTTGAACTAGTCTGCATGAGAA
>VZRH01005098.1:0-57110 GCA_013397555.1 Urocynchramus pylzowi | reverse complement strand
AAAAAAAAAAAAAAGAAAAGCAGGTATTTATAAGAATAATTGCAGAATAATTGGTTACATTCTGGTCACATCTGCTCCCTTGGCAGACCTCATGAGATACCCTCTGGCTGGAAAACTTTGCAATTCAGATCTCCCTTGGACAATGTGTAGCCGTAGCAGTGAGAAATATAACTCTGAAGAAGTTGAGGCTATTAAAGACACTATTGTGATTGAAAATATTTACAAGCAAGCTTTTGGTATGGTGGTTCACAACACAATGGGTTATAAATATGTCTCTTTCCTCTGTCCTCTTCTACCCACAAGCTGGCATCTGCTGCCAAGTCCCAGACAGAATAGACCCATAAGTATATTTTAGACTTTCCTTCTTTGTGAAAGTGATTTTGTTTTTGTTTTTTTTTTTGGTTACTATTCTTCCTTTTTTTCCAAGTGGAAAGACAACAAGCACTAGAACCTCTTCTGATAATAAGATCTTGGGAGCCAATCCCTGTTTCTGTTAAAATGCTACCCCGAAAATGGTCAGTTTTAATAACACTAACCACCAGCAAGTCCAGAAGTCCTTTTCAGTAATTACATACTTTTGGTCTTTAGAAAACACATTTGATAGCCTGCTGACCCTAGAGAAATACCATTTTATAGAGGGGATCTTTACTAGCAGTAATTGGCCAGCTGGAAATTTCCCTTGGGCAAGTTTAAAACACATCTTCTTTATCTACAATGGAAAAGAAGTTTATCCTATTATCCTCCCAGACATAAAGATGTACTTTAGCCTCACAGATAACTTTAAAAACATTCCCATTATAGAGAGCTCTGCTTATGGATGGGAGGGCTCAATACGTTCAATAATTATCACACAGGATGCATTTGCAGAAAAATGGGAATTTTGTGGCTTGGCAGTTCACATATTTCTCAGCCAGATCTGTCATTTGCTGTCACATCTCTAGACTCTTTGCAGCATTTTAGTAAATAATTAAAATACCAGGTCTGACTCTCCACTCCATTACCAGCTTTTATAGTGGTGGAACTTCTTTGAGCATCTCACTTATGGATATTATCTGTCACCTCCTGGAGGAGGGGGTAAAGCACAGAAAGGCCCTGACTGGCAAACCAAACATTGTTGAAGAAAGTTTCAGATGGGAATAATAATTTTGAAGAGAAATACAGAGAAGAGGAAGAAAAAAATAATTTCCTCATCAGCTACAAGTCATCTCAAGGATAAATGATAATATCAGAAGAGAAACCAAGTTACTTTAATTTCAGCATGAGATTTTAATGAAAAGTGTATACTTTCCTCTGGTATTGTCACAATTAGTTTTTAGGAGGGTAATTGGAATCAAACGTGATTGATTTCAGGTAGGGAAGCAAGCAGCAGGGACAGATGAACTTCTGAGCCACAAAGCTCTTTTTTTTTTTTCTTTCTATTGTCATCAAGAATAGTAATTAAAAGGAGGCATACCTCACCCGCCTTCAAGATATGATATTTCAGCAGAAGTGTCCCTAAAATTAATGTTGTACAGGTTTTCTACCAAGTCTCAGCATCTATTTAACTTTTGATGTCTCTCTTTTGTGCTGGCAACCAAATGCACATTCCCTCCATTAACAGTACGACCATTTATAAGAAAGACTGTCAACTGCCTGTGGCTGATGGGTGTGGGCAAGTCTGCTAGGACAGGGAGCACCCCTGCTGACCTGCTGTTTCACTCAAGTTGCTTATCCAAATGCAGGTTTGGGATCTGCCCTGATGCAGAGGTGGGATGGAGACGCAGGTTTGATGGGGAGAACCTGCCCCATATGATTTTCTCATGGCCCTTGGCAGACGTAACAAAATATTTTAGTCACAAAGCCGTTGACCCTTTAAACACCCATGGATTGAAGGCTGCTCTGGCACTGTTTCAAGAAGGAGTTTTCATCAGCCAACATAATTTCCAGCATTTTCACCCAGACTAACACCTGCAACAAACCCAACTTGATGTGTGTTTAGCTGCTGTGTGTTTAGAGCTCTTCTCTAGGCAGCTAAAACAAGGGTGGATCTGTAGAGTGAAATGTTGCTGAAAAGGTATGTAGAATTTGCAGGAATTTCAGGGAGCTTTACTTTGGATCAATTTAATGTTATCCCATAAGCTGAAAGCCTGCTAGCAGCTGTAGTGACTTGGTTTCATGCTAAAGGAGTTGAATTCACTTGTTCCAAGGCAATGTTGTAATGTAAATTAAAACTCTGGAAGTGGGGTTGATTAAGCAATTAACTCTGTTTCAACAAGATGTTTTACTGTAGATGCAGTCTTAGATACTGCCTTCTAGCAACTGACTGCTAATGTAGACACCTAGTCTTCTCCTGTCTTAAAATATTCTCTGTTGAAAATTTTGACCTTCCACTTATACAGATCTTGGCAATAAAGGGTCTCCTATCATGCTTTCATAATGGTCTTGCATTTGCCACGTGGAAGGAAAAAAATCCCCCACCATTTATTGCTATTAATAGCAACTGTTGTTAGTGCAAAGGCAGTCTCTATGTGAATTACTACGAAGGAAGGAATATCCACAATTGTAATTGTTTAGAAACTGCAATTTTCGTTAAATAAGTCTGAAGGCAAGTTCGGAGAGTTTCATCTTGCTAGTTTTAATTTAAATAAGTAAAATTTTAAGATCTAAGAGACCAAACCCCCTATTATTAACTTCCAGAAACATAAATTGTTTTGTCAAGTTATTAGTGGAACTGACAATTTGACAGGTTTTTGTAGACGCTGACATGACGTATCCATAGTTAAGTGGTTTTACTCTGCAGGAAGTAGATTAATTCGGACTCCTTATTGCCCCACAAACTGTCATCTTAGGGAGATGGTTTATTAAATTTACCTGAACATGAAATTAAAATATGAGTAATGTCTCCTTATTTGATATGTATAATTGGTGATAGTAGTGAGAGGTGTGTATTTTGAACATTATGTACAATGAGAATTTGGCTGCAATTAAGGTAAATAGAGGGTGAGGAAGCAGTGGGAATGAAAGGCATTTCATGACTAGTTAGCCCTTGTAGTCTCAGAAAGGGTAAATAACCTGGGAGGATCTGAGATTTCTCTGGCTATTGAAATTGAGCTGTCTTTAGGGAAAGTAAGGGGGAGATTGTCCTTCAAGAGCAGTTTCTGAAGACATTGACTTTCTGCCATTTCTTCAGTGAAATATCTTCCCATTTACAGAAGTAACTTATGCTTTTATTGTCCTAAACGTCTACTAGAAGAAAATTTTGATTGGATCCTTCTAATTTTATGGAGATATTAGCAATACTAGCCTGGTAGTGTCCAGAAGCAGGGCCAAAGATGGGGTAGTAAAATTCAGCTCTGCTGAACTAAAACTGATGATGCAGATTCACATCAGAATGAATCCTTGTACCACTGCTTAAACACATGTCCCTTTCTTCTCCTTGATGGTTCAGAAGAGATTGTAGGTTACTACTTTGTTGTGTGGAAGACATTTACACAGTAAAATCTTCTAGGCAGATCTTTAAGGAAAAGGATTTAAATTTTGATGTAAATGACAGAAATGAATGAATGATTTGGAAAACTTTTTAAAAGAGTTAATGCAAATAACTTCTAGTAATGCAATGTTCTGGCTAAAAATTAACATGCAGAAATCCAAGACAATTTAAAATTATAGTTCCCATAGCTACTGTAACTCATCTAGAACCTGGTTAGGCAGTCCTTGATAAATGTGCATCTGTCTGTGTCTAATTTGGAGTTTGGAGATGGACATGTTAACTCCTTAGTGGGGAAAAGGCAGATAAGAACTTGGGATTTTAGTTATCCTCATACTCCTTCAGTAAGCATGACATGACTCAGCTAAATTTTACTTTAAAGGTTAAACTCGGTCATCACCTGGACACGTTATTGCAGGAAGAAAAGGCTTCTCCCTTCAAATGAAGGAATCAAATTGCCTGCAGGGGTCTTGTGGGGGGACAGCCCAGAGATGCCATGGGGATTTTCATGCTGCAAGTGGATGCATACTGTGAAAGAATTCTTGTCTGTCTGCTGCAAACCACAAACATTCTTTCTCTTGGGCAAGGTGATAACACGAGAATGAATAAACACCAGTTAACATTTCCCTGCCTGTGATCAGAGAGCCATCAATCAAAACCTAACCAGCTGCACCAGAAAAAAATAAAATTAAACTGTTAGATGTGTGTTTTAACAAAAGCATCTTCTGTGCCTTTGGAGACAAAATAAATCTTAGTGTCCTGATGATAGTCTCTGAAATTTGGTGGTCTAGATAGATCAGGGAAAATGGAATCTTCTATATTTGACAGCATAATTATTATGCTCTGTCAGATTTATACAGCTCCTTCATAAGGAACACTTAATACTTCATACGGATATTACTTTTCCCATCAAATATCACTTTAGAAAAAGTTAATAATTTAGGACCCTTTATATTAAAAAATGGCTAATTCAACAGATGCATATGATATCATAATCAGACATTGCATGAAGCCTCTAAAACTTTTCCCTTTTGCCTTGAAGCAAATCTGGTGTTTATACCAGACTCTCCCAAGCTTGCTGATCCTGAATTTCAAGAATCTTTTAAAGGTATCATACACAGGATAGATGGTTGCTCCCTCCAGTATCATTTTGTCCTGAGATAGCCAGCTTACTCTCTTTACACTTTCTTTGCTCTGATGTATCCCTGCCCTTATTAGAAAAAATCCCAAACTATTCTTCTCTTTAAGCCTTGATTTTCAGGTTTATCCAAATTTCATTGGCACAAAAAATCTCCTGTAACATGTATCATACTATCAATATTACTTGGAGAAGTAATAAAGTAAACCTCTAATATAGTTCTTAAAAGCAATGTTGGTGCCATGTGAACATAAGAAAGTTTTTTAACTAGTTCAAGCAGTGAGTATTTTCCTGTTTTGGAAGCAACAAATAACTGAGGATATATAATAGAAGATTTGTGGGAGGGGGAAAAATTAAAATCCATTAAGGTATAATTAATTCCATGTTTTTTTTAAATACATAAATGCATACTGAAATAGAAGCCTGGATGGGACTCCATTTTTAGAAGCAAATATGAATTAAGATGCTTTTTTTTTTACTCAGCATACATACACACACATGTACTTACTTAATATTTATATAGATGTAATAAGTATGTACATGAGCTTCTTCTCTCCTAATTTAACAGTCACCCTGAAGAAAACAATTTGCTATGAAGCCCTGTTGTTGGTGGAACCAGATTTGGAAGGAATAAATTTCCAATGAGTAGTGTTTTAGGACATCACTTAGGCTCAAATCTCAGTCTGTAAAGTCAGAGGGAAATCTGGATAAGATTGAGTAAATAGAAGATTGTTTCTGAAGTGCCTTCCATGGGAGCTTAAATATTTCATCCTTGACATTACAAATGTTCTTGCTCCATCAGGGACACCATTGCCAAGTATCCTCATTGATTCTCAAGTAAGAGAGCTGTAGCATCACTTCATTTTTCACTAATCTATGGAAGAGTACCGCACATTAAATGGAATTAAGGGATGCACGTCTCATCTTCCCACAGCAGCTCCTGGGACACACATCAGATTGTGCCTTCTGCTCTGCACAGCCCATGGTAGATGAATGCAATACAGAGGCTGTGCTGTTGTCTAGCTCAAGCTGAATGTCACCAAGAGCCAGATGGACACATCTGATCAGCCTGGAATGAGGACTGTTGTTAATTGTTGCTGCTTTTGAAAACCTAAGTTGCTATGTGTCTCAGGAGGAGGCAAAGTCACACACCACACAAAAGGTGGGTAGGTAAAGCACTGGGAAGTAGGAGGTTTTGGTAGACAAGACTTGCTCCAAGAGACATTTGAAAGTGTTTCCCTCTATTTACCAGGCTGGGAGTTCAGGCACTTCCACAGTATTACCTTGCTCAGTACTTAAATAATGAATGACTTGAATTTTGCTGTGCTTTTTTAGGATCTATGAGTTGTATCAATAATGGAGTACAATACCTGAAATTTGTAGGGTTATGAATCACCTCTCTGGAGATGGCTCACTTGATTTGATTCAGAGCTAAGGAATAACTTAAAATAAGGATCATGAGTGCCTGTGGTAAGTGAACTTCTGTCCTGTTTGCTGCTAGGCCATAAACAAGCCTGGAAATTTGAATTATGATAGATGCTGATAGGCAAGCAGAGATCTACATTCTTTGGGAAATCTGGTTCTAGGCAAAGGGGAACTCCAGGAAAGAGGCATGGAGTCAGCTCATGGGGGCAGTATTTGCCATTACTGTGTGCACACTGCTCTTTGAACTGCACTAACCTCCCATCCCACTCCACAATCACCACTGCTGATTTATGCTCTTCCAGCCACGTGCTGGGTCTTTCAACATATCACACTACTTTTTTCATTGCATTCCTTCACTCCAATCAGAAAAATAACAGTAGCTATGTACAATTAGGAGCAGCTGCAATCATGAAGTGCAACCCCCTAGAGAAAATTGCTCATTTGAGTTGCAGTTGTGGGAGATGCCACTGACCTTGGTCTGTGTCCCTTTAAAGATGTGGAGTCATCAGATCTATTGGCTTGCTTCAGATACCAGCAGCAAAAAAAAAAAAAGAGACATTCTTCCAGAGCTGTGAAACACATCTACTAAGAGACTAAGCAGCATATCAAGCCTTGAAATATGTGGTCTAGTGAGTTTCTTAAAGATATTTGGCCAGCACAGAAAACATTCAGTCATCCTAATCTTCAAGGATTGAGGAAAATGACTGTCAACATGTGGAGGAAAAGTGCAGGGTGAATTGAGCCCATCCTTCTACCTCGTGCCTTGGCTGGACAGAAAACTGCGATTAAGAAGAGTCAGAGAGGCAACTGCTGACGCCAANAGATACCAGCAGCAAAAAAAAAAAGAGACATTCTTCCAGAGCTGCGAAACACATATACTAAGAGAGTAAGCAGCATATCAAGCCTTGAAATATGTGGTCTAGTGAGTTTCTTAAAGATATTTGGCCAGCACAGAAAACATTCAGTCATCCTAATCTTCAAGGATTGAGGAAAATGACTGTCAACATGTGGAGGAAAAGTGCAGGGTGAATTGAGCCCATCCTTCTACCTCGTGCCTTGGCTGGACAGAAAACTGCGATTAAGAAGAGTCAGAGAGGCAACTGCTGACGCCAATAAGGGACCTTTGCCACTAAATCCAAGCCTGGGATACATCTTTGCTGGTGGTGTTTTGCTTCACCAGGCCAAGGGTTAAATCCAAATCACTGATAATGAAAATGTTTCTGCAAATATGCAGTGGTTATTACTATGCTGACAACTTTTTTAATATCCTTCTATGATTAATTGACATGCTTATCTCTCACTTGCTATATTCTCATCTAAACATGTCATTGCTTCACTTTATGCCTGTTTCTTGATCCTGTGATGCATCTGAGACAAATATTAAGAAAATTCTGTTATTCTGGAAATCAGAAGCTTTCCCCTCTTCTTTTCCCCCTCTCTACCAAACCAGAGTCACATTTGTAAAGGTTCTGAATGTGGGTAAGGAGGACTGGAAACCTTTGTGTGTTACTCCATGTATCTGTCTTCTGTATGGAAAAAGCATATGTTGTGCCAAAAAAAGAGAGCTCCTTGAGAGCATGGCTGAATCATCAGTGAGTTTCAGTTGAGGAACTGCAATTTCCAAAGCCAGAAGTGCCACGTGTGTCACAGAGACAACGTGTCACGGGAGTGCTTCTGTGGCCCACCCTGACTGCCGGGGATTACACTTTCCAGGAGAAAGAAAGGACAAAAGAAGTTACAGATAACAGTAAAAATGGAAAATTTGGGTTACAAGATTGACATTTTTGGAAATGAAGGGTGTAGTGTACCTTTTTGCTCTCAAGAAAGCAACTTTCTATTGGATGGCAATTTACTAGAATTCAGCTACACCAGTTCGAATTAAAAAGAAATATTTATAACTTCTAGGAGAGGAAGAATAAGTGAGCTTTTGAGATATTGCATTAAAATAATTTTTTCTCCATCTTGATTGCTATACCATTTCAAATTTATGCTACAATTTTTCATATTTTCATATTTTTATTATGATTTTCTATATCAGGAGTATACAAGGGGACTCGTAAAGGTTCAGATGTCTTTGAACAGGATTCATACTAATACAGAAGGGGAGCTGGTATTTTTGCTTATCTGCTTCTAGCTTCTGAACATACAAAATGCACTGTTCTATTTCACTACATTGTGGAGTTATCTCAATATAAGACAGACTGTGGTTGTGTTGACCTGTTTACATACTGCCTCGAAGCAATGGAGCAAACTCAATGTTATAGTTTCGTCAGGAAAAAAAAAATCATAGTTGCATTTAGACTAATACCACGCTCTTTTATAATAGACATGCTCTTTTTGGCTGTGAGTTGGATCTGTATCCTTCACTGTTTCCTGAATGTGGAGTACCATGTTGCACAGATACTCTCAATTACAAATACATGAATCAGATAATTTTCTCTTGAAATACAGTTCTGATTCCTGCCATGGGATTTTTTGTTAAGGCTTCTGTGGCACTGTCCATTGAGAAGGTTTGTGCATTTAAAGATTGTTTCCTTTAGGCTAAAGCAAATGTTTTAACAAAAGATGCCAGAGCAGTGGTGCAGTCTGAGCTGGAACCAGTTTTCCCATAATTGCAAGTTGCCAATTTGCTGCATCTGTGGACGTGAGCAGAGACACAGTGACAGCCCCCAAGGATGCTCTCAGCACAGCCCAACTCAGTGAGTCAGTTCAAGTTCAAAACTATAACACTGACAAAACTATAACAATGAGTTTGCTCCATTGCTTCGAGGCAGTATGTAAACAGGTCAACACAACCACAGTCTGTCTTATATTGAGATAACTTACAGCAGACCTGTTTCCTCTCATAACTGGGGTGAACCAGAATTCAGCATCCCAATTACTGGGTGCCAGTGGGAGGTGGGAACTCAAAGTGCAATAGGTTGACTTACAAAAGTGTGAATAGGTTCTGTGGCTCCTTAAATCAGCTCACTGTGAGCTGATGCCATGGCATAAAGGAAAGCAATGCCAGTCTGATACTGGCTTTACCTGCTCCTGGTTGGAGAACCAGGGGGTGGTATGAAAACATCAAGCAAATAACCGTGCTTAGCTGTTGATTTCCTCTTTTTGATGTTCACTTTTCTTTCCCCCCTCTGTTCAATAGCTTCTTTGAATCTTCTTGGGGACAGTATGACTTCATGGAGAAAGGGAACATGCCAAAACAAAATACAACATGAAATGCTGCAGAGATCAGTGCAAAACTCCCTGGGGTTTTATTGACTGAGTAAATGACTTGAATGTCAGCAGCTAAAAGGTAAATTCTCAAGCCACAGATTATGAAAAAAATAAGAAAAAAAAAACCCCACCTCACATAGGAATGAATAATTGAAATCTTGCAAAAGGCATATGAAAAACTGAATTCTAGATTTATTCCAATGGCTGTAGTTTGGAAAGAAGCTTAATATAGATAACAGCAGAATAAGAAGATGCAGTAATATGGAGGGAAAAACCAGGTACTTTTCAGAAGAAGGGATGTTGAAAGCTGCATACTGAAAAGGGAAAGACTTGGGACTTTAACTTAAGGGAAAAAGTAAAGTAAAAAAATAAAAAAGGCACCCTGTATTCAGGTGCATTTCAGGATACCATAAGTATTCTAAGCAATCTTGCAAGAGAAATGTATAAATCAAAGAAGGTAGTGTTATTGCTAGAAGGCTTGGGGAGCGAGGGCCATGCTCACAGCAGTGTTCAGGTTTGAGGAATAAAATTGAGAAAACATGTAATCACTGTTGAAGGGAAAGCAATGCTGAGCAATCACAGATTAGTCCTGATTTCAAAGATTTAACTACACTAAAAAGAGTAAGAAAAGTCAGACTTTTTTCTCCCTGATAAAGATAAGAGCTCCATGGGGACCTACACATTTCTGATAGAATCACCAAAGAAGCCTGAGAAAATGTGATCCAATTATATTATTTAAATAACCAGCAAGTGGGAATGTATGGCTGGATGTGTATCAAAAGGGAATTTCAAGTGAAGCCTTGGATTTCAGAATTAAATTGGCAAAATCAGAATATTACTTTTTGATGGGGAGGGTCAGAGAGAGAAAGAGAACTATGGAGCTGAAGAGTGAGAATAAACAAGTTTTTCTCAATCTAACAAACTTGTCCTTATTGGTCATAAAATTAAACAGCAGTGAGCAGAGGGTGACTCACTAGAAGTAAAAGCTGAGTGTGGTTCATTGCACGTCTCCATTCACATCTTACTTTGCAATGTTTTTTCCTGGTGGGCCCAAATTCACCATCTACCTAAATGCTTCCTAAGAATCACAGTGTTCTTTATGGTGGAAACTTAGAGAAATCAATGTTTTATTTTGCACATAACTTCAGAACTGTGTGCGAAAAACATCACTGCTCTCTTTTGTTATTCCCATTTGTTTTCCCCCTTTGTGTGTGCGTGAGAACAACTGTAGCTTGGTACAGGTGCAGAGGGAAAAGAGAATGGAAATGTAATCTGGAAGAAGCTGTGAGGGCATGAAGGGCCTGGTGAGAAGTGACTGGTATCGTCTGTTGTTGTTGTTCTAAGCAGCCATAGCATAAGTGACATGTGTTTCTTTTAAAAAAAGTTTCTTCTATCCCATCTGTTGGCCATATGGGTGAAAAACATGGTTTTCAGCATGCCCACACCTACTCACTGGCCAACAATCTGTCCTGGCCTAAACATGGCTGCTGACTGTGCCATAGCAAATTGTTCTTCTTAGAAACAACTGAGGGAATCTCTGCCTGAGAGATGGGCTTTAGGAAAAAATTGAGAAAAATGAACATATGCAGCAATCTATTTTGAGCCAGTGGGATTCTTTAGCTTGCCTTGCTGCTCTTTCAAGGGATAAAGAGAAAAATTTTGCTGGATTTTCAGTCAGCTGGATCAATTGAGATAGTTTTTTGAAAAGGGCCTGTGCAGAAACTTGGTATAAATTAGGTTGGCCCCATTCCTGATTAGAAGAAACCAAAAATGGGTAATATCTTAAAGTCCATCTCAGGTTTTATGCTGGATCCATATGCATTGATTTGGTGCACTGGAAAGGCTGCTTTAGTGGGAATTTGCCTTACACTTTTCTGCCTTGATACACACTGGAGAGCAGTGCTGGTGTTCCCAGAGCAGTATTCTTCTTGATGGAGCCAGAGCTGAAGAACACACTTGAGCACTGTCACAAATCCCCACATTCCGGATGGATCCATGCCCTCCATCAGGCAGTTCTCTCCATATGCATGCTGTACATCTGGGAAAAGCAGCTGGCAAGAAATGTCACTGGAATAAGCACAATGTAGACATAGTTCCAGAACTGTAATGGATTTTGTCAAATTAAACACTCCTCCCTCCCTCTTTCTGCTCCACCAGGACATGGCATTTCTGCTGAGGCCGGGGCTTTCTGGAAGGAGGTGCAGCCATTCACACGGCACAGAGGCAGCCACAAAACCTCTGACTGTGTGCCTAGCCAATGAATCTGAATACCTGATCCAGACATGATTAATATACTGGAAAAAAACATTTAAAAACTCTTTACTGACTTGGTTGGGTTTTTCCTCTTGAGATTTGGACCTTGACCTAATTTAGCAGTGATGCTTTTCTCCTAAGTATCAAATAGTGCTTTTCACAGTTGATATTCTTTAGGTGTTCCTTTCAGTCTGGAGAAAGTATATTCCCATTTGCAGGGCAAAGGTTTGAGCTCTTCTAATAGTGACTTTTTGTAATTGTCATCTGGGGATGTAATGTTTTTAGATAAGTTGTTCTCCCAGTATGAAAATGTCATTGTGGTTTTCAAAAACATTACAATTTTAAATTTACAGCTCAATAAATCATTTCAGTCTTTACATGCTGCAAGTCACTGGGCAAGAGATCTCTAATGTCTTATGCATTCAAAAGCAAAGAGAACTCAGAACAGAGTCTAAAATCTACAACTTGATTAGGTTTGGAACTTGAGCAACACAGCTTAAGGGCCCAGCAAACCTTGACTCTAATGCTGTTATCTTGCTTCAAAAGCTGTAGCAATCAGGAAAGACTTGCACAATGAAAAGCAGTTAACTAGGGAGAAGCTTCTTTAGCTGATGCCTAATTTGAGAGTCTGAGTCTAATTCTCTTCCTGACTATCTTCAGCTGTTTCATGCTGTATTTCAGAGGGTGGTTTTTTGCTGTATCCATCAGGTGTGCTCCTGCTTTTTTTTTCAGGAGAAGGAAAAGTAAAGTATCAGTCAGACTTTGCAGACTGCTCCTTATGCTATGAAGCTGTACATCTCCATATGCAAGATAGTGAAGTCCCTGGACACTAAGTAGGCTGAATCACTCATTATTCTCTTAATCATAGATGCAAACTGCAGGTGTCTGAATTCAGTAAAAGATGCAATTGTGTATACTCTAAGTACAACTCTAAGTGGCTATAAAATGTCAGTATTCCCTATCGAGGAAGTATGGAATAATATATGAAATGGAATAACACTTTGATGATTTTACTTATTTCTGTGAAATAAGTCTTCAAGTGATAATTTTTTTTTCCAGGGTTACATGAAAATTATTGTGTGGTTAGGAATACATTATTGCTGTTGGAAGCAAATTATCTCTGAGCCTGTACAAATGAAGTTGTTTTCCTCTTTGTTTTAAGGTGTGCAGAAGTCTGTTTTCCCAGAACAAAGGGAATGCTGGTTCTCTGCATTATTCCAAATAAATCCAGAGTGCCTGTTTGCTACCAGTCATCCTCCAGCACTATAGAGGTGTTATGATTCAGTTATTTAAATTATTAGAAATGCTTCTGCCCAATTTAAGGTGCAAATAAGACTATATGCCAAAGTTAATAGTATGGATTTTGTAGAATAGTAAATATGAGAGGGAGAAATAAATAGAAAAAGAGGTGGGTGGAGAGAAAGAGAGTCACAGAGACAGATTAAATAGAAAATATCACCACTCTGTGGATCCCAGTGGTGTCCCATTGATCCTCTCCATCTGGTCTTGGTGGTGAGGGTCCCCCAAAACCACAGAGTCAGAGGGTTAATATACATTTGGGCCAGGTAGGAACACAGAGGTACCTGCCTTGGCGGGGGACAAGTTTGACACAATTTCTTGCAACAACTTCTGCATTTGTTGCGTCCCCTTGCACCAGGTGCAGTGCTCTACTGCAGGGCCTCAGAAATGGGTCTGGGAGCACTTTGGGGCTCTTTGATGGATTGTGGCACCTCCTCAGCTGCTCCTCTTGTGAATGTCCCGTGCGTGTGACCTTCCCAGGGTGGGGGTTTGGCAGCTGAGCCAGTTTGAGTGAGGGAGGACGGGTGCTTACTCCTCTGACCAGAGGTTACACCACACAACCAAAATTCTCCTCCTCCGTTCTTGGTTGGTGAGGGGAAGTGTGTGCAAACCTGACCTCAGCAGAAAAGCCTTTGGGCTATGGCCTCCCTGACCCCAAACCCAGCCAGGGATGATTTTCAGGACAGCTGCTGAATTTGTCTTTCATTTGGATGCATTCTTCTCCCTGAGCCTTATTTCCTTTTTCCTAGACCTGAGGTGATTGAAAAATGTGTCATCTTTATCTTCTCTCATGTTCCCTTAGGCAGTTGAACTCACAGGCCAAGGTTCCACTCTGGCTATTCAGGGTGGGGTGGGTTTTGGTGTCACAAATTCTTTATACATTTTTGCTATAATGAGCAAAAATCCTTCATAAAAATGTTTAAGCCATGAACCGTAATATTGACAGGAGGTAGGCTGGTACTTTGGATATGCCTGATCCTTCCTTTTAGACAGCAAGATATCTTGAAAATCCTAACTATCTAAAGTGGGTGAAAGAGGAGTGTTCTCAGGTAGCAGAGCAAACCTTCATAATATTTTCCTGCTAATGACTTTTGGGAGCTGTGTCTTGGGAGTGTTGCCTTGACCTTTTGTTATTTCCCCACAGAAGAGCAAATAAATTGCCCTTAAAGGTCAACTTAGAAGGAAGCAAGAGAAGGGGTGAAATGGGCAACACCACATCCTGGTGTTCATTCTTGGTCTGAATTTTCGTATTCAAAATCAGCAGGACACATTTTCTGAGAGAAAAGCTATCAGTGTCAGAATTCTAATGACCAAGAGGTCATAGCAAGAACTGGAGTACAGATTTCAGTTTTGAAAAGAGATGAAGCCAAAGGAAGGTTTGAAACAGATTAAACCTGTCAGGAAGCACAGGAATTATTGCCAAAGGTCTCTTTCCTTTTTTTTTCTTTTTTTCCCCTGCTCTGGTTACCCTGCAGTCTGGTGCACCCTTCACAACATGGGAAACATTTTTCCAGGTTGTTAACTAACATTATGAACATATTTCCTTCTGGTGGAACATGAGATTTTATTGCTGCTACTCCCTGATGCACAAACAAGACTGTGAAGGAAAAAGAAATCCCATCATAATAAAACAGATTTATTAAACTGGGGCTATTTGCTTACAGACTGAAGCTGAAATTAGAAAAGGCCTCATTCCCTTGGATAACCTGGTTCTGAGACATATCTTTTATTAAAAACACTTACACAGTCCCCTCTTGCAGTGGAGTTAGTAAAAAATAAAAACAAGCAAAGAAACCCCACCAAAACAAAAAACAACCAACCAACCAAAGAAACTCTTCAGTGTCAAAGGAGCCATGTCTTGCACACTAGCTCATCATACTGAGAGAAAGACTTGCATGGTAGAAGAATCACTGATTAATGATCATCTTTGCTTACCTGTTCTTGGTGTTTCTTAGCAGCCCTGTTTCCTCGGGTGCTCTAATGTGGTTGTGATGTTCTGTGAGGTCATACTGAGATATATCCACTTAGCAAATATGTAGTCCTCAATTAAGAAAATATTAAAAGTCTGTGAGTTCTATTAAAACACCTGGAAACAGGAGTTTTGGTATTGTTACCCCCTGCCAGTAAAGGCTGTAAAATAATAGGAAGACTACTAAATACTGAGACCTCTCCAAAGTCCTGCTACCTCTGCATGATCCTCAGCAAATGTGTCTGTATTTAAAAAGGTTTTCTCAAGCACTTTTCTTACTTTATTTAGCTCTTATTTAATGCAATTTTTTTTCCCCTGGTGATTACTTACCAAATTAGATATTTGTTTTGATTTAGAAAGTTTTTGCACAGTAAAAGCTTGATCCTTGTGTTGTGGGTGCTTCCCAGTAGCAGAGATGCCCTATGGATGTGTTTGGAGAAAGATTTGGGATTTATGATTCCACTTTCATTCTTTATAACTGAACAAGTTGTCATTTAGAATGGGCTGCACAGGTGACAGCTGATGTGGCCTCAATCCAAAGGAAATTTTTGTCTATCTTATGCCTTTCTGCCCCTAAAATTCCATCAAAGCTGAAGGCTACTGTTGGAATATACTTTGGAGGCTTTTTGAATTTCTATCCAAACCACTTAATGGAAACACAGGTTATTGGATGCTCTTCCCAAAATTCAGATGCTTTCTGCTTGGATTGTAGGTGATTAACTATTAGGGCTATTTCTTAAGTGAATGAGATATTGCAGGCCCTATAGGATGGCAAAGGTGTCACCCAGGGGTGTTACAGTGGCATCTGCAGGGTAAGAGGCTGTGGCTCAAAGCTGTTTGGGGAATGTCAGGCATACACAATGCCTTGGTTTAGGAGGTGATAAAGACCACAGAATTTGGAAAGGTTTGTGGTGCAGGTTAGCAATGAGAGTCAGCCCAAATTTGTCCTCTGTGAGTGTGAAGAATATCCTTTACAGTGACACTGAATTGCCGTTCAGAGAGGCAGAAATTTACCTTTAGTTTCCCTTTGCCCTCCTGTTATTCAAGAGCTGCATCCTCATCCTCCAGTCTTAGCTACATTTCATTTCTTCAGTTAGCTAAATGCTTTGGAGACATATGTCTGAGTCAATGAAGGTTAACAGGATCAGATCCTCAGCTGGTGTCAAGCAGCATTGCTACATTATCATTGAAGAAATGGCACCAACTTAGGTTTATTCTATTGTATTTCTCCTGAGGATTAGTATCAGTAATGGGTTTGTGCTCATTAAATGGTGTCTTCCTGACTCTGCTTTTCTCTGCTCCTGTGGAAATACATTCGTTTAAAAGTTCAGTCCCTGTAAAATAGAATGTGCAAGGCAGCTCTTCTCTGAATGGAAAATTATCTGGTTTGTTACAGGAATGCATATGTAAGTCACTGTTAGGAAACACTATGTTAAAACTTATTGTTACCAAATCCTCCACAATCTGAATGGAAAACTTTGTCAACTGAGAAACTATTTTTCCTTGGCATTTTGTAAGAGGGTCCTAAAGACGTCAAAAGGAGGGAAGTGGGTGTTGATGAATTTTATAACAATGAGTCATTTTAGCTCTGGGATAATTTTTGATAGGCATGGATGGTTCTTTGCCATCCCAGAAGGAATTCAGACTTCATCTGAATTGTTTTTTCCAGTGGCCAGGACAGACAGTTCCTTGCTTGGAGATCTCAGGCTCTGGGTCCCTGTGGTGGGAGGTGATGGCAGTCAGTGTGGTACAGACTGAATGTGGGAGGTGAGAGCTCAGCAAAGAAGAATGAAGGAAAAGCCAGAATGGTTTGCTGCTGCCATCTCACTCTGAGTAGCCAAGTGGCCTGGGTTTGGCTCAGCTGATACAGGAGTATGTTTTCTCTTAAAGCCTCTTACAAAGAGTCCCCTCCTGTCCTGAATGGCTCAGTGTTCCCCAGGGCATGAGCCACTCAGGAAGAGTGTCCTCTCCTAGCTCTCTCCTGGAGATCACATAATATTAATCTTTGTTGGTGCCATGGGGAAGCGTAAGTTTCTCCTGAGGGCTCTGTTAAAATTCGAGAATACTTGATTTAAGAGAAGTTAGTGGGTTAACCACCAGTTCAGCCAATGCTGCTACATTATCAAAGTGGAATTTAAATAGCAGTTTAGTGTACCAAAACTAGGCCAAGATCAATGTATGGCATATATTAAACTCAGGGCAGAAATCACATTTGCTTTTCCTGCCTTTATCTTTGCACTTCTGACCACGCTTTTTCCAGACCTGGAAAAAGAAAGTTGTCTGACCAGAGATGAGAGCTCTCTCCAGGAGTTAATCTGAATTGTGCTGAGTGCCCTGCAGTGCTCTTGTACATATGTATCATCTCTGTTCCTCTCTTATGCATAACAGGAAAACTCTGGGGTTTCAATTAGGTGAACTATTTTTGCTTTGCCATTTTAAAGGTTTGATGGCATAGTGTTGCTTATTATATTTGTATCCTTTGCATCGTTGGGTTCCTGTGGCATTCAGATTTGTTTCTAAGTTTTCTAGGTTAATTTTTGGTTTGTGTTTTTCTCATGTGACTTCATCTCTCTGCCTGTGATGATATTTCAATTATTCACAATCACTGCTATAACACAAGACATCTAATCAAGCTGGATTATTTTGACATTGTTTACACTATATGTGCCTAAACCTTTCTAGATGTTAATGTGGAACAAGATCTGATATCACAGTCTATTCAGAGTCACAGAGCCTTCCTTGTTCCCATGATCTATTCTAAATTCAGATAATTTTAGGAAATTATTTTTCACCTATTTTCACATTTAGTCACTGTGAACTCCTAAAATCTATTCTGGCTCACTTTCAGATTAAAAACTAAACACAATTATGATCTTCTAGGTGAAATCTCCCACTTGCCTTAAAGCAAAACCATGATAAACTTTGTCTTACTTTTAAGATGGGAACTGTCTCATAGTGCTTTTGACAGGTATACACTCTCTACCTAAGAAAACAGACAGCAAGCTTCTTCATATATTCATGTGCTTTCCAATTCTAGTAGCACTTATCAGAAAACAGTACACAGAAACAGGTGATGACAGCAAAAAATCTCCCTGCTGACTTGACTTAAATACCTCCCCACCATCTGGAAAGGCACAGGAATAGCATGTCAATATTGAGTACGTGTTTCTGTGTGTTGTGACACGGACATCAGGTATCTTCCATGTGAAGAGTCTCTGCAGAAGTTCCCTAAATTTGAGGGAATTGTGCGCAGGTGAAAAAAGTCTGCACAGCACTGATGCAGGAATGTGACAGCAGCCAGGATATGTACTAAAGCACTGCTCCTTCCACCTGGAGATGGCCCTTTTTAATGACACTGACTGACTCCTGTTTGTTTACATAGTAGACAGCACCCATTTTATTTATTTCTCACCACTTGCAATTGTTGTACATCTTAGAAAAAAACAGTGACTGGGTGGATGTACCTTGGGGGAAGGAAACATTGCCCCATCCTGCAGGAGCAGTTGAAAGGTGGCCACAGACTTCATGACAAGTTAGGAAGAAGAGACCCCCCTTAAGCATCTGCAGATCCAGGAACACTGCTCAGCAGTGGGGACAACTGGGCATGGACATGCAGACAAAAGGAGAAATCTCCCAGCAAACAGGCAGGACCTCTATGAATTTATTGTGCCAGAGGGCTTCTGAGCTGACAGCAGCCAAAATGACAATAGGCTTTGCCCTTGTCCTCCACATCTGAAACGCTCCAGGCTGTAAAACTTTCTAGCCCTCCTTTCTCATCAAGTCACTGTAAGTTTTCCCTTCTTTATAAAATTATTTTATCTAGTAAAAACTGGCTTTTGTTTTAAAAGCACAAACGAGAACTTGTGAAGGAAACAATGAGGCTGATGGACAGGATGTTCTATGGCTCTGCTTGGTACTGAGGGGGGTGTGGGTAGGGGCAGTGAGCAGGAAGGAGAACTAAACATTTCACTGAGGGCTGCAGCTCTGCGTGGGCAAACCACGGGATGCTGCTGCAGTCACGCAGAACCACAAGAGTTATTCAGAAACTTTCTCATCTCATGGATGACTCCTGGCTGCTTTTCTTAAAGTGTGACTCATAAAGCCCTTCTTGAGATAGGTACCAGTCATCATAAACATTGTCAAGAGAGAGCAGGGAAATATTGAGATCACTAGAAAGTGGAAAAGCTTGCCTGTGTAAATCATACGCAGTCCTGCCTGTTCTCAGATCCAGGTGATTTTTATACAGTTAGAGACAGGAGAAGTGGGGGGAGAGAGCACTAAGAAGATTTTGGCATGAATTTCGATCATCTGTCTCTAGTTTCCAGCAGTGTATTGTCACAGATGTAACTTTATAACACCTTCTATAAGATGACACAAGGGCAGGTCTCCTTTCCTCCCTCTGTTCCCTTAAATTTCTGCGACAGTTGCTGTACTTAAATCCTGCTCCCATTTTTATAACAGTGAAACCTCCTTCCTCCTTCTGGCTAATTGGTGCTCTAGCAGCAGGAGATTGTGTGCCAAGGCAGCAGAATTCCCTGCCTGTTCAGCATCTGCAGGCTGCTCACACATGTAATGTCAATATGAAATTTAAACACTATAAAAGTGACTCTAGATAGTAATTGGTTGAAATATAATACAGTGATATCAAAGCTTTTATAGTTTCATGGTTTCACTGGAAGTTGTCATCCTCTTAGAAACAATCACAAGATTATATTAAAATAAAAGATAAAAGATTATATATTCAAATTTCAGAACTGGTAATTGTTGGTACATTTCTGAGACAAACACAATGTTTTCTGAGAGGTTATTTTTCCAAATGAAGTGTCCTGTATTCCCACTTAAACAAATATGTGTATGTATTCACACTGTCCAGAAACTTTGTTTTAGTGTAGATTCAAAATTCTTTTTTTGTCATCTTTTCTGGGTGATGTGCTCTCAGAATCCCCTAGACATTGAGGACTAACTAGGCAGGCCATCATAGCAGCCAAGGAATGTTCCTGCATTCTTCAGGAAATTGGTTCTTCCTGAGCTCCAGACTGTGTGTTGGATCCATGAGAAATCAGGGATTCAGTCTCAAACCATAGCTCACCTCTGATCTGTAACCCCTTAGCTACATCCCCAGTGTACTGAAATCCATCAGGAACATCCTGCAATCCCCTGTCACCTTTTATCCTGTTTATGGGGAGGGAGCCATGACGGGGGACAAAGTGAATTTGAAAACTATGCTTGTGAGAATAGCTTATAGACAAGAAGATGGATGTCATCTAATCAACCCACAATAAGTTCCTGCCTGCTTCATGCTGTGTTGTTCTTTTGCTGTCCTCTCTCGTTCATTCCCATTATCACCCATGGCATCCCTTTCCTCTTCTGCTCTCCCAGCTCCTGAAAACCCAATCTGCATTTAGTGAATAAGGGACAAAATGAGTTCTCATTCACATGACTGACACTTTGGGTTTGAAATGAGAAAGCCTCTGTTGTTGATGCAGTGCCCAATTTAAAGCAATATCACCTGTCAGTTTGATAAAAGGCATGGAGAAAATATCCTGTCTCGGCCAAGGGGGGAAAAAGTGTCATCTAAAATAAATTCGAGCATCAGAAAAAAAAATACACAAACAAATGGCTGGGGATTGTTTTTATGGTTCTATTTGCTGGGGCGAGTCATCAAAACATAAATTACTGCTTATTTGTGACAAACAGAATGGCCAGGAATGAAGGTTGCAGGACAGAAAAGATACAAACTTGCTTGTGGAGTTTTTTTTTCCCATATCCATTGAAATGTACTGTGTGAAAATCTGCTTTCAGAACTTTGGGCTTGGCTTTCTTGGTGCTCTGATCTTTATTTCTGTTAAAAAAAATAAGTCAATGTATTTATCTTTTGCCTTTGTCCTCCTGAGCTTTTGCTCATGTTTCAGCTTATAGAAATGCAAACAGTGTCTTGCTTGTTTGTTTTTTAAATAAGCATCTTGCTTAATGCTTTGGTTCTTTGTTGCACTGCATGTCAGTGCTGCAGGAGAGCTGCTTCACAGAGAAGAGAGGTGACTCTGGAGCTGGTGCTCTTGGTTTATGAACACCTTTTTCACCTTCAGTTGCAAACTATGACACAAAAGGCTTCACTTCAAGACAGTCCACTGCCCCAGTTGAAATGGATCCAGTCACCACCATCCAGCAGGGCTTGCTGCCCTATACCTGAGGTTTGGAGAGTTTTCCACCCAGATGAAATGCAGCACTTTCTCTGGGCAGCCAAGCTGCAAGAAACTTGTCTACAGATGGCAGAACAGGGGTAAATGCTGGTGAAGGGGATCTAGTGTAGCAGAATGCCCGTCACAGAGGTGAATCCCCTAGTCTGGGCCCAACTGATCTGTCCATTTAGCCTGAGTAATATGGCCAAGGCAAAAGAAGCACAAAGCCCACAAAAAGCTTCTGGGAGTTGACAGGTAGATCATGGTTTATTCAGTTCTCCACTACTTGGCCAGGCTGTTGCAATGGAAGACAAAATATCAGTGAGACATGGAAACAAGTACGTGGTGTTCTGCAGTATGCAAAATCATCATCCAGGAAGCTACCATCTCCCTTCAACTGGACAGTACAGAGTGGGGAAAATTTTCCTGTTAAAAAGATGTGGCAGCCTGAAGACCTAAGAAACTATTGCAGGAAAACACATCTGTGAGATGCTAGGCAATATATCAAGCACCAGTAAAGCCCATATTAAGCTCAGTAACACCTGTGAAGAGTCTGAAAGCCATGCAGCTCGTGGGAATAACTCACATCAGGAGTTGCCAGATGTGGGGAAGAACATGTGGAACCTGTGAATCAAAGGGAGGTGTTAAATATAATCATGGCTCTCTCGCCCTCAGGGTTTAAGTTTGGCTCCAAAGCCAGTTTGAATCTGATTTCAGAGGAAGGCTTTTACTCACTCTGTAATGCATTGCAATATCCAGCAGGTAGAACTCATTGAGGAAAATTGCTTCCCACAATGAAGCATCAGATCATTCAGTCACGTCTCTGTGCTGTTTAGGGGAAATTATCCATGGGATTGTGTCATTAGTTTAAAAGCTGCCTCAATTGTTTTTCTGTCAGGATAATTTTAAGCTATGCAAGAGTATTAGTTGGAAAAACAAAAGGTGTCTAACTCCTTCCATGTTGCTTAAATCTGGTTTTAAGTTAATATTTTCCTCTTCATTTCTAGCAAGTCTGTTGAGGAGTGGAGAGAAGAGTCTGAGCTGGCCAGTGACTTTCTGAATACAGCTACCCTCTGTTAGTCAGGTGCTCAGCTTTCATGGTCTTATACTTCAGCCACTGGCCTTGTCTGCCCTTGCTACATCAAAAGGATCGCAGCTTTGAAAATTTCCAACCACAGTTCTAACTAACGGCAAAATCCATGAAATAACAAAGTGCTGGCAAAGGAGAGACCCTGTTCACATTAATCAGTAATGTGAGCTGTTTCCAGGGGAATTTGTTTAATCTAAAGTCTCTAGAGAGAGTCAGAAAGGAAATGTAGAATAAATAATGGAACTATTCAAAACTAGAGGTACTTAATTACAAATAGAATTGTTGGAGCATTGATGAGTTGAGAATTGGTGGAAATCAACTTTCTCTTAGGGAAAAGTTCTGAACATCAAAGAGAGAAACTGAATTGATAATAACGGTAAAAAGCAATGTAAGATAAAGACTGAAAGAAAGACAATGAAGGAAATTCCCAGGTGACCTTTGGCAAGTCACTTTAGCTTCTAGCAACAGAACGAGGTATCACAGCCATAATGCTCAAATTTGGTGTAAGGGGAAAAACTGTAATGAGCTTGAAGGGTATGAGTACTCTGACAGTAAGTGCTCTCTGCTGCACCTCAGAATGCTCAGAATGCAGCCTCTGTCTTCAGCTCAAGTCTGTTTACTGAGCATTTCATAACTGGTTTCTCCCTTGAAATTTGGATGCATGCTAAGATAACACAGCCAATCATTCTGCCCTAGGTTGGGTGACCTGGACAGCCAGCTGCTGTAAGAGCAGGCAGGCTGGGATGGCAACATTTTTCTGCTTTATTAGTCACAGTGATCTTGAGGCACATGGCAGGACCAGCAGCCTTAGCAAAAATGCATTGTACTAAGTGCTGTAAGGGCAGATATTGAAGAGGGATCTCACTATTTCATCCATAACAAAGCAGAATTGAACTTTACTTGTCATAGACCAGCTGCACTTGTTTGCTCTTTTATGAGCAATGGTTCTTGACAAGCCTGAATGTCTCCAGATAAATAGAAATAATGCAAACATTTCTAGTCCCAAAATTGCTTTTCTGGTTCAATTGTAAATTAGATTTTTCCATTTGAATCCATAAGAACTATCCAAAGTGGGGTGATGCATGTTCAGTTAGCAAAAAGATGTAGCTAAAGGTATCACAGCCCACATGTATCACTAAGAAAGAAACAGAGCTTTTGAAGTTGCCTTGGGCTCACTTGCTTTCCACCAGAGAGTAAATGTGACACTGTCATGCACTACCAGCATATGAATGCTTCTTGAATTAAGTCTGGGATAGAACAGCAGCACCAATGTATGGAGTTTGAAAAACACACAAAGAGCAAGGAACTCTGATGGATGGAACATTTTTTTGTGTCTTTTTAATTTTTCAGCAAAAGATACTCAGTAGTTAGTACAAATGCTCCTTCTTTCTGTTCTCTAATGCTATCCCTCAGCATTCAGGAGGATGAAAAAGGTCTTAAAGGGAATATCTCTCTGAAATGGATGTCATAAATCAGAAAAATATCCAATGACAAAACATTTAAAAGCATTAAATTTATATGACCCAAAGGACACATTTATAGAACTACACACAGAGTCAAATTTTCAGAGCCAACTCCAAGGTGTGTTTCAAACCACTGTAAGGTGCCAAACAAATATTTGGATGTAAATAATGCCAAAGAATAGCTGGAATCTGAAAAGATTCTGCCACCAGAGACTGTGAAATCTATTTCATTAAAGGGCTTCTCCAAACCTTGGGTTTGTTTGGATTTGGGTAAAATACAATTTTTGCAATGTAACATGTTCTATTATTAGAAAAGATAGGATGTAAATTCTGTCTATTCAGAGTTTGGATTTTATGCAGCTGGAAATAAGGCAGTCCACGATTTTGTCTTCCCTAGACTTCACTCTCTCCTGTTGCCAGTTACCATTACAGCAACCTTAGAAGGGACTTAGTTGCTTAAACAGGTGTACTGTGCTTTTTGAGATGTCCTAGAAATTCCTCTATCCATAAGAACATGTCTAACAGGTGAAGAAACTCATACCTGGCATGCTCAACTCAGCAGCATTTGTGTACCTGGCTTATCCTCCCTCTTTGTACTGTTGGAATTACATCCTGTTCCCCCATATTCTAAACCTACAGATCCTGATGAAAGCATGAATCCCTGTCCCCACAGCTAGTGGTGGCAATCAGTAAATAGCAAACTCTTACAAGGAAAGAAGTTCTGTCCAAGGACAGAGGTATTACATGCACTAAATCCAAATGTCCCCTAAACAGAAGCTCTGAGTGAAAACAACAAAAAATGTCAAGATATACCCAATTCTGTGTAAGCTGGATGTTGCCAATTACGTCAGAAGTCAGTTCAGCTCATCCAGGCTTTTTGGCAAACATAGGAAATTTCAACAGAATAGGAAAGCCTACAAAGAAGGCATCAAAGCATAAAGCCTATTTTAGTGAGGCACACTTCAAAAAGAAATAGATGAACTTTATGCCTAGATAAGAGAAAAAAGAAAAGTCTTTGGAACAACAAAATCTCATCACTCTGATCAGAAATCATGTGTTATATTACTGGATTTCATTGTATTCCCTGCAAATCAATCCTAGCTGTTTGTGTATGTGCTCCATCCTGGTCACTGTTATTGTAAAAAATTTCAATAGCAGAGATCTATAGAAAGAAGTGTCCATGGGATAGCCATTTTTCAAGTTCCTTATTGGGAGAGATTGGGAAAGGCTGACTTTAATGAATATACTGTCTATGAGCTCATTGAAGAACAGATATTGGGACCCTGAATAATGTATATTTTATGCACTGCAGATAGCCATCCACTGTAGATTTTACCACAAAATCTAAAACCTCATAACATGCTATTTCTGTGTTAATCTAAAAAAGCTCTTTTTCTGTCTAAGCACCACTAAGTAGTGAATTACCTAGTGATCTTGAATATAAGGGCATTTGGCATCTGGTTTTGATGGAAAACAAACCCCATCATCTGTTCATGGCTTGTAATTATTCCTTTTCAATGATTTTCCTGACTGCATGACTGAAAAATTATCCACCTGCAGCTCGAAAAGACAATCTCCATTTCATCCTCCAGAGGTAAAACATTCTGCAAAAAATCAGGACTGCATCTCAGGCAGGGTGCCTCTGCATTAGCAAAAGGTGTGTGTTTTACACATCTGCCTACTTTGCTGTATCTCAAAAGACACCAATATAAACTGTAATTACATGTATTCAGAGAGAAACAATATCAGCATGAACATGTTTATGAGAAAAGAAGACTCTCTGATTCAGAATTCAATGTAATATGAGCCTGACTAATTGAAATCCACGTGTTTCTAATGATCATGCACTCCCACTTCATGAAATCAGCTTAGGAATCTTTCATTCTTATTATAAATCTAATTTGGCTCTTGTAAATAATTAAAGAATTCATGTGATGCTTTTTAAGTGACACTTACTCAATGATCAGTCATGGGGGCTCCTTGGAATGAGAGGACAGCTTCTAAAATATGGGGTAGCTCACATGGAAAGCATTACCATAGGAAAAGCACCTCTGAGGAGAGCTTGACAGTGTGCATGTGACTAATCTATTTGGAAGATGCAAGATGTATAGCAGCTGGCTTGGCGGGACCCAAGGAAAAATGTGACAAGTGAACACCAAATACCTGGAGATGCTACAAGTGCTGAGTGATAGCAACATTTCAGCATAATCTTTCTTGGGAATGGTGTCATATCCTCTGATATATACTGAGCTGGTGTCTGGCTTTGCTCTATAGCACAGAAAATATGCAGACAATAAGAGAAAATATTAGTGTGTGTGCATGCATGTGTGAGACAGAGCGAGTGGAGGAATACAAACCAGTGACCTTTAATGGATGGAGTCAGAAGCAATCAACTTCACATCATAAGATCAGCCGAATGTCAGAAGCTTTTCAGAGTGGCAACACTTAGATATTCCCATTCAGCTTAAATTTTTGAGCTTCATAAGTAGGATGGTTCCACCAATATATTTTGAAAGTTCTTGTGAAACAATGGGAAAATTCCTAGACAATGGTGCTTTGTACGGGGATGTCTGCATCTGGTAAATTTACAAATACCAACCTTATTTTAATAAAATGTAGATAGATTACTTTTTTTCTTTTTTTTGGGGGGGCAGGCCTGGGGGGCATCACCACAATTCAAAGTTCTTCCCCTACCACCTTTGAGGGAACAAGTTGTTTATATGTCACATTTACTTACCCTGTATTACAGCTAGTTTTGAGCAAACATAAGGTGTTTCATGTTTCTTATACACAACAGAAGTCTGTAAAACAAATGAAGATTTGTCTAGTCCTCTTTGTTTCATTTTAGTTTCTCCTAGGTTTTGAGGCTCTTGTGTTTCCAATGCTTCCAAGATATTTGCTCCACAATGCATTTGCTTTTAATGTCTCACTTTGTTTTTGTTAGTTTGTTTGGGGTTATTTTTCTCCATAGAAGTTGAGTAAATGATTTGAAATTCTGGAGTAGGCAATACCAAAGCAGAACAAAATGGTATCATCAGCTCTTCTTGCTCCAGGTTTTACAGGACTAAATATGCCTTTTTACTCTTTTCTCATCAAAATCGTCTTCAGTTCCAGAAAAACTGCTGCTATGGGACCAACCAGGTACTACTGAAGTATTTTTCTAATGGAAAAGTTTTCTGTGAGGAAATGGGTATCTGACTAAGCTGCTATATTTCACAGACAAGTCTTGATTACACAGGACTTTTCTGTGCTTCATTTCTGAGAGGCTCAGGAGCAGTGCTTCAGTTTCACAATATAGTAATGTGCAATTCAGTTAGCTCAGTCTAATCCAATCCATTGCAAACACTTTTACAAAGCATTTTGGCATTATCAAGAAGTTTGAAACTTCTGGTTTCTGGAAAACCTCGAATCTTCAACCTTTTAGTCAACTCAGTTTGAAATTCTGAGTTTTAGCCAGTTGTAACACAGGTGGATGGAAAGTATGCTGAAGTTAAGTGAAATTGTGGTGCCTTTCCAGAAATCCTGAGTTTATTTACAACCTGTTACTAATCCAACACTGAATTTTAGAATCATAGAAATTGCAACTTAGATTGGAGGGAGCTGTGGCCAGGTTTATGAGGATAGTTTAAAAGTTGAGAAAGAAAATAATAAAAAAACCCCATGATTAAGATATGATACACCACAGGCCAGACAGACCTCTCCTATTATGGTTGTCAGTTTCTTAGGTAATTTGCAGTTGAAGGAATCTGGGAGCCGTATCAGTGTCTGATAAATACTTAAGGAATCCCAGCAGCACTCTAAAGCTATCTTGCTACCCTCTTGCATTTGCCTCAATTGCTGCTAACAATTATTGCTTGCAATTGCTCTATGGAGGGAAGAGAAATCAGTGCAAAAAGAGGTCAGAAAGCTGAGAGCAGAGCTAATGTGCAAACAAGCTTCCACTGTTGTCTGTGATGGTGTTGTGATCCTGTGCACTAGTTAATTTTTGGCAGCACTGCAGTTTCTGTGCATTGGTTTTGGTGATGCTGTTGAAGCTGGAGATCAGATTTAGAGAGAAAAAAGGGCTTTTCCTGTGTTAGTGTCTGTGTTAGTGTTAGTGAGTATCTTATGAGGGACATAAAACCCTAGATGTCCAGAAGGTTTTTTGCTTGTTTGAGCTGCAGATTCTAGATAGATAAAGATTCTGTGAGTTTTCCAAGAGCACGGCCCTGAGTTTCCAATTAACCTTGTTTATCTGTATTTTTGGACTCAAGAAAGGTCTTGATTTCAATTGCTTTTATCCAAGCTCAGGGAGCTACACTCCCAGTTTGTACACAAGTTTACTTTTTATTTAGACACAGCTAAGATTTCTCAAAATTAATCCTTGGCAGTTTTTTTATAAACTTGTTCTTTGTAATTCTTCCATTAATTTTGAACAGAATCCAGTCATGATCATATGCACCAGTTTAATCAGGCAATGGCTACATCTAAAATCTACAAAGACCTCAGCCTTCAAGTCTAAGTCTTCTATAAAGACATCAAAGTTGAGCACTGTTTACATTGTACAACTTGCTCTTTCTCCACATCAGCTGGACTACTCCCTCCAGAAATGTGCTAAATGCTCTTTGCAATAAAAAAGCAGCTTCTGGCCAGAACATGTTCCTTTTTAACACTCAGGTCATAAAGTGCCTATTAAAAGGACATTAAAGCCAAAGAAAATCTATCCAAAGCACTGGATAAGGCCCATGCTGGAGAATATGCTATATAAGCATGCTCATAAATCATTAAAATTAAGATTGGATCTATCATTAATAAGTAAAGTTCAAGGACAGCCTTTATCTTGTTAAATTATCCAAATTTTGCTGTCTATTAGCATACCATTTAGAATGTAAGAATGGCTGTAGGGTTTTTTCACCCTTCTTGGTAATGACATATTATGCAGAATAAAAGCCTTAGCAACTGTTCTAAAATGCAATAATAATGCTGGAATTATTCTTTGGGGGAGGTTGTTGTATTAAGCAGCAAGTAATTAATGGTAAATTGCTCTGGAAATTCTTGGAAAAAAGACAAATTACACATGCTTTTGTACTCATACCCAGCAAGTCCCATGTAATTAACAATATTAAGATAAATACGAGAAGAATTATTAATGATGAGATTAACTTCACATCGTAGTGCAAACAGATGTATTTCATCTATGTATGTGGTAGGAATTGTGATTTAGTTGTAATTACTAAAAATATCTGACATTATTTCTTTGTGGAAATTCACCACAGAGCTATCGATTATTGTTCAGTCCCTGACATTTGTGCTGTGACTTCCATCCCCACAGATCAGCTTTGCTGAGTGGATTGAGGGGTATTTTGTTGGAGCTGAAACTGCTTGAGAATATGAAACACTCACTCTAGACGATGGGGGTCAGACCCTCAGTAAGCACCAAGCTGCAGGGACCAGGCAATATATCATAAATTACTGTCAGAGAAGGGGGTCAACCCACTTAGAACTCTATTCATTCCAGGTTCATGAGTTAACTCACCATTAAAAAACAAGAACAAGCAGGGAATTGCCAGAAATGAAAAGGCAGCACACAACAACAGAAGGCAACTATTTCAGCCAGGAAGTAAAGGTTGGTGTACCCAGATAAAATTCCAAAGGCAAGAGGTGTAATTAGCTGAACAATTTCCCCATTGGAATTAGTCTTCTATAGTGGATGTAATTGTTCTGTGCATCCTGGATCTTTTAGACATAGGAGGAGATCTAGAGAATACTTTGGGATCCAGAAAAAAAGTTTTCAATTTCTTGCTTTAGTTCAGTGTCTTTGTACCTCAGTTTCCTCACCTATACTAACTTGCTATGTGATTTTCAAAGTATTTTGACAGTATGAACTAAGTGAGGGCAGTTTTACTCTCGTTTCCAGACAGAATCATGTCTGCTAATGTCAGCTGAAGGGCTATTACCTTGAGGGAAGGTCCACACATTTCCAACCACTAAGACCATTTCCTCTATGTCTTCCTCAACCACTGAATTTCCTGCTTCCCTGAGGAGCTCCTTGAATTCTCTTTGATTCTGGGATCTGACCAGCTATTACAGTAGACTTTGCCTATGTTCAACTTGATGCAGGCTCTTCACATAGCTGCTTTGAATTTGGGGATGAACAGAACATCACTTTGGTGCCAACTGTGAGCATTTTGCTTAATGAAACCACGACCAGGAAAAAAGAGACTTGTGTTTACATGAGCACAAAGGTGTAGGGCTTACAAAACTTACAAACCCTGCCTCATTCAATCTCACTGACACAGAAGAGCAAACACTAGAGCTTTGAGTTAATCAAGCCTCTCAGAAATGCAGATCCTTACAGCTTCAGGTGCCTTTCACCTTTCTTGTAGGTCCTGGTTTGAACCCACCTCAAATTGTCAGGGATGGAGGGAAGTGAGTGAGTCCTGCCTGCTTTGTTCAGCAGTAGCAAGAACTGGGGACCTCAGCTGAGCCTCTGTTTCTTTAGGCACCTACAGGTGTACTATCAGAGCAGTAATTCCCATCCCAGTGGGCAGGCTTAGGCTGAGTGCGTGTGGGAACACAGGTATGGGATGGAGCCTGGTCAGGTCATGCTGCCCCATGCTCAGCTGGGCACTGCAGCGTCACAATGTGCTTGGTACCTGCTCCCATCCTCACACATTGCCTTTCTGAGAGAAAGGTGAATTAAAGGATTTTATTTTCCCTGCCAATCAAGTAGAGTGGTGGCTCTCGTGAGAACTCAACTAAACTCAAAGTCATTCAGATTTTTGCTAGCCATAGGAATAATAGAAAATTTTTCTGCTCTTGAATAATTTCCCTTTTTTTTTTAATTAATTTTTTTTTTTTAAATTTAATTTAAAGACACTTCTGTGGCTGTTTCAAGGTAAAATAATTATCTCCTGAACATAGAGGTGGCAGAAGAGACACAGTGGTGTGTGTCTCTTCAGGGACTTTTAAAGCTTTGCTATGGAGTCTGTATTTTCTGATATATCTGTGCAGTATCTGACACAAAAGGATTCTGCTTTTGGTTAGGGTCTGCAAATTGGTCCTTGAAGGGAACATGAGGGTACTGTATCATTATTAATACAATTTTATGTATTTTCATATGAGCGCACTGCAATTCTGACAAACTACATCCCTTTATTAGGATTGGAAAAATCCTTATGCCACCTAAACCAAGGCAGACACAGAGGTAGGGGACTGTTAGAAGAAACAGTGAAGACCACTGGAGACAAGAGGAAGCAAAACTATTACAGAAGAGAGGACCTTTGGGATACATTTTCTGTTATTCTTCTTTTACAGTACTGAATTAAATTCTTTAAACCTGTAATTTGAAGGGTGTGTTGAGGAAAGCATGCTTCCTGAGATTGTTTAATGCACTTTTAACATGTTTTTTTATGGTAACAAGATGATTTTTTTAGCTGTCTCTGGTGGTTACATGTCACATTTCTTTTCTGCCAAGATGGTGCTTCATTTTTTGTTTAACTGTGGGATTTCCAGAGGTCTTTTTAATTCCTAATGTGCCTGACAACACAAAAATGAAAGTACTTGGGAACCAACACATAAATAATCGACCCTTTGCATTTTTTGAGGAACACAAAAGGTTTACACTTAAAAGCCCTCAGGAAGTGAAACATTACTCATGTATGACCTCCATGGTATGCTGCACTCTTGACTGTGCACATCCCTCAAGCCTGGCCTCGTGTCTTTAGCAGTAATAATGACTGAGAAGACACCAAGATTAATGATTTTTTACTGTGTCCACAAAAGTGCTGCTTTAGCAACTGTAACTTCTGCTTTAAATGAGGATGTCATCAATGCAAAGGGCAGCTCTGTATTTTTCTGTGACTACAGCAGTACCATTACTGTTCAGAAAAATGACAGAGGAATGGATTTACTATTTTAAGGACTCCTCAATCAGTCACTGGATTCAGTGGAGAAGCGTTTGCCTAATTTATTGAGGAAGAAATCAGTCACCAGAAAATACACCCCATCCATTAAAGTAAGTCTTTGGCCCTCTGCCCAGTTCAACCAACTGACCTGACAGGTCTCAAAGAGGGTAGCCCAGACTGCTAGTCCCTGACATTTGGTGGGTTTTTTTTTTGGTTAGTGGCCTCAGAAGAAGCATAGAAATGATAGCATGGGGAAGACACAAATCTTGAGAGACATCTGGGAGACACACAAAGAAAGAGATCGGATCTTTGGCTGCTGTGGGGAGGATGAGGACTTGTGGGCTTACATTCCTGAGACAGAGATCCAGGTGAGGCTTTAGAAAAGAAATGTCTAACAGGAAGGATCACTACAGGTTTTAAAGGTATTATCTAAGCATACTAAGTGTAGTTCAGTCAGTCTTCAGAACAGGCAGGATGTGGTATTCCTCTAGGCCATTATGGTAGCTTGAGATGGATATCACTGTGCCAAGATTTTTATGCACCTTGAAAGAAACGTTCAGAAAGCAGGGAGCTATTGAGGTTTACAAGTCTCATAATCAGCTCATCCTGGAGCCATCCCAGCCTTTGTGGCTTCAGGCCACTTATCCCAGATGGGGGGATAGAAGAGAAGGCAGCCCACAGCCAGAACCCCACATCCCTGGTCTCTACCAGGTGTCATCCTGCACTGTAGGGAACCCACAGTTAAGGCCACACAGAGCATCCTATGATCCCAGCAAGACTTGTTACTGAGTTTTAACTGTCTCTCACAACCACTTTGCAGATCCCTCTCCTGAGTGTCAGCATGTCTCCATCCTTCATTTGCCTTAAGAGGTCAGTTCCGGGAACCAGAAATAGTCTGTGTCATTTCCAATGGTTTCTGGAGGCCAGGATTTGGCTCTAGGTACTAGACAGTGAATTTAACCAGAAGAAGTGAAGAAAGTCACTGCATACTGACCTGATCCTCCTCTGTTGTTCTTGCCCAGCAATACATCAGACCGTCATAGAAATGTTCTCCTTGCCCATGGCTTGAGGGGAGCAAACCTAACAGCTCTTAGCAGTGACTGGTGAAAATCACTGACCTCTAATCCCACAGCATCCTCAGGAATAAATATATTTTACTGCAAACTGGTCTACTGCTCTACGGTGATCATTTTGTAGGTGACTGCTGTGCTTTGGAGAGCCATTTACTTCTCCTTCAAAAAAGGGCTAACTGCAGCAGAATAAATAATAGATTAAATAGTCATATAAGCTATAATAAGTCTAATGAAAACAATTTCCAAGGTTGAACACTACTGTTTCATATGTGCCTTTTTGATTGAATGTCCTGAATTTATACTCTCACGGACAATAGTAGAAGAGGAAGAATGGAGTAATAGATATTTGGTATTGCAAACTTAACGCATTTCACTTCACTGATTTTGTTATTTTTCTTAACAGTCATCCCTGAAATACTGTTATGACTAACATGAACTTTCATTAAAAAGAGAAGTTGTTTTTGACCCCTCATAGTCACACAAAAAAGTGAACTTGTGAGCTGTGAGCAAAAAGCTACAAGGCACATTCTTTTTTAAAAAAAAGAAACAAAACAAAACCCACCAATACTCAAAAAGCGCCTGAAATGCCAAAGTGCAAAACATATTTTGCTTCAGCTTTTCTCCTTTTAAACTTGTGTCATGATTTTGAGGCACATGACTCTTGGTAGCTGAAATCATTAGATTAAAAATACCGCGTATGTCAGCAGGCAAAGAGATATCACTTCTAACAGGCAGGTCCATTCTGCAGTGCTGTTGTCATGCTATTGATTTCTTTTGAAGTCTGCATCTTTACTATTGACTTTCCCAGCAGTGGAGATATTTCCTGTATTTTTTTGTATCAGTCCTGCTGGGATCTAGAGCTGAAGCATAAGTCCTTGCCCTTTTTATTTTTATTTCAAGTGCTCTATAGCACCCATATAGCTGATCAAAAGATTCCTGTAAAAACTGACGAGAAAGGTCATTTTTTAACTAGTTTTCAGTTAAATTCTACATTTGTGTCAGAAAATGTGTCTGTTGAGATGTTTTTTTTCAAAACATTTAAAGTTCCAAGTCTTACATAGTTAAACCAGAAAACTTTTGCACTGAGTGAAGACCCTCCAGCCTTTTTCCTCTGGGGTACATCTCCAACACTCACTGCATCTCCAGATATTGTTTCTACTCTCATAAGCGCCAAATATATAATTTTCTTTTCCCAGAAGCGGTGGAGGTGCATCCTGTAATGTGTTATTCTCAAGATGCTTATTTTACAAAGGTATTTGAGGCATTTCAGCTACAGGTCCCTTGAGGTACAGTGAAAGAGCTCAATATCCTCCCCAGTACTTTCTGTCATGGTTCCACTGTGTACACTAATCCTTCCAAGTAGGTGACTTCAGTCCTGGGATTTTCTTTCTCATTCTATTGATCTGACAAAGTTATTTTTTAAGCTCCTTGACATATTGTAAACCTTATCTACTCATTCAGGCTTTTGCTGGAGGCCAGGAGTTGGAGAGGGTTGAATTTGATTTTGCAGGTGTGAGGGAATTCATTCAGGCTGGTTCTTAGTCAATTTTGTGTCTTTTTAATTGATGTTTTATCAGTCTTGTACATGCATCCAGAAGGAATCTGCACTGGGTCATATTTTATGGTGTGAAAAATAAATGAAATTATACAGTTTCCCTTCATCCCATGCATACCTTTCACCTGTGGAATCTTTTGTAAAAAATAGTGTGGATTCTTCTGGGGTCACTAATTGTCCCAGAGGTCATTTGGGACTCTAATTGTCCCAGAGGTGGGGATTCCAGAAGAGAGTTCACCTCCTTAGCTACATCAGGTGTTAGTCTGCCCCTGGGCACATACCCTTTGTATAGAGATCAACTTGTCATATTTGACATTTTCTGGTGCCATCTCTGGTGTGCCGAAGCAGAGCTGTGAAGGAGAGTCCAAAAACATTTTCATTGAAAATGAATTATGTCATTTCACAGCTTCTCATGGTGGATTTTGTGGGACTTCTTTAGAGAAACTTATTGTTTTCCTCTAAAAAAATAGTGAAAGAGAGCATAAAGTTGGTTAAAGAGCATATGCTTTGCAATATTTGAAATTTCTGTTCATGAATGGTGGCAATAGTGCTGCAAAGCTGTAGGTTTGCTATAGCCAGCTAGTTTAATTAGCAGGACTTTATTGTGAGCTGAATCTAACAACCATAAAAGAGACAAGGCTCCATAAAAATGGTTTTAAAAACGAACCTGATAGAAGCAAGTATCTGCCAGACACAATCTCCATCCCCCATTCAGCTCATATCATGTATGTAACTGTTAAGATACCTCTCGAGGATTTTAAGGGCAAAGAGACCATTACAATCAATGATTTATTGTGTCAGCAAGCGTATGTATTTCAGTAGGCTCACCACATCCTTTCAGAAACATTTCAGATAATTGCTCCTTATTATGGGTTATTTTTGCTGTTATGGAACCATTCATAATATGAGTAGGAACTCAGTACAGACCTTTTCCTTCAGAGCTTTTCTTAAGGTGTCATTCACAGCGTGTGCATACAGAATCATTTGGTAAAGGGTCAGTTAAAGTTGATGTTAAACTCCAGGACTCTTTTTAACTAGCTGGCTGAGAAAGGAGTTTTACATGAATTTTGCAGGTGTCTGGGATTTTTGTTTCTTCTGAAGGTTTTCTCAATTTTCAACTTTTTTCTGGTTTATTTACCAAAACATATTGGTCTAGACAAATCCCACACTGGGTGTGGAAGACTCTTGCTGAATTTCCAAAGATCTGATTGGTGTGAAGATGATGTTGTTTGAATAAGCACTATAAGTAAAATCAAAACTTTCATTTGTACTTTTCCCACTGTGATTCCAGTTCATATGACCAGCACAGCCTCATATTGTGCACATTGTGAATATTTCTGAGAATTTTTACAAAAATACCCTGAATGTATCCAGGGCTCATCATTTTTTGATCTATTTCTCATTTTCCTCTAACTTGTTTCTGTCTTCTTATTTCACTCTTCAAGTTCTGTGCTTTCTCTCCCATGTTGATAAAGGCTCTTTATGAATTTCTATTTCTTTTATATTCCTTCCTTTCCCCTGAGTTCCTTTTTTCCTCTTTAGTTCTTTGATTGCTGCTGGGGGCTAAGGTTATAATTTAGTCAGCCTGTTCTGCTCTGCTGCATAAAAAAAAAATCCTCTTTTTTCCTGGACAGTAAACAATCCTTGAGCCTGCCTGCCTGTCTTTTACCTTACTCTTTTTAAAAATTCTTATTTATTCTGGAGTCTTATTCTGCTGCTTCAGTGTCCTCTCATCATTCAGTGGAAGTGCCTTCCTTCTTCTGACCTCCCTGCTTTCCCTGCTTCATGCCTTACACTGGTGGGCTGCATGTGACACAATAGAGTGGAATGTCTATTGTTAGGGATTGTGAAGAGATTATCAACCCCGGGGCCATCTCTTCAACAGCTATACAGACAGGGATACCTTTTCCTCTTTCCCTGTGCCTTTAGCTGGACTTTGAAAGTCTGAATTCTCGTTTGAAAACTCCAGCCCTTGCAGAAGGACAGCTGCAGTGGAGCGGATGTTGATTTGTTTCAGTGAAATGTGAATGAGAACCAGCAAACACAGACAGAATTTAGGTATTCTGTTTCCTTTGTAGAGGAGCATCAGCAGTGAAGGACCATCTGAACAGGGGGCCTGGGCCACCCAAAACACTTTTGCAGTTACACGTTGATTAAGCCTTCAGTCACGTACCTTAATGAATATTTTTATGGTGAATCACCACTCATTAAGTTTGTTTCCAGGATGGCCATTAAAGAGGCTTTTTGCACTTCTGCAACTGAGGGTGATCAGTGATCAAATCCCTTCATAGATGACTTCTTGATGCTCAGCAACTCATTTAAAATCTTTGGAACCTTAATTCTGTAAAGTGACAATGGCAATAACCTTTTAGCTGACTTTGCTTATTTAAGATTATGAAGTTTAGGAGCTGTCTGACTAAACAACACCCAGACAGACACCAGACCTCATGATGCAGAAACCACACAAATACTTGAATTCACAGTCCAATGACTCTCTAGGTTTGTGACTTCATAGGGTAATGTATTAATGTTAGTTCTACACTAGAGGTCTTCAAACTCTGTCGTTTGAAGTAGGAACTCAGATCAGGATTTTAATCTTGAAATTGAAACTCATCTGAAGTCCTCATGGCACAAGTAACTTCACTGATATACACAAGACAACAAGTACTTTAGAGCAAATGTGAAAAATCAGTCCAAGATATGAAAACCAGGAAGCAATTTTGTATACTTACAATTCAAAGACACACCTTATATCCCTATTTTTTTATAGAGAAACAATCAATTTGTGCCTCTATACCTCTGCTTACTGTCCTAAGCCGAGACACTGCTCCTACATTAGTAAAAGTACCTTAGCCTGGAAGAAATAAGGAAACTAAAATGGAAAGAGATCACTGCATATCACAGGGAGCACATTAAGATCCAGTGACTCAGAAGTTACACAATTTACAGAAAGAGCAGGTATTAACTAGGAAGGGGCAGTGTTTCCCTCTTAAAAACAAGTTTGAGGGTCTCAGGAGCACTTTTAATATCAAGAGACTCATGTTTGCAGAATGGTGCTTGGCACTAGATGGCTGACTGGTTGCCACAACTGTAAGAGCAAACTCCAAAAGTGTGAAGCACAAATACAGGCATAGCTTGAGGAAACAGATTGACTTGAACAATGTAGACAGTCTGGTCCTCTCTCACATTTTACTTTATTTGACCTAATTGCAGCTGCATTTCATTCAACAAAGTGCAGCAGAAGTGCAAAGGTTTCAAGCTTACAGCAAAAAATCTGTATCCTCTCCAACTTCAGGGAATAAAAAAGATTGTATAATTCCCAAATTTTAGTGAGGGTAAGTACTACCTCTAACCATTACTCCTCATTCTTTATGCAGCTAAAAAGTATCAATTCACTGTAGTCATCCCAGCCTTATTAGGACATCAGCCTGGCTCCTTGTCTTCTGATATTTAGGAAAAACAATCTTACTCTTGCAAATCTCTAGGACAGAATTCTAGTATTTCCTAACTAACCTTCGAGCCTTTGTATGAGGAAATCTGAACTCATACAGAAATAAAATATCTTTCACACATTTATGTAACCCACTGACAATGTGTATGAGATTTATTCTGGTATTACCTGTTCTTATAGTACTGAATTCAGTGTCTGGCTTTTGCTATTGAGTACTGTGCTTGTGGATCTTGAGGGTGTTAGTTTGATTTTTTTTTTTTTTTAATCTACATCAGATGGTGCCATCACAGAATTGTGCACATGCATTTCTGTTTGCATATGTGTACATAACTTTTTCTCTTGTATAAGGTAGATCAGTGGATAAAGAACATATTAAGGTTATGCCCTCCTTTTGCATACATACTCAGTCACAGCCTCACACATGCACACTCTCCTATTGTTAATGTGTGTAAGAAAGCATCTTTGTGCCATTCATTATTATTTAGTATCTCTTGATAGCTTTTAGTATTTAGAAAAATCTCAGATCCTCAAATACAAAAAAGATCTCACATGAAAAAGTGTAGAGATAAAAGTTTTTCTTTTAAGATGATTATAAAAAGCACAAGGGACTGGGACAATGTACCATTACTATTTCTCATTTCTTTATCTCACTTTATTTGCAAGATTCATTCAAAACTGAATAGTTGATGGGGAAGTTAACATGGGTAGAAATGGATTTTAAAATGGATTAAATACCAATCTGAAGTTAACAACCTAAGAATAGGCTAAATCCACAGAGAATACTGAAACAAACATCAAAAGACACATTTCAGGGCAGACAGTGCTAGGAATTAAAAAGGAAATTTGCTATTGATTCTGGGCTGCCTTCTGTGGCAGTCCCATTATTGCTCAAGTCCAAGCAGCTTGAAATTTTCCTCACACCACTTTCCTTGTGTGTAGTTGTATCTTCATGGTCCCCTTACTGCTCCTGCCTACCTTTTTTAAAAAACTATTGCTGTTTTCCAGTGGGTAGACTTGAGTGGAGGATTGCTATGAACCCTTCTGAGAAGGCCTAATCAACATAAACAGCCTAAATTTACCTGCAAAAATATAAATCCAAGTCAGTAGTGTTTAGGAATTTTTCCTAGATGAGATAGGAAAGACTTCTACTTGACGGTGTGTGGAAACCAAGGTGCGCATGATCGTGTCTTCAGTGCAAACAGAATAAATTCAAAATAATTTCTATTTGTACCACATGCTTTTGAAAGGCCAGATTTTCAGAGACAGAAAAGATTGAGGTAAATTTGCAAAGATAAAACATTATAAATGGGAGAATGTAAAAGATAACTGGGACTTGTTTACGAACATTTCACTAATTGTGCCAAAATGTCACAATCACATACTTCAAGGAAAACACTGTTTTAAAAAACTACTCTGAATGAAAAAGAAAGCAGCCAAATTTGAATTTATATATATACAAATGCATATACAAGTTCAATGGAAAGAAAGAGACACATGTAGAAATTTGTAGTCAGCAGACGTAATGTTAACACCAAAATAATTTTTTAAAATTATGTCAAAACCATGAGAAACATAATTGCTTATTAAATTGCTGGGAATTCTCAAAATGACTGAAATTAAGTTTTCTCCATATTACTAAAGCAAAGTTTTCTGTCCCAGATTTCAGAGTCCATGAATATTAACATCAGATGTGTGCTGATTTTGGTCAGGGCTGAATCAATTTTCTTCCCAGTGGCTGGTATGGGGCTGTGTTTAGGCTGGGGTTAAACCATGACAGATGATGATCATGATGAAGAAATCATTGCAACTGCAGTCTGGGATAGTGTCAAAGAGAACCTTTAAAATCAGCAGATACAGGGAGCTTACAGCTAAGAAAAAGAGAAGTAGCAAATAATGACAATCAATACTGATTGATTCTAGGAAGGCAGGGAATATCCCAGAGAACTTGAATAAAACCACAACTGTACCAATACTTTAAAAAAGACAACAGGATGATTTAGGTAATTACAAGTTTGTCAGCCCACCATCAATTCTGGCAAAGTAATGGCATGTCTGACATATAACTATAGCAATAAGAATTAATGAGGGGGGAATAAAAAATGCCAATCAGCACATTTTAATGAAAAGGGTATTGTTTAACTGAATTTATACTATTATTTACAATGAAATTTTGTATGTGTTTTATCTGTGTAATATTGTTGCTATAACAGACTTTCAGACATTTGGAATGATACATGGTGTAAGCTAGAGTGATACCAAATCAATGGGGCACACATTAAATGCATTGAGACCTAGTTCTCAAAATCTAATTATAAAAAGAGAATTTTTTTCAAATGTCTGTGTTTCCCACAAGAATCTGCTCAGAGAAACACTGTTCAACAAATATATCCACAACTTGGAAATAAAAACCAGAATGTAATTATGGATTAAGTCTATAAATAACATGAGCTTGGGGGAGCATGGAAGGGAACAGATTGCCGAGTGATCTGGCTGTTTGAAGATATCAAGCAAATAGCATGTGCTTCAGCTGAGCCAAATTGAAGTTTATATGTCTGAAAAATAATAATATAGGTTATACACATAGCATGGATGACTTTTGAAAGCAGTGTCAGAAAAGAAGTCATGGGGACCATAGTCTTCATGCTTACTGAGCATGGTTCAAAAAGCTAGTGTAACCTTTGAGCATTTAAATGTGAGAGAACTCAGCAGGGGTAGTGAGGTTAAATTAACTCTACATTTGGCACTGGTGAGATTGCTACTGGAATACTATTTGGTTCTGGTGTCTACACTTCAGATGGATATTGATGAATTGGAAGGGATTCAGAGAAGAACCACATGAATGCTTCCAGGCTTGGGAAACGTGCCTTGTTGTGAAATACCCAAGCAACCCTATTTAGTTATCAAAGAAGGCTTAGAGAATTACCTGATTGCAGTCTAAATATATCTAAATATATCCATAGGGGGAAGGGAAGGGGCAGAAGGAATAAATTTGATAAGGCTCTACAGTGTAACAAACTAAGGTGAAACAATGACTGGTAGTTCAAACAAAATAAATTCCAACTTAAAACAAAGTGTGAATTTGAATAGTGAGCAAACTAACCTCTGGAACAACTTGTTAAAGGCTGCAGTTGATTTCCCATTTTGGAAGTTTTAAATTCAACATTGGATTTATCTCTTCTGAAAGGAAAAAAAAAAAGACAAGAAAAAAACATTATGGATCTTGAATATGGAATCAAAATGGGTAGTGTGAATGCCTTGTGTTAGACATGTCATGCTAGACAATCACTGGGGTCCTTTCTGCCCTTAAAAAATCCATGAATCTTTTTCTCCACAGTGACTTCAGGGGATGAAATTGAGCCAAGAGAAATAGAGCCAGCATATAAAGTAAAACCCTCTAGCAGTGACTTCCACTTATTTCTGGAATGATGTCCCAAGATGAGAAGAGGGGAGGCCTTACCAGCTTATTTAAAAGAAAGGTAGTAAATATAAAGGGAGAAATATCTTAACATTGAGATGGCAACCAGAGAAAAAACATCTCAGATACCTTTTGTTATCCTGATTTTTCCTACTGAGGATTTAATGGAGCCACAGCTGGAAACGAAACGATGTATCTTCAAAATCTTGTTTATTCCCCAAAGCTGTCAGTCTCAGATATTTGCCTGCTAGGAGAAAAAGGAATCCACCTTGCCAGTGGTGAGCACTGTACCCATCACTGATTTATAGATTAAATTGAAAACTGAAAGGTGGAGTTGGCCACATACCTCCCCAGCAGAAACATGGAAGAGACACGAGGGAACTGTGAGTGTTTCTCTGCCCTAGGTTGACTGGAGGTTTGTTTGAAACCTGTCCTTCTCATTCTTCCAGCAATTACTCATCTCCCACCCTGTCCCAACCTGTTTCTTTTAGCCACAAGCTGACATCTGCTTTCTGAGGGCAGTCTGTCTTTTAGTGTGACATGAAAGCAATGTATGAAAAATCAAGGTTTACCCTTGATGAATGTCTGGCATGGATTGCTGTCAGTTTACATCGCAGTGGGTAAACATGGAGGAAGACAGGCTATTTCAGTTAAAAGTAAATATTCCCACAAAAAGAAATGGGTATAAATTTTCTACAGCCAGCTTTCTTCAGTGTTCTAGGGAAAAGCCTAAATAGCTTAAAGATAGATTCTGATATTCTTACTGTGATTACCTGCAGCATCAAAGAACTGATGTGGCTGAGGTTCTTTCAGGTTGTGTTTCTGTGAGACAGAGTCCCATTTCTTGACTTCCATTTCAAGTTTACATTACATATTCCTCTACTTTGGGAGGTCTCTGGTGGCTGTGTAGTTCTTATGCAGTATAAATCCATATGCCTAATGCAGTCTGTCGTATTTAGAAACTCACTGCTCTTGTATTCATGACATGCAAGCATCTGTCACTCAAACCTGCTCATAAATCTTAATTCACTAACAGGACTTCTACATGTCCCTATTTATCAAAGAGTAGAGTAGTGACCCTGGAATAAATGGCAGCAATGATGCAGTTGCAGCTTATAAAGTGGCAAAAACTCTGTTGCACTGGAAAGCTGAAATACCAAGTAAAAAAACCTCCCCAAACCTTGCATGTTAGCAGTCATTTTCAGTGAGAGAAAAATTAATTTAAAAAGGCAAAAAATGAAGCAAATATATAACTTTTTCTGAACCCAGATTATGACTACCAAGCCTGGAATCTTCAGTTTTTATGATTCCCATAACATAAATTGCCAGACCTTTCAGTTTTTGTCTGCTTGATTTTCTCTTGGAGGAGAAAGAAAAACTAGAACAAAATTATGTGCTAGACTAAAATGTTATTTTTCTCTGAAAAAAAAAAGTAAAAAATAGTGTTATAATCCATATTAAGGCTGTGACAGTTGTCAGAATTTTAGGGATTCTTAGCGTTGCTGGCTCCCTTCAAAAGCAATGGGACACTGGTGAGCAGGGACTTGGGATTTTACCTGGGACTGAGATTTCCTAAATGAAAGTTATTTAAGGAAGTGCTGAGCAATATTCACAGATACTGGTATCCTCTAACCTTTCTCTCTTGAGCTCACTGAGCTCTGCTGGCTTGCACTCCAGGCAAAGTTGCAGTGGTTTTAGTTGTGCAGCTAATTGACTGAGGCTATAGCATTAACTTGCTGTTGATGAGGTTTAATTGCAAGTGCAGAGTTTGCTGCATTAACATCCTTTTCTGAGTATAAGCTGAGTACTTGCCACATCTGACTGCATCGTGGGCTAATGCCAGCTCTTCTTCCATCCCAAGCTAAAATAACATGAAACTGCAAGAAAACTTTTTTGTCTTTGTGTGTGTGAATGATTTTTGTTCTTGCTTTCAGAGCATGTTGAAGACACTTCAGTGTGGCAGTTTGGCAGGTCACCTTATTCAGTAGATCCCAGCATTAGAACTGGATTTAACTCCAGCTGAGCATCAGTGTAACTCAATACCCATCAGATACTGGTGACACTTAGGTGTGGTCTAGAATATTTTCTCATACCTTTTCTGGAGAAGAGTGAGGATTTAGATACCAACAAGTCTGTAACCATCAGCTCAGGTGTCAGGCTGGTGTCAGGCTCCCTGTGTGGGAGTTCTGTTCTGTGGGCATGGCCTGGTTTTGCTGCATGGTAGCTCAGGAGCTTTATCCTATACACTTAAAATGTATGTGGTTTACATCATCTCAGCAAGGGTTGGGGCTCCTCAGGGAGTAAGATGTTGCAATGTGAAGTGCAGCAATGCCAAAATATTTTAAAAGTCTGAGCTTTAGCCAATTAATTTTCAAGGACAGGGTATTCTCAACTCGATCCCAGTGTCTCTGCAGCAAGCACATCTCTGACTCATCAAAATCTTCCCAAAGCAAAATTGATTTCTTTTTTCTTGCTTTTTTTTCCCTTTCACTTTGGCCACCAAAGTCAACAGAACAACCATGATTTACTCTCTCAGTGGGGAGCTTATAATGGTTCTGTGGCAGCATTATTGTTTGGGAGGGGAACTTTCTTCTAAGGTGGATTTCTTCAAATGCCAGGGAGCAGCTTTTCAGAACTTCCCCAGAGCACCAGGGCAGTTAGAGCAGAACCAGGAAGGATTGCCTTTAATCACTCACCTCAGGTGAGTGTTCCTAGTGTTGCGCAAGAGTGTTGCTAAATTTTTTGTGCAGTGCATAATCCTCCTGAGTGTTGGCCCTTGTGTCCCGACATCTCTGGTGGTTTTTTGGGTGTAGATCTAAATGTAGCCCTCTCAGCCTTAATCCTCATGTTTTCTGGAGTGATACACTGGAAAACTGACAGCTGCTGGTAAGCTGTACTCTATTTTTCCACCCTTCCTTACTGCAAAGAACAGGAAATTAAGGACTTGTCACATCAGAATTCCCCAAAGCTGTGTACCCTTCTCTTAGTCCTTTTATTTTTCCACAGGGTATCACACCAGTTTCCTCAGAAATAGACAGCCATCCCTGGAGATAATTGGTGCTTGCATAAAGTGTAGAAGACTGTGTCTTTTTGGTGTTAGACTTGATGTTTTAGAAGTTATTCTGTGCTTCTGACTGAACCTTGAGCATGGTTAGAGTAGGATCCTATTACAAACCTTAGAAGCAGAGCTGGAGTCTAAAGCTTTTGCTTAAGAATTATGTCTCTGTATGAGCCCAGTTCCAAGGATGCAAGACACTTTCAAAGCCTGCATTACATTTTGATTCATATTTAAAATACCTCAAAATGTTAGTTCACTAAATATTTTTCTTTACATTTAGTCTCTATGAACTATAAATAGTAAAAAGACTGATTAATATTTTACAATTCTATTTTTAGCTCAGGAAACCTTATGCTTCTATTTTCCTGCTTAAAATCTGCTTAAAATGATACTGTGCTCCAGTTTCTGGACAGTAAGAAAATGCTTACAACTTTAATGCCTCAGAGAGAAAACACGGGAAGGATCGTGGAGGCAAAGATGGGAAAATAAGGACAAAGATAGGCAGAGTATAAAGTAAAACATTTTTTATGGTAGTCCTAAAGAGCAGGTCCTTCCAAACAAGAGGGAAAGTGCTGATAGAACCTATTCTCCCTTTTCCCATCTGTTTCCCAGAGGATTGATAGAGATTTGCATTCTCCAGATGCAAATCTGAAGTCATGTCCTAGTGCACACTCAGACAAAAAAGAATTTTAAAAGAAAATAATAATCCTATTTGCTGGATAATTAACAGTGAGCAATATCATTCTGTGCTTTATATTTTCATTGAAATTCTTTATCTCATAGAAATATTGACAAAATATATTTCAATTATACAGCTATGCATGTCTTTATATTAGGTGGAAATGTTTTAATAGATGTTTCAGTTATCCATTTATTGATCTTAATGTATTTTTAATATGCAGGCACCCGTCTCTGCTAATTGAGCTATATCTGCTTCTCCCTAGTTGAGTTTCACAAATTAAAAATAATTCTTTCTGTCTTTCAGTAAACAGTATATGGTGGACTTCTGTCTTGTGGGCAAAATGTGCTGTAAGCTGCCTTTCAATTTATGAGATTAATCTGTGCTCACAAAAGGATATCTGAATGTGAGCAGCAAAAGTTGGCTATAGACTGCAAGAGAAACAAGACCAGAGAGATATGTTGACCTAGGATTTTTTTTTCTCTTTCACACACCATTTGAGCCCTTCTTTTGGCAGAAAGAAGTCCAAAGCAGAAAATCATCTGTTTAAATAACTGTTCAAATAACAGTGTTTTTCCTTACTTCTGCCCCAATAAAAGATTTCCCAGAAATGTTTAAGGAGGAATAAACTAAAAAAATACTTAATATGGTTTTGAGAATCTGGGCTAGACCTCCTCTCTTGTGACCTGTATAGGAGGTCACAGTTCTTTATAGGATCTCTGAGGCTCTACCTGAAGATTGTCACTTGGGAATTGTGACATCCTATGTTTGGGCTATTGTGCATAAAATAACATTTTTCAGTGTTTGCAATTACACATACTTAGTTCAGGCAGATGAATGTGGGAGGATTTGTTTTTATCCATTCCAGCTGTGTTTTTGCCAGCCACAGGGCTCACTGGTTCCTGATTATAAGTGTTTTGCATCTCAGTAATTACACAGGGATGACCTCTGTACCAAATTACCCCTCCCATGAAGCTCTGCATGCTATAAGCATTTCTTGTTCCTTGTTTGATTCAAAAGTTGAGTGAATTTCTAGACACTTGATTCAAAATCAGTGAGGAACTTTCTCTTAGCCTTTTGGTGTGGGTGAAGGGTGATAAGCACTACATTCTGAGTTATTTTTCAATGCACGTGTTCTGGTCATTTGAACACAGGGATAACTATGAACCTTTATCCTGTGATGATCTGGCTCACTCCAGCAGTTACCTTTGTACTTTGTGTCTTGTTCTTTGTTGGTCAAAGGGAGCAATAATTCCTATTTTGTAGAAAGGGCTATGATTGATTGTAGTTATTTCCAATGCTACGGTTCTCAAAGGAAATATCCCTTGTCCTGGTGAAGCTGGGATCTGATTGTGTTGAAATATCTTTGAAAATATAATCTCTTATAGTAAGGGTAAGGACATATTGACAAGAGTCCCAACATGGGACATCAGCAATGAAAACAAAAATGTTATGAAATTTGATGTACAAAGGCAAAACACAACAAGAAAACCACCCAAAAAAAGGTACTAACTTATGTGTGAGGCAGGAATCCAAGGAAAAGTAATAGTAGAGAAAAGTGCAAATAAAATGGCTGTGTGTTTTCCAACTTGGCAGACAGTGAGCAACGAGGAGAACAAAGGAATAAATTAAACTTGTAGGTGTAAATGACAAAGTCAGTATCAGAAAAGAAATATTAGATAGATTAGAAATGCTGAGCATGAAGCTGAGGGGTGATAAAACCTGACCCTGAGATTAGCTCAGCTGGTTAAAGCATGGTGTTAATAACATCACTTCTATGGGTTCAATCCCTGGATGGGCCATTTACTTAAGAATTGGACTCAATGATCCTTGCAGGAGTCTTCCAACTCAGAATGATCTGTGGCTCTGTGAAAAGACATGAAAAGTTAGTAGTAACCAACTCAGTAGTAAATGTGACAGATTTTTTAGTGCCGTGAATTTGGTTAGGTAGATGAAGATGCCATTTCTTGTTATTACTTTTCAGCCCCTTCTCTTCACTTTCCAGAATAATGAGGAGAAAAAAAATGGGAAGAAAAAAAAACTTTTTGTCATAGAGTAAAGAATGTCCCTCATGCAACATCTTTTACCCGCTCAGCTGTAGCCTGGAGGTTATGTCAAGTATTTTTGGTCTCTAGGCATGCATCTTAAAACAGGTGATTCATCAGGGAAGCAGGGTGGCTGTAGACCCTGTATCAGTCCAGTGGATAGCCACCATGCTCCTGGGAACTGAAAGTCCATCATTAGGGGCAGCTGCCTCCCCAGAGGGGCTCCAGAGAAGTAAGAGAAATCTACCTGCAACCCAAAGCAAAACTACATGCTTTTCACTACTGCCAACTCAGTTCTGTTGAATTGATACACCTGTCATGTATCCTAGCAGGAATATGCTGCAGCTAGCTTTTTCCTAAGCCTGTCCTGGTTTGTTGCAGTTGTATGCTGAGACTTATGTAGGGCAGAGTTTATTCATCCCCATGCTGAGGTAGCTCAAAGAGCATGTAGCCCACAAGACAGGAACCCACCCTCTACTTTTATTGTAAGGAGAGTATTTTATAATATATTACAGAGCACTGATATGCCTTGTACCTCAGTGCAAGACTGACTCATGAGGTAGGGAGCTAATATATTCATTCATACTTGCATGAAGTTGAGGATACATTTCTCCTCACAGAAATATGCCAGCAGGCTGTAAAATTGGTAGTTTTCCTACACAATATAAAAATGATCTTTTTTTGTTCTGTGAACTTGGTGTTTTCCATGCAGAATGCATGAGTGTGTTCCTGAAAATTGAAAAAAAAAACAAAACCCAAGCTCTCATCTCAAACTAGGGAGAATTAAGAGCCTGTGCTCTTTGTATAATTAGTTGACCCATGCAAGGAAAAAAAAAAGGTGGGAGCACAGTACATGCATCTATAAAATAGACTGTTTTATTAGTGAACTTTCATAGGAGTGGTTATAAAGATGCTTAAAGAGGGGAAACAGGATGTTGCACCTGGTACTACACTAAATGAAAAACTGAGAAACATGAAATCCATTCCCAGAATTTTCAATTTGTGCGTCTTTGGCAAATTTGCTTCCTTTTTTTTAACCTGTGTCCTTCTGGCTCAGCAAGTTCCTTTATAATCTCCAGGTTCACTAAACACATCACAAAAAATATGCAATTCCATGGATGAACTCTACATTATGCTATGCTATATGTAAAAATGCAATTGAAAGGATAATTGTGCATTTGTGTTAATCTGCTTGTAAGAAAAACCTGTAATCTGCCAGAACAGAATGTGTAGGTTATTAGCTTGTGTCTACACCAGTCTTTTGACAGCAGGCCATGAAGCATTAATAAATAGACATATTTCTCATGGGTTTGTAATTCATTTTTCCAAACTTATTAAAAAACATGTATCTGCAGGAGGAGCAGAGGTGAAAGTTTGAAAACAATAAAACTTTCAGATCTGTAAAAATGACATACTTATAATAGAATATTTCTAGGGCACTTCTCCTTTATTATGTAGGTATTATAAAGATGACATGACATAATGTCTGTAGGTAGTGGGGGAAGCATTTGTATATGTGTCTGTGTGAGGGTGGCAACACTGTGCCATTAGCTCTCCAGCAATTAGCAGAAGGGGCCCCTAAGATTATGGCAGTGATTCACACAGAGAAGCAAAATCAGGAGAATTTAGAATTTTTGTCATTTTTTATGAGCTGTTCAGGGGAAAAAGAAACAAATACAAGTGAGAACACTTTACCTTCTGCAAAGTTATGGACTTGCTTTGTATTTTGACAATACTGTTAATGTCATTCTCTGTGTTTTGGCAATCAGTCATTCACTGTGAGTTCATCTTAACATCATTTCCACTTCTGCCAGCACCTCTTCACCATTGGGAGAGTTCTGGGAACCAAATTGCTACTGTTAGCACTTCTTTCTGAAGACTAGACTCTTTCTCTTGAATAGGAAATAAGTGTCTGTATACCCTTTTCCAAGACTGATGTACATCACGCTGCAACCTAAGAAAGAAGTCCGTCAGATTCTTACTTAAATCCATGCCTTTGCAGTTAGTGATGTTTGGGAGAATGTCACCTTGCCAGAATTGGTGCTGTGTTGACTTTTTCCTTTCTTTCAGGAATGGGCTGCATTCTAATTTAACAATCTCTATAATTTCCTAAGCTGGCTTCTCAAATGGTATCTTTTAAATGCTACAATCAATGCAACCCTCCTATTTTCAATAAAGGATGTTCTGAACTCAGGTACGCTGACTAGAATGGATGAGAAGAAAATCATAAAGCACTGGAAAAAACCCCAAACAACAACACAAAGCAAAAAGCAAAGGCAAAGCCCATGTTGTTATACAGCTGCAGTAATCCATGGCATGTGTGATCTCTTCTAATTACTGAGAAGCTTGTTTATGGATGGACTGAAGACAGCAATTGCTTGTTGTCAATGCCGTAGCAATTGTAAAACTAATTATAGCCCCTTAAATGCAAATAATTAACAACAAGTGTCTTTTCAGCCCTTTATTCCTCTGTTTATCCTTTTGGAAATGCTTTATCTGGGAATGGGCACATCTGAGCAGGAAAAACAGGCAATAATTACAGAAATCACAGATGTTCCAGACAGTCTGCACCAGTGGAATTTCTCTCCAGAAGTCTGCAGAGGTTTTGCCCCTATTTTTCACAGCATCTGTTAGAACAGTTGGATTAATGATGCCTATTTGCAAGCATAATGCCCGTTGTAACATCTCTGACAGTATTGTGCTCCTGGAACAGGAATCAGTTCCATGGTAAGAGAAATTCATTTAGGTGTCTGCATTGTGTTCATTGGGTGCCTCTGCAGCTGGGAGATGTGGTCACAGCAGTGAGTGGAGTCCAGAGATCCGCTCAGTTGAGTGAATACAGGGAGCTGAGCACCTTTCCATGCTCACAGGAATTCCCAGCTGCATGTTCCTAGGGCAGGGGGAGGTTTTGGTGGTTGAAGATGAGCAGTTTGCCATAGTGGGCAAAGTCCTTCAGTGATCTTAGCAATTTTTGAGCCACTGACCGTTAACACCTCAGTCTCTGAGTACCAATTCCAACACTAGCCTGGAACTGAACATCTCATCTAGGGTTTTACCACTCTGGCCAGGGTGATGGTCCTTAGCTCAAAACACTTGAAATAATCATTCTAAATATGTACACTATAGGTGTAACAGCCTCCTAAAGTGGATATCCTCTACTCCCACTGGAGTCCAGGGACACAAGGGGTACTTTGAGAACACATTTTATACATCCTACGGTGAAGAAATATTTTTAAATTAAATAAATCATAATCTGTAAATACCTGCTTCTCTCTAGGCTTTATAAACAGCTTCAATTTGAAACCCAAGATGATTTTCATTGCACCAGCTTAACAAAGCATTAATAACTGCACCCAGAGTCTAGGCTGCCATTAAATCAGAGTCACCCCTCTAAGAGCAGTCAGTCATGTGTGATCCATCAATTCATCCACAAATTAAGAGTGGTATCCACTCAGGATGCAGCAAATAATTTCCCAAACTCCAGGGGTGATAGGTTTCATTGCTTACAAAAAGAGGAGAAGGTTTCCCCCATTGTAGAAATTGTGCTGAGTCTTACAAATTTTGTTATACAACATCCTCTTGAGCAATTAATTTAGTTTCAGGTAATAGGAATCTTTAATGCTCTGAAGCAGGTGTTAGGGGCCTAAAATACTCTGTACTGTGGAGAGTTGAAGGTTGCTTCTCCAGTCTCTGTTCTTAATCAACCCTTAATCTCAAGCCTTAAAATGCTAAGGCTTAGAGAATGAACCCCATAACTTTAATAAGACACTGGGGCTTATATTTGGTATGAAGGAAATGTTCAAATCCCTGTCTATCCAGTAAAAAATATATATGTTTTCTTTCCTTCCTTTGTGTTTAAAATTTTACTTTTGGGTTTTCTGTTTGTTTGTGGGTTTTGTTTGTTTGTTTTCATTGTGGGGTTTTATTGTGAGTTTGCTTGTTTGGTCGTTGGAGCAGTTTTGAATTTTTCAGATCAAATACTCTTTGGAACCAGAGGCTTCAGACAGGAATCAAATTGAAAAACCACAGTTCTTTAACATTTTACTCAAGTCATCTAGATTGCAAGAGATTTCCACCATACATTTTCTTGTGGAGGAACAAACAAACAAACATTTGTGGAAGCATTTTTTGTGCTTCATCAGGCTGAGCACTGTTAGATGATTATGTTTGCATTTCAAGGAGTAATGCATGCCTGAGTGGGTCATTACAAGCAGTTCATACAGGAGCATAGGGAGGATTTTTTAAAGAGAGAGGGCTGTCTGTGCTGCTTGTGAAGAAAAAGGGAAGGGTTGGATGAGAAGGTTCTGCTGAATCTCTCCTGTAGCTTTAGGATTGCATGGATTTTCCAGTTCATTGAGAGACAGCCCACACCTGACTGGGATCACCAAACACAGAATCCTGCAGTGAGAAACTGCGTAAGATGTCTCTGGAATGGCTCTAAGGTGCTTGCAACTGCAGGAACTCTTGGAGAATCCTCTGAAGTCAGAGAGTTTCTGAAGTAGTGGTCTGCCCCCACACTATTTTTGCCTACTGGAAGCAAACAAGCCCAGGTGTATGGGCCAGGGAGCAGCAGGAATGTCACCATCTGCCATGCAGAACTTCTGGGAAGGGAGCAAGAATGGCTTGGAAAGCTTCTCTAACAGGCCACTGGGGACAGAGACAGAACATTAAAACCCACTGGGTTTTAATGGGAATTTTGGGAGGGGAATGGAAAAATAACTGCTTTTTTTTTTTTTTTTTTTTTTTTTTAAGAGCTGACTACTTTCCCCATGAAAAGATGTGATCCTCATCTTCTAAACACATGTTCCAATTGGTGGTACGTGCTTGGACAAGTTGTTCTGAAAAGCAGGAAGTATCATGTGCAATAGTGAATTGCAATCATGATCCTTGCAAATTAACAGTGACTCAGAATTCATCAGGTGGCCCTCAGTTTTAGGTACCAATTCCATCCAGTCTTGGAGACAGTGTTGTGTCATTTTTTTTCTTGTGCTGCTAATTTAGATTAATGGCTTTTATTGTTGGTTGTCAGTTTTGATTGATTGAACAGTAAAGTTACATTTCATTTCCTCTCTTTCATTATGACACTTCATGAGGAAAAATACAAATGAATTCACATTTAATTGTAGCATATTGTAGCAATTGTAGCATTGGTGATTGCGTTAGTGTAAATTCTCTAAATGTTTGTTCTTTCTGTCTGTGGTGAGTAGTTGAGACAGAAGTTGGTTTTCATTGCCAGTTAATCACTTTCTGGGATTCTGAAAATATCTACAGAAAGAACTGTCATATCCCTGCAAAGAGATTTTTTCACTACTTCAGTTCTCTCCCTGGATTAATTTCCCCCTTCTTTACAGTCTTAATCTCACTTTCTCTGACCTACCCACAGAGAAGGGAAGAAAGCCTTAGAAAGAGGGCAGGTGTTAGAAGTGCATGTGCAAATTTAATTGGATACACAGAAAAATGTCAGTCCTAGAAGCTGATCAATCAATCAGTGCTAGCAAATACCCTCATGGACTATTACAAAAGATGAAAAATGGAAAGAACAGAAACGTCCTTACTGGACTTTTTCTGAGCAGTGAAATGGTTTCATTCTTCTCTCCTCTATCTCAAAATGTGTTGGCCAATGCTCCAATGCTGAAGGACACCAGTGGTGTGACTTTGAGCTGGTCAGTCACAAGTTCCTGCATGTTATGGGGAGCTGAGTTCAGTGGAAAAGCCAGTTAAACTGCTTGAAGTAGTGAAGGAGCTTCAAACCCTGAAACCACCACCCATAGCATTGGGCTGTAGGTAAAGCAGAATAAATTAATTGAAGTGTATGTTCTGCAGAGAAAGTTGGAGAAGATATTTCAGATCTGTAGGCTGTAGGGCTTGGGAAAACAGGAAAGCTAAGAAGAGGACTGGTAAGGGGATAATAAGAAACTTGTGGGATGAAATAAAACCATGAAGTGACAGAATTTCTGATTCCTGTCTAAGTAATTGATAATTCATGCTGGAATAAATATTGTTTTATATATTTTAGAAATAGTAAGCAACTTCACTGGGTGAGGTAAACCACAGGGAAAGGAATTCCAAGTGTCTGCATCCTAACAGATGGCAGGGTTTCGACCCATTGTAGCCAGAAGCCTGCAGCTGGGAGGACAAATCAACGTGTTATCAGGCCGTTGCAGCTCATACAAAGGAGCAGCTATGGGTGGAGGATGTGTTATTAACATTTGAACACTCGGGGCCAGACTAGAATACAGTGTAACAGAAAAGGGTGAAATGGGTGGAGGGACACACATTAACATTTTACCAAGGAGTCAGCTCGACACAGGAGAACACCCATCACCTCTGATATGCCGACCTGCCCCGGGAACACCTGGTATGGATGGGCAATTAAGATGTATCCTGCAGATAACCAAGCTGAATGCCAGGTTCCCGTATCTTGGAAGATACCATCCATCGCTTCTCGGAAGAAGCTTTTCACCAAGAGGAACACTGAAAGGAGTCCAATATGAATGTGAGAAGAAGCTGTAAGAAACCTACATGAATATGGAGGACACTGTGGAAGGACAAAGAACTGAGCCTGGGGGCTGAAACAGAGTATAAAACTCTGCTCCAACATGTCACATTTGTGAACGGGGGTAGCTTGGTGCGAGAGAAACCAGGCTTGTAGGTTCACCTAGCTTCGATTCCCGGGTTCGAAATGCCTCTCAGTCAGTTGGTTATCTGATTTGTAATCAATTGATAATAAATCAAAATTTTGTTAATTGTTGATTGGCTTGTGGAAAACTTATTCATAACACTGTCAGTGATTTTTGTTCAAGGACACTACTTATTTTGGTTTATTGCTCCCCTGCTCAGGAGAAACAGGGCCTGGGTATGTGAGTTTTAAACATAGAAGAGTAGACACTGAAGGGATTACCAGTCTCATATCACTGGTGATTTTATTTTTCTCACAGTGTAAATGAACTTCCAGGACACTAGATAATGGATCACAGTCTAAAACATAAGGAAAATAGATCTTCTAAGTTAAGTAGATTCTTTCAAAATAAAGCTATTTTTTCAAGATGTCAAACACTTTCAAGAGGAGCCAATTCCCAGATGTTCTTGTGCTACTTAAGGCCAGGTTTTATATCTGCTGAACTAACCTAAGCAATCCTAAATCACATTTTTAAAAGTCTGTTTTGTTTAAAGAATAATATATTTTATATATATATATAATTTTCAAAAAAACTCACTGGACATTGTGTCTGACAGTAGTGCCTGACCAGATTTGGAGACACTGCTGATCATTGTCTACTCTTCACTCCTTGAAAGTCCCCAGGTTAGCAGCCACTACACCAGCCTGAAATGCTAAGTGATCAGACTCTCTCATTTCATGGTTACCTACTTTCTCTTAAATCTTTACATTTGTTTCATTTTACCCTGGAATAAATTCAGTGCTGGTAAACATTGCCATAACAGTCCAAATGACAAAATGCAGATGTCTTGTTGTGCCTATGTGCACCTCTATGTGCACATGAGAGGTTCTGCTGTGCAGTGATTGTATAAACAGTTGTAAGGGCAGGCTTAAAGGTTATTGGGTGTGGAAGCAAGAAGGGGAGTGATGAGCCTGTGAATGCTGTCCAACAGGACAGGTAACAGGATATGTCATGGTGTGGGATATATTCCTTCCTCTTCCAGATTCTGAAGAGCTTAGGGTGATTTCAAAGAATTAAAATTTCTTCTTTCCTTGCTCTAAAAGTGCAGAAAAATCTATGGCAGCCCTTAAAGGAAAAGCAACATACTTGCATCTACTTCAACCAATGGATGAGGAGTGTGCAGGACAGAGAGGGATATATCCAGGAAAAGTTAATAGTCCCAACTACTTTCTCCACTGCATTTTTAAAATGTCTTTAGAAGAAAGTTTCTTGGTTGCTCTGGAATGTTTTTCTGTGCAATCAGTTCATTTTTGTTCCTGGTCAATGAGTTTTGTTACTGGAATGTAAGCCATCACACCTGTCTGGTCTCTTTTTTTTTTTCCATAAAATGTGAGCCTGTGGTTTTCAAAGTGCAAACCATCAGCCTTAAATCAGTACTTTGCTATAAAACCACTGGCAAGAACATTCTGGAAAGTTTAAGGGTGAAAATGGCACTTACCTGTAAAGTTATTTTGTGAACTCAAGTTGATATAAGGCAAATAATTCAGGAAAGGATTAGGCACTTACATGAATATGAATAACACCAGCAGTTGCACAGGGAAAGAGAAAATTTACAAGAGTTATCAATCCTTACACTTCAGAGCATGGAACCATTTCTGGGAAGAAATATTTTTCTGCCTATACAGCCCTTAATCCTCAGAGGCCTCAATGTTTGACACCAGCCTTTAAAGCATCTCTGAGTGACTTGAAATGAGGGTCACAGCAAAACTCAGGGCAAGGTCTATGAGTTTCTTTAGGAGGCTGGAAAGGCAGAAGGGCTGGCAAATCCCATGGATCCCCCCACTAGTCCTAACATAGGGGCTTAACAATTCAGATGTTTTTCTAGGAAACTCTGAAACGTGAATTTCTGTTTCCAACTGGAGGCCAATAATTCTTTAAGTGTGTTGAAGGTCAACAACATCTTTCCCTCAGACTTAAATACAGTGAGATCTTTCCCACCTTTGGCCGGTGAGAATTTTGAGTCACCACTAAATCATAAAGCATTGGGAGGAAAGATCTCCCTTGATCCCACAGTACACACTGCCACCTGAATTATGAGTTCCACATCCAGATGTGGAAAGCTCATGCTGTCCTCACCTTCTCCCTCAAATTTACACTCCCTGGGGACACAGAGTCACGAACAATTTGCACAGCTATGGTGTTAAATTGGTACAGCAAAATTTATGGAAAGACCAAGAGAAGTATGTTTGTATTGTAATGACACTCTAAATAGTAATTTTCAGTTGCCTTTCTCAGAAGGCAGAGAAGAGAGGTTTATCATGAGTGTAACTCTGCCAAGTTATGCAGAACTGCATGGGAGGGGGGGTGTTGTCCCTTGTGACATTGTCTTGACTGAGGGGAGAGGATCTTATCTTGAATTGCTTAAAGTACTTGTTCCCCAGCCCAGATGATAAAATGGAGCTTAAGGCTCTGGATGTCCTCCAGGGTTTCCAGTAGGAGTATTTCATTGCCAAAAATACAACACGACCTCATGCTTGCCAGCCCTCATTTGCCTTGATGTCTCGAATGCAATATCCTGGATTTCATCAGGAGATACTGATCCGATATAGGGAGACAGTGTGGCCAAGGGAATTATTTTGAATTCAAACCCTCTTAAGGACAGAATCCTGTCATAGTGAAACCACCAGCTGAAATGAAGACAGACAGTTTAATTTCTTGAAGTACTGGAAAAGAAAGGCATCTGCCATGATGGCTACTGGCTTCCACAAGCAGATGATAATAGTCTGTGAGGTCCTTTTCAGCTGAAAAAATTAATCCCTTTCCCCCCCTAATATACCTGTCATTTTCTATATGAGTAAGTATGTTTTTTAGTATCTACAGCATGACTAGTTTGTCTCCCTATTCCTTCTCTGTCTGCCTGTAACCTCTGTTCTGCATGGATTTTACAAGTTTACCAATGTAGACTACCTTGTGATGAGACAGAAGTGAGTTTGGACAACAACAAAAACAAAGATTTGAAAAGATTTGCCCAAAAATGTGGGTTTTTGTTTTGTTTTAAATAAATATGTCTTAGTTGAAAATGAACAGGAGATTTCTAAATAATAAAATATTACTACTATTACTGCAACTACTGCTAATATTATTACTACTACTACTACAACTACTACTACTACTAGTAGTAGTAATATAAGTAAAACCCAAACAGTAATAGTCCTTCTCCACAAGGCATGGCATTCAGTAAATTCCTTGACTCAATGAAAACTTCCAGTATCTTGAATCTATGAAAAGAAAATTACTTCAAAGGCAAAAAACTGAAACAAGATAAACAACAAAAAACCAACCAAAAAAAACCCCACAAACTTCAGATCAAGAAAAGTAACTGTAAATTTCACAAGCAGCAGAGCCAGAGCAGTCAGATTCTGGGTGCACTTGTAAATGTTGCCTCTCCCAGCAGAACAGCAGCAGCTCCCTTTACTCACCCCAGACCTCTGCGTGCCTATGCCTTCCATGGATCCCTACCCAAGATGGAGCGCAGACTTCAAGACTGAATGACCCTCACAGGAGGAATGAAGCTGTAAGGAGCTCACGAATTTATCCGGGAAGTTCAGTGAGATATCCAAGGCCCCACTGTTCCTAAAACATGTATCCAACAAAAATGAGACAAAACGAGGCGTGTTCAAAACTAACCATGGCAGGAATGACACACAGTTTCCAAAGAATAACATTTCCATAGAAAATGAGGATAAATAAAGCAAAGGAAGCCATGTTGTGGCAGTTTTGCGATCCCCTTGGCACGACATTTTCAGCTAGAGTGTGCCTGAAGCTCTGGGCTT